>VWZX01010552.1:59771-94009 GCA_013399015.1 Galbula dea | reverse complement strand
GGAATCTTGTGTCCAGTTCTGCGCCCCTCAGTTGAAGAAGGATAGGGAACTGCTTGAAAGAGTCCAGTGCAGAGCCACAAAGATGATGAAGGGGGTGGAACATCTTCCTTATGAGGAAAGGCTGAGGGAGCTGGGTCTCTTTAGCTTGGAGAAGAGGAGACTAAAGGAATACCTCATCTATGCTTTTAAGTATGTGAAGGGTAGGTGTCAGGAGGATGGGGTTAGGCTCTTCCCGGTGAGGCTCAGTGACAGGACAAGAGGCAATGGTTGTAAGCTGAAGCATAGGAGATTCCGTGTGAACACACATAGAAATTTTTTCCCAGTGAGGGTGCCAGGGCACTGGAACAGACTGCCTAGAGAGGCTGTGGAGGCTTCTTCTCTGGANTGGAGTCTTCTTCTCTGGAGGTATTCAAAACCCATCTGGACGCGCTTCTGTGTGACCTGGTCTAGGGAATCCTGCTGTGGCAGGGGGGTTCGACTAGATCATCTTTCAAGGTCCCTTCCAACTCCTAATATTCTGTGATTCTGTGACCTTCCCTGCCATTTAGCATTGTCCCCAGCAGGAGCCAGGCCATGCAAGGGAGCTGGACCCATCCCTCCTCGTGGATGCAGCCCATAAGCTGCTTTGACAAGGCATGGCTTCAGCATAGAATCATAGAATGGCCCAGGTTGGAAGGAACCTTAAAAGATCGTCTACCTCCAAGCCCCCTGACATGGGCAGGGACACCACACAGTAGACCAGGTTTCCCAGGGCCACATCCAGCCTGGCCTTGAACACTGCCAGGGATGGGGCAACCACCCTCTGAGTAAAGGACCTCATCTCCCCTCCTTCAGTTTACATCCACCCCCCCTTGTCCTACTGCAATCCAACCAGGTGAAAAGACTCTCCCCCTCTATCTTGTAATCTCCCTTTAGGTACTGAAAGGCTGCTATGCAATCCCCCTGAAGCCTTCTCTTCTCCAGGATAAACAGTCCCAGCTCCCTCAGCCTGTCCTCATAGCGGAGATGCTCCAGTCCTCTGCTTATCTTTGTGGCTCTTCGTTGGACCTGCTCCAACACTTCCACATTCTTCTTAATGCTGAGGACGCCAGAACTGGATGCAGTACTCCAGTCGGGGCCTCAAGAGGGCAGAGTAGAGAGGCAGAATCACGTCCCTAGACCTGCTGGTCGTGCCTCTCCTGATGCAGCCCAGGATACAGTTGGCTTTCTGGGCTGTGAGTATACATTGCTGGCTTATATCCACCTTTTCATCATCATGACCACCAAGTCCTTCTCTACAGGGCTTCTCTCAACAAGTTCCTCTCCCAGTTTGCACTTAGATCTTGGATTGCCCCTACCCAGATGCAGGACCTTACACTTGGACTTATTGAACTTCAACTTCTCATGGGCCCATTTTTCAAGTTTGTCCAGGTCCCTCTGGATGGCAGCCCTCCCTTCTGGCGTATCAACAACACCACTCAGCTTCGTGTCATCTGCAGACTTGCTGAGGGTAAACTCAATACCTCTGTCTCAGCCATTAATAAAGATATTGAAGAGCACCAGTCCCAAGACAGAGCCCTGAGGGACACTGCTCATCACTGGTCTCCACCTAGACACAGAACCATTGATCGCAACTCTCTGTCTGTGTCCATCCGGCCAATTTCCTATCCACTGAATAGTCCACCCTTCAAATCCATACCTCTCCAATTTAGTGATAAGGATGTCATGTGAAACTGTATCAAAGGCCTTACAAAAATCTATATAGGTAGACTATATCAATTGGTCTTCCCTCATCAACTGTTGCAGTTACTCCAAAACAGAAGGCCACCAGATTAGTCAGGCACAATTTGCCCTTAGTGAATCCATGCTGGCTTTCTAGCTTCACCTCTTTGTCTCGCATGTGCCTCAATATCACTTCATGACAGTCCGCTCCATGATCTTCTCAGGCACAGAGGTGTGGCTCACCGGCATATTCCCTGGGCCCTCCTTTCTACTCTGTTTAAAAATAGGGGTGAGGTTCCCCTTTTTTCCAGACATGTGGGACTTCACCTCACCACCATGACTTGACAAATATGATGGAGAGTGGTCCTGCAACTACATCAGCCAATCCCCCAGGACCCTAGGATATATGTCATCAGGGCCCACAGACTTGTTCTTGTCAAGTTTCAGTAGGTGATCCATCACCCCCCCAACACTCACCTAGGGCTACCGATTCTTGGTCAGTGCAAGAAGCTTGGCTACTAGTAAAGACTGAAATGAAGAACTCATTGAGTAGCTCAGCCTTCTCCATATCCATTATGACCTATTTTCCACTCTTGTTCATCAGAGGGGAGACACATACACTGACCTTCCTTTTCTGATTAAGGTTAATAGAACCCTTTTTATTGTTTTTTACATCTCTTGCCAAGTTCAGCTCCATCTGTGCCTCGGCACCTCCAGGCCTGGCTTGTACCAGTTCCCCCAGCAATTCTGGCACAGCATCTGCCCTGGGGAGGGTGGGATACAGCAGCAAGAGAAGTTTGGATGTGCCTCTGCCTACTCAGGGCAGAGTGTGTCCAGGAGGGGCTCCAGCCCACTGCAGGAAGCCTCCTGCTCACTCAGCAGCTGGGCAAGTCACCAGAGAGCCTGAGACTGGAGGAAGCAGGACAGGGAGGTGCTGGCACTCAGGCTGATTTCATTGTCCCTTCCTGTTTTTCTTCAAGGCTTGAAGGCAAAATTGACTTTAGCATCTGGAGCCCTCTCCTTTATCCCAGATTGCTGCTCATCCCAGCTCTCCCCTTTCATCTTCACTGGTCCAGAGGAAGGCCCTGTTCACCCATGTTCAGCACAAGGGTATCCTGCCCACCCCAGGCAGCTGGGAGTGCAGCACCCAGCCCTAAGCATTGTTACCCCCAAAGCACTAATTTGCTGCTTCCTTGGGGTCCCTGATGCCTGTGCCACACTTACAGTCTGCTGGGGCAGTAAGATAAGCCATGGGGCATCCATGCAAGCAGCCACAGTATGGGCAGACAAGACTTCGTGGTGGTGTGAAGACCTCTCACCTGCTCTTGATATCTCCACCTGCCAAATGAGTGGCAGGTCCTGTGCCTAAAGCTTCCATGAAAGGGGCCACCCTCCATGGTCAAGGACAGCAGGATGCATTGATGAAGACCTGATGAACACCTCTTACCCTGAAGCTGTGCTGGTCATCAGAACTCGCTGTTCCCCTCACCTGGCCAGGCAAGGCTCAGCTAAGGAAGGGGACACATGGTTTGTCACATGGAGACAGGACAACTATGGGTCAACCTGTAATTTCTCATCTAGCTGCCTGAGCTTGCCTGCATAATGCAGGCACACATTACACTGTGGATGTCCAAGGCTCTGGTGGTGTGTGCTCCCCCAGCCAGCAGCCACCTCCCTCTGTTTGGAGCATGCCTGGACTTCCTGGAGTTTTTAAGTAGGCAGGACATGGGGGCCAGTGCTGCTAGCTCACACTCTCTCCCATTTTCTTGCTGTTGCACTCATGCATCTCAAGAAAGCGTCAGCCTCTAAACTAGAACCAGGTGCTGGGAAACCACTGCAGTGTTTGCAGCACTGGGAGCCACAGCTACAGGATGGACATCACCCATGTTCAACAGTATCCTATGGACAACCACAGCCCTGATCCCCTCCACAGTCGCAGGGGTGTGGGATCAGGTGGTGATAAGAGGATGTTTCCAAGTGGAAAGGGCTGCTCATGCCATGCTGGAAGCTGAGGGGAAACAAGGGTGACTGTGACACATCAGAAAGGGTGATGGCTGGGCTGGATGCTGGGGACCAGAGTCCAGTAGGTGACGGCACTATGAAATAGCTGGAGCTGGCAAGTTCTGGGATACATCTGGCAGAGCGCATGTAGCTGCTGGGCCTGAAAGTCCAGACAGAACCTGGCGCCTTTATCCTCCCTAGCTTGGTTACTTGCCTTACTTGCTCTATGGATAGCCCTACTCCTGTCTAAGGATGGTGCCACCCCCGTAGCATACTGCAGATGGAGGGCTGACCCCCATCTGGCTCATCCAGGGTGAGTATGCTCACCAGGGGCAGCAAGGAGCTAGGACTCTCCAAAGCCAAGCACTGGCACAGGCAGCCTCCCTGTCACTACACCCAGGGTGGAAGCGCAGGGGCTCCTAGAAAGGGCAGAGGGGTCTGTAGGCACACAATCCATTGCAAAAGACACAGCCCTCTTTCAGTCCCTTCGAATCTAGTTTTCCTGACAACCCTTTTGGGAATTCTCCCTCTACAGGCTTCAAGGATCAGCCCCAGGCCCCACCCAGGAGTGACATGCATCCTTGATAGGGTAGGCACAATGCTGGCTCTGCTCCCGGCACCACCACTGCCTGTATTTCCACCCAGCGTAGGGCTGCTCTCGCCAAGCACTGGGATTGGGAGGTGCCAACATATGGAAGCCTTTAGAGGGGCTGGGTCAAAGTGCAGGAAGGGGGCCACATGCCAAGCAAGGGGGTCTGTGCAGAGGATCCTGTTCCCCCTACTGAGCTGGAGAGGGCAGGGGAGATGTCCCAAGCAGTTTCCTGCATCCTCTGCTGGCACTCAGCAAGGGCTGGTGTGGGTGAGGGTCTCTCTGAGTCCCTCCAGTAGCCTGGAGAGGGAGTTGACCTATTTAGGAACCAGCCTTGCTGCCTGTGCACCTCCTGGAAGGACCATCCCCAAGCTGGCATCTCATTCAGTGCCACTCACCTCTCCCCTGGGCGCAGCACAATCTGCAAGGTGGTCTTGCCTCGGCAGTGCCAATGCTATCCCCTTTATTGGCATGACTGTTCTGTCCAGCCACAGCACAGGTCAGAGGGGGAGGGGGTGGGGGCAGGGGGGTGTTGTCCCTTCTGCCTGCTGGCAGCTGGAGGTGGGTTATGGGCAAGGCACTCTTGGGGGCCTGCACTCATGGTCCCCCTCGACACTAGGCAGTGAAGTGGGACTGGCTCAGCGTCTTATCCCCATGTGTTCAGCAGCGGTCAGCGGTGGGGCTGGCCCATCGCCCCAAGTCCAAGGTGCCTCCAGGCGGCTCCTGGTGCGCATGGGCAGCCCAAAGCTCCTGGCAGCAGAACCTCTCTCCTTAGGATCCATCCTGTGCCCCAAGGCTGATAGGGGGGTCCAGCAATGTCTATGGCCATGGGGACCCGGGAGGTGCGGGGTCCTTGGGGGCCAGCAGTGGCATCAAGTCCCATGTGTGGATGAGCGGGTGTATGGAGCAGGAATCAGCCAGGGCTCACTACAGGATCTGGGCTTCTGCCAAGAGAGAGGGTAGAGGGTCGGGGAGACAATGATCTGCTTCCCACTCCTCACTCCCTCCCTGCACTCCCCCCAATTTACCAACCCCTGCACCCCAACTCACTTGGCAGTGCCTTCAAGTGGGTGGCAGCAACCAAGAAGTTGTGGGATTTAGTCTTGTTCTTGCTGTGTTTCCTCATCCGGAGCCTGGGGACAGAGCAGTGGGGCTTTAGAACCCTGAGCAGCCCCCCCAGGCATTGGGACTGTCTGTGTTTCCACCCCCATCCAGCTGTGCCCAGCCACTCCAGTAGGTCAGCTCTAGGGCTACAGCAGGAGACTGTCACAAGATACAGCAGGGCTAGGATGGAGATTGGCAGAGCCACAGCATGATAGGGAAAGCCCAGATGCAGCAGGATGAGAGGGGACCTGGTGACAGGACTACTCGGCAGGACTTCCAAGGGGCAGGATTCCTAGGGAGCAAAGACATATGGACAGTCTTTGCCCTGACTCTTGATCACAAGAGTCTCCAGCAAGGCAGGATCCTCTGGGTGATTTTAATAGCAGCAGCATCTTTCAGGGATACAGCGAAAGGTCCCGTAACTGTGCGCTGATGAGAAAGATTCCAAGCAGCCTATTCAGTACCACAGCAGTGGGGTGTGCTGGGAAGAGGTTTTGATGTGGCCAGTGGGACAAAAGAATTATAAACTACCTTACAGGGTTGGCATCAAGTCTGTTTGGGCAGGGACCCCAGAGCAGGGCTTGAGGGGATATGGTGCACCCCATGCTCAGGGTTTGGGGAAAGAGTGGTACAGGGATAGCAATCATGCAGACCCGTCCCTCTCAAAACCCAACCTACCAGATGAGAATGCTGATGATGAGAACAGCAGCCAGGATGAAGAAGGCAAAGACCCCGAGGGACACCAGGACAGCCACCTTCTCCAGGGGGTCACTGCGGTCTGGGACAGAAAGACTCTCATGGCTGAGGGATGCCACAACCCCCAGCACCTGGGGGACACTATTGCAAGCTCCTGGAGAGCTCAGCACCCCAGCAACACACAAGCATGGTGCAAGAGACACTTCCCATCTTTTTCAAGTCACACATATGCCCACGTAGACTGCTGCCTGCAGGCAGCCCCCATTCCTGCCTGGCACCCCCAGCACTACTCACTGATGGGCTCAGGGTTGGGAGCCTGAGAGGGCTCCTCAGCCAGTCTCTCCTGGCTGCCATCTGTAGTGGTTTCTTCATTTGCTGCAGTGACCAGATCTGGAAGGACAGAGGAGATGGGAAACACTCACCCAAAAGCATGGGCAGCACCTCAGGAAGCCACAAAGAGGAGCAAAGAAGCATGTCCTTATGGCCCAGAGGTCCCATGAGACCAAGGCTGACCCTGTGGTACTAGTGGTGCTCTGGGAGTCCTGCTCTGCCTTGAGCCTGTGCAGGGGGCATCCCCAAGTGGCAGCTGCACAGCTGCAGCCTACCACGAGGCCAGGAGAGGCTTTGCCCCCTTGCAGGTCTGCCTCCTGCCAAGGGGTGAGTTTTTGGGTAGTGCACAGGACCAACTTTTTAGATCAACTTTAAGGGACCACAGGAGTTGGGACTTGCTCTGGCTCATATTTAGGGGATGGGTGCTGTGGGGAAGGAGCTGGAAAGGGGCAGCCCAGGTTGCTGGAGAGTTTTTTGGGAGGGATGGCACAACGTAGTAGAGGTGCTGGGGTCTGCAGCTTGTCCCTGTCTCGCACCTCTGACTGGTGTTGCTCGTGCCTCGGCGCTCCACTCGCTCCAGTTTCCTGCATCTAGAAAATCCTTGGCACTGACTTGGACCACGTGCTCCAGCCCAGCAAAGGCATCCGTGATCACCTCGGACAGGTTCACCGTCTCCACCTGCACCGGGCAGAGGGGAGCTGTTGCACAGGCAAGGGTACCCCTTGTTGCACTGCCTGGCCCTGCGCCCACCCTGCTTGCCTGCAGGCTTTGCCTTTCTTTGCTCACCACTTACCACAGACCAGGAGCGGTGGATAACCGGCCGGTACTGGAGACGAAACCTGAGCTGGAAGTGGGGTTCCTTGGGCCAGGAGGAGGGGTACTTCCAGCTCACGTGGAGCCGCCGTGGGGCCAGGGGGATGGGTTCCACCACCAAGCCCTCTGGAGGGTCTGGCTTAACTGTGTGGGACATGACAGGGAGCCCTCATCACACTGCACTGTCATGCAGAGGAGTGTTGGGCTCCCCACTGCCACCTACGGCTGGATGCCTGGGGGATGGACAGACACTGGGATAGACAGATGGATGGAGGTGGACTCACTGATCGCCTGCATGGTGACATCCAGGAGTCGGAAGCTGGAGCCCAGGGGGTTCACCTCAGTGATGTTAAGGCGGTAGATGCTCCAAAACTCTGATCTATGGACAGTGCAGGTGTCAGGGCGGGATGGATCCTGCAGGCATGGTCCCACATGCCCATTCTTGTTCCTGCAGACAGGGAGGCAGGGTGGTGACATGCAGAGTTTCCCAGTGCTGCTAAAGAGCATGGAGACCCCCATGCAAAAAGCCTGAAGGAGAAGGCAGCCCCTGTTACGGCTAAGCTGCTGTCACCCTTCCAGAGCTCGGCACATTCTTCTGAGTATGACCCTAGCCCCACAGTCCCTCCTGGGAAGGTCCCTCCCTGGGGCAAATCCTTCTCCCAGGCCTCCAGGCTTAGGTAATTGGCTCACCCATGGGGAACCCCAGCCCTCACTTTGGGGACCCTGCTTAGGACAGTGGCAGAGCCTTCAGGATGAGGGCAAATCCCCAGGGAGCAGGATCGGGTTGGGAGTCAGTCCTACCTCTGCTTCTCTTCATCTGTCAGCAATTTCTTCCTGTCATGAAGTGAGATGAAAAAGCGGATGGTAAGGAGGAGGGGACAGCATAAAGCCAACCCTACCATGACCCACAGGAGGGATAGGTATCTCTGCACTTAAGAGCAGCCCCTGACTCCCACACTGATCCAGACAGGCAACACAGAACAGGGGTAACACGTACCCAGTCCTGCCAGCAAGTAGCTTGGCAGAAGAAGCTGGGGTCCCAGAAGACAGTGGGTTGCCCAGGAGGGTCTGACTCTGCCCAAGGTGTAATTGTACAGCAGCAGTACAGGGACACTGATAAAAAGCAGCTCCACAGTAGCTAGCTTTGCCCTTACCCTACAGCCCCCAAAGCCCCCTGCTTCCCACTGCCCCCTCTCCACTGAGCCCCTGACATTCCACACATCCCCCTCCTTGCCCAGTGCCCAGCCCCCCAGCTCCTGCAGCTTTCAGCAGGGCTCTGCTTTATGAGCTCCAGCTGACTTCAAAGCAGACCACTAGTTTGCCCTGCCGGGATAATTAGAAGCAGCAATGCTGTCCAGGCTCCTTTTATCCTGAAGCATGCCGAAGCGTTCAGCAACTTGTAGACGACCTGCTTCTCTTTCAAAGCCCCTCTGGTGCTGGCACAGCTGTTGGCAGGGAGGGAGCCTGCCTGGGCTGGTTCCCCAACGCTGCTGGGGGATGCCCCTTGAAGCAAGCCTATGTTTGGTTCTCTGCTCACCCCAAAACATGATTGGGGTGCAGCATAGATCCTGGGGCAGGAGGTGAACCCAGGATGGCTGGTAGGATTTGGTAGTTACCCTTGGCTAACACTCAGGGCTTGCATTGTAAACACCCTAGACCCGTGCCTTGTAGGAATACATCACCTGTAGGTGGTAATGTATCTGGTGGGGAGGAAGGTCTCCACACTAGAAGTCCAGGAGCAGGAGAAATTCTCATAGTCAGATGCTCTACAGGACACAAAGGGGACTCCAGGCAGGTCTGGAGTCCAGGAAGAAGAGACAGTCAGTGACGGGTCCCTTATCTTCCAGCCCAGCTGGCATGCAGGGACCCCTATGTCATCCTGAACTCCCCTCTTCACAAGCACCTGCCAGGGATGCCTGTGGACCCATTACTCACACCCCAGCCGCAGGGACACAGCGTGCAGGAGGCTGCCGTCCTCGCCGTGGCAGCTGTAGGTTCCTCTGGTTGCTAAGCTGGCATGTGGCAGCACCAGGGCTCCCTGCTGTATGGCTGAGCCCTCTGGCAGTGATGCAGCACCTATCCGTCTCCACTGCACTGGCAACCTTGGGAAGAGAAACCACACAGGTGGCATTAGAGGATGGGGACAGCAAGGTCACCCCAGGCCCACCTTGTAACCCATCACATTGGATAAATCCTCCAGTGTGTACAGAAGACACCTACCCGGCACGGGCACCAGTGCACAACAGGGTCACGTCTGTCCCCACCTGTCCATACTGCACACCTGGAGAAACATACACATTCCCAGATGGGTTTAAGCACCCCATGCCACCCAACGCCAGGGCTCGGGGTCCAGGTGGGAAGCCTCGGACTCTACCTAGATGGGGAGGTGAATACTAGCTATGGGGTCTTGCTTCATGGAGGTACCACGATGGGGGAGTAGGAAAGACTGGTCCCAGGTGGGGTTAGGCAATGGGCAGCTGCAGGGGTGAACTGGCCAGAGCACACCCACTGCGGTGGGGCTGTGTTTCTGGTAGGTTTGTACCTGCCTAAGGGGAATGAGGTGCCGCAGGGTCCCCATGCCTGGGAGATAGGGGACTGCATGAAGGGCTTGAGGGGGCTCACCTTCCTCTCCCCAGCCCTCAGGGATGGCGATAGAGGTTGATGCCAGGGCTGCCACAAAGAACACCATCACCCTGCCCAAGCCTGGGATGGGACTGTGCATCTGGAGGAGACAGAGCAGGGAGAAAGAGAGAGTGTTATGCCCTGGAGTGGGATGGCTAAAAGGGTCCACAGCCCAGAGCATCCCTGCAGGACCATGGACCCCACATCTCCCTCTCATCTCACCACATCCTGCTGGGGACAGTACACGGACTGTACCACTGGGACCCCAGGTAGCAGAGTCTGTGCCACTGTTACAGCTGCTTCTTGGCTACCAAGGACTCCTCATGCCTGGTGGGGGCATGCAGAGGGCAAACGCTGACCAGGAGCTTGGGTCTGTGTGGGTTGGTGGGGTTAAAGGCTCTTTGCCATTGGAGTCTTTTGGTGGGAGCCCTGGCTGGCTCCCCGGACACAGCATGGTCCAGAGACCTGTGTCAGTGCAGCTGGAGTGGGAAAGGACCAAGTTAAAATTCTGGCTTGTATTTACGTGGCAGGATACAGCAGTGAGATCTGAACACATAGACAGGGAGAGCTCAGACCATACCGACTGTGGGGCTTGCTGGGGGTCCTACATCACTGCTCATCCCTGAATCCATTGTTGGGCTGGTCTGTGCAAATCTGTGCCCTTCCAGGCCATTTGGGGTCTGGACCCAGGAAGAATGCCCCTGAAGTCTGTACCTTACACTCAGAGATCACCAGTGGCTGTAGGACAAGAAATACAAGGGATGCTAAGCCAGGGATGTGCACCCACTTCCCCATGGGTCAACCCAGGCCACATACCAGGGTCTCCTAACCACGTACAGCCAGCATCAACCTGTCTGTGTCAGTCAGCAATGCCCCAAGGTGTACAACTCAGCCTACATTGTTCTGCACCTATTAGTCAGCATCATCTTGGCCAACCCAGTAAAGCATTGCCCTGTGCTACTCAGCTGGCGTCACCCTGTCCATAGCAGCCAGCTTTGCCCTGAGGTACTAATACCAGCCTGCATCATCCTGCTCATATTAGCCAGCATCCTTCTACCCTTGCTAGTCAGCATCACTCTACCCATCAAAGCCAGCATTGCTCTAAGGTATCCATTCCAGACTGCATTCTCCAGCACATACTAGCCAGCATCACCCTGTCTGTGCCAGCCAACATAAGCCATATGGCATCCATATCAGCCTGCAATATCCCCCACATATCAGCCAGAATCACCCTATCTCTGCTAGCCAACATCACCTCAGGGTATCTGTCCCGGACAGCATCACAGCGTCCATAGCAGCAGTGTCACAGTGTCCCTTTCAGGCAGCCCGCCTGACACCAGCAGCTGAATCATTTCTTCTGGGAAGACACCCCCCCACCCCAATATCCACCCTTCATAAATGGGCAGGCCTGTTTATTTACAGCCTTATTGTCAGTTTCTGCCCCCAGCTGCCAAGGTGGGCAGGGGTTGAGAGCAGGGAGGCAGGGAACTTCCTGCCAGCCCCAAGCACAAGCTGCAGCTCATGGGGATAAATCTGTGTTCCCCTGAGTCACCCAGGTTGAACAGCTCAAGGGCTCCAGGGAGGGATGCTCCAGCCCTGCAAAGGAATCCCAGAGCAGCTGCTGGTTCCTCTCCTGCAGGCAGGTGCCCATGGACACATACCAAACCACATGGAGAATGAACTGAGAGCTACAAGGCGATGTGCTGCAGTTCGGCAAGTGCAGGGGGGAAGGCACACACACAGAATCACGCAGCACCCCACATCANTATCAAACCACCCATAGAAACATTCCCAAAAAACATGAGTGAAAAGGTCTCTGCCAGAACTATGCTGGTAACTAACCTGGAACATCTGTCCTGAAAATAAAATATTTTGGTGATGAAAAAAAAGAAAAGTCTTAAAATATACTTAAAAGCAGCAACCAAAAATAACTCCACACACCACTGCAAGCCAAAACTATCCCCTTAATAGTGCTGGGAGTGGTCAGGGAGAAGGGAGAGTGTGTAAAGGTGGAGAGAGAGTGTCTTAAAGTAAAATCATTATTCTCCTGACCACCCTGGGTTTTCCTGCAAATGGTATGGGGAGTGAAGGTAGAACTGCTGCAGCACCCATTGTCTACCGTGCTGCTCTATGGCAGGGAGATAAATTCTGGGTGCTGGCTCACTGCTGACATAGCTTTGCTAGGTCTCAGGGCCATTGGCTGGTTCAAGGCCAGTCTGGAAAAAGATCCTGCAGCTGTAACGGCTGAAAGCCATCTTTTCCTGCATGGACAAGTGAAGAGCTGGGGGCATAGCAAAATTTGCAGCTAGTTGCTGTTAATGTCCCCAGGGAACACTGTAAGACCTGCCCGGCTATCTTGGCTGTGGGCAGTATTGCCAACAAGCTCAGAGACACCCCAGACCCCTGTTGTGGTGTCAGAGGACATCTCTAGATATGCCGTCCCTAGCTGCATCCCAGCTACTGGATCCCCACTTCTTAGCCTGAAGGCCACCCTACATACCCCCACACTTCAGCACCCTCTGTCCCAGGCACACCCTCAGCGCTCCTCCTCCTCACCTCAGCACCCCATGAGCTCCCCTGCTTTGGACGAGCTCTTCTGGGCAGCTGCCCACCCTGCCAGTGCAGCATGGGGAAACGCAGCACCGAGTGCCATCAAAAACACACACTGGCTTAGTAAATGACCGGCCTGATCATTGCCAAAACCCAGCCACGACCGAGCATCACCGCAGAGAGAAGAAACAGGACAAGCCCTTCCTTGCCTGCCCAAAGGCCACAAACAAAAGGGAAGGGGCCACAAAGCCGGGAAAGACCCGGAGCCGTGGCAGAGTGCCAGGCGCTCCGGGCCGGACAGAGCCGCAAAACCACCTGCCCAGAAAGAATCCCCTTACTTTCTGCAACCACGCTCCCCCCGCGAGGGGAACACAGGCATGCAAATGAATGCACATGTACGTTCGTTACCAGGCCACCGTCCTAGCAGTTCTGCACCGCTGCGGATGGACACACGGGCGGAGAAAGCACCACTCTATGTTTGTACGGGCGGTGACACATCTGAGGAACAGGGAGTCCCGGCGCAATGGTCGTGGAGCCGAGCCAAGACAGAGGGAACAATCAGAGCTTTTCTTCCTCCTCGCATGCTAACCGCAGCCTGAGAGGCGTCTGTCGCCTGCCCCGGGGCTGGGTGGCCTCCCGCAGCCATGGTCAGGGCAGAGGGACGCTGCCTGGGGCTGTGGTTTGGCCCAGGCAAGGAGAGCAGCGGTGCCGGACTTCGCTTGCTCGGCACAGGATGCTGTCGTCACTAGCACGGCCCGGGTGATCAGGCTGTGCGTGGCACCTGCGGCTGTGAGCCAGAAACGCAAGATGCTACTCTACATCCTTCACTGACCCTGCTGTCCCATTGGGCATCATTTGAGCTCAGCCAAAAGTTTTTTGGGGCTGTCAGGGAAAATCCTTGAATGAGCTTCTTGCTGCATTCAAACTGAAATGCTGTAAGCCAAAACACCCCTAAAATCACAGCCATGCATACAAGCACCAATGCCCACATGGGGTGTGAGAGTCCCCATGGCACAGTTGCTCTGTGCCATGCCCTCCGCAGCCTGGCAAAGCCTGGTGCAGATTCCTGGGGGAGGCCAGCTTGCCATGGCCCTCGGCACTTTGAGAAACTTTGTTTGGGGCTTTTTTTTTTTTTCGCTTTGTTTCATTTGAAGTTGCTCTTCAAAGAGAATGAGCTGCAGGTAGAGCCGGGGCTGGCGCAGGGTGGTGACAGACACGGTCCCCTACAACCAGCCACCCCTGCCCCCTAAATGCCATTAGGACCCTCCCAACTGCTGGGTGTCTGAAGAAAGCCCAGCAAATGGGTGCTTACCCCACACCACCTCCAGGGACAATGGCATCATGCACAGTCCCCAGGACCACAGCCAGCATCTGGGGGGTAACTCCCTGCCCATCTTGGGCACTGTTGGTGTGGCGCTCCCCATGGCCACTATCCCCAGCTCCCCCAGTCCCTTGAGGACCTCATAAAGGACTGCTTTCCTCTATACCACTTTGGTGGGGTGCTGAGCATCCATTGGCTCTCATGCCTGCTGGGGTGGGCATCAGCCAGGCTTAACTGTGCCAGCACACACACATGCAGCCAGTGCAACCCTACACATGGGAATTACCCCAGTTAAATCAGTAAAACCAGTTGCATCCTTTCCCTGTGAGGCAAGTGCAGTCCTGCACACAGCCTGAAAGCAGGGCTAAAACTAGGACAGCCCCAGTGCATAGCTTAACTCTGGGCAGCCCAAACATGGGCTTATACCCCACACAGCCCAGGAGCAGGATTAAATCGTGCTCAGCCCATGAGTGGGACTATATCCAGTGCAATATAAACTTGGGGTTAAATTCAGTGCAGTCCATGTGCATGGTTAAATCCAGCTCAACCCAGGAGTAGGATTAAACCCAGCTCAGCCAAAATGCTGGATTATGCAGTCCAAAAGTGGGTTTAAACTCTGCACAGCTCAGGAGTGGGGCTAACTGCAGTTCAGCCCAAAGGTGGAGTTAAACTCCAGCTCACCCAAAACACAGGGTTAACCCCAGCAACGCCCAAAGGTGGGGCTAAACCAAATGCAGCCCAGAAGTGGGTTAACCTCAGCTCAGCCCTAATACAGGGTTAAACCTAGCTCAGCCAAAATGCTGGATTATGCAGTCCAAAAGTGGGTTTAAACTCAGCACGGCTCAGGAGTGGGGTCACTCTACCTCAGCCCAAACACAGAGATAACCCCAGCACTGCCCAGGGAACCAGTTTATCTACAAAGCCAGGTACAATGCACATCTCCATCCAATCCATCAACCCCCTCACAATGCTCCTTGGAAGTGCCTGGCTGACCACAGCCCCACTGGTGTCTAAAGCCAAGCCCAACCTCCCCCCTGCCACACAGACATCCTGAGGGTCACCACTCTCCTCTGTGGGGCTAGCAGCTGCTAGCAGGGCTCGGTGCTGTGGGTCAGGGATACCACCACATACCTCGGCATGCTGGCAGCTTCGTGGAGGTCAGACTGTGCTCTTACCCTGGCCAGGAACTCCCAACTCAATACCCTGATTTCTGCCCTCCCCTGCTGTATCCCACGGGAAGAAGTCTCTGGCTCCTAGTTGTAACCAGAGGCATCGGCAAGGACCCAAACAGTGAGGGCTCTGTTAGCAGCCAGCAGCTTTGGCGCCATGCCAGCTGGCAATATTGCCTTCGGAGGAGGAGAGAGAAGGCCCTCCCCCATCTCTGTCCCCATCCCCACACTCCCCTCCCCCATAAGCCACGTGCTGAAGAAATTCCTAAAAATAATCTTCTGGCTGTAAAGAAACCCATCAGTGGTGTAGCTGCAGCGCCGGTGAGCTTCTTTACAGCCAGGAGATTATTTTTAGGATGGAGGGATGCTGCCATGGTGGTGCTGGATCTCCATTGTCCTCAGCACAGGGCTGCAGGATGGAGGTGGACACAGTGTTGGATCTGGGGACATGGGTGGGACCAGCTGGCAGGGAGCTGGGCCACCCTGTGATCACAGCAGGGTGGGAAAGGCTTTTCCTGTCCTAGGAACGTTTTAGGATTTGGAATATTTTTCTGCTCCTGGGCTCAGCGAATCCTGGCAGAGGTTTTGGTGAACCCACAGCTCCTGGCATGACAGCGCAGCCAAGTACCAGCTTGCACCTTGGCATTTCACCCCCTCAGCAGCATCTGCATTCCCTCAGAACAAACTGCCCCCATATGTTGGCCCTGGAGCTAATACAAAAGCATATGCATCCATATATGTAGGGGACAGACATATACATGTATATAAATGTGAATGCTCCATGCAAGCCAAGGTCTTCCTGATGAACTCCAGCCTGGAGCTTGGAACTCTGAGCAGGAGAGGAGCCTCACAACATCTCCCTGCATGGTGCTCCCCTTATCCCCACCCTGTGGAGATGGTGCCTGGATGGTGCCTGGGAGCCATCAGCTCAGCTTCATCCCAGAGGCATGAAGGCACCTGGGTCAGCCAAAATGCTGTAGGGTGGCAGGGCCAAAATAAACAGCTCACCATATGCTCCCCCCGCTAGCAATTTGCTGTCATTGCTTTTGCAAAACAAAATCCTTTTTGGGCTGAAGAGAGACTTCAGGTATCATTAAGGGCCACCTGAGCAGCTGAATAAAGCCACCACCAAAGGGAGATCCATTAACCCTTGCACCCCACTGGCAATGTCCTTTTGTTAGGGGAGGATGGCAGCTGCAGACCCCCGACAATGTGTGATGTGGGGATGTCAGTGCCAGGCTCTGGTATCTGACAGGATAAGGCACCCACGTCCTGTCCCCTCCAAGGCTGAAGGTAACCCTGCCTGCTTTGCCGATGGGAGGCAGCGCAGGGGATGTACCAGTGTGCAAGGCACACGGTAGTGATAGAGGCTAGGGAAACACCTCGCTGTGGCAGCATCCATGCACCCCACCTCATGCTAGATCAGTCACATCACAGCCCCCAAGCCAAAAGGAGAGGAGGACAAGTGGCAAGAAGTGTAGAAAAGCTGGGGCAGAAGCCCACTGCCAAGGCTGGGAATGGGGGCCAAGCCCTGCTTAAGTTGAGAAAGTTGGAAAAACAGTCTGACTAGTTTTCTGCTGGGGGGAAAAAACCTCAGTCAAGTTCTCCTGAAAGATTAAGTGCAATCGTATCCAAGAAGGGGGAAAGCAAGGCAACGCGGTGAGTGTGCTGACACATCTCCTTCCACGATGCTGGAGAGATGCCCTGGGCCCAGCTCTGTTTACAGGCTCCTATTGTCTCTTTTTCCCTCTTGTTTCCCGCCTCCCCCCCCCAGTGTTATAGTTCAGAGTAAACAAAAGCAAGCAGCCTCTCACTCCAAACATTTCAACCATCCCAAACTTTCTCTGGAGGGGGGCTGCCAATGGAATTTTCCTTGTCCAAAAGAATTTCGAAATGTTCCCATTGCAGCCTCCTCTGACTGGAGGCCAAGGCAGCTCCGAAACCCTTTCCAAAGCGTTTGAGCTGCCCTTTACACAGCCAGAGGCATCAAGGACCAATAGCCACTGTGCCCCAAAGCCCCACCATGCATAGGGAGACCCTCTAGCTTGGCACAATTGCTGGAGGAGCACAGAGGCACCTTCCAGCTTGTAGTAGCTCCTCAGCCATGACAGTCATCTGAAGGGAGCCAGCAGGTACTGGAGAGGCCAGATTCTACTTTTTATATTTTAAGCTGGCACTACAGGTAATAATGCCCTTTAATGGCGATGCTGGTGCCAAATGCAGTGTATCCCAAAGCGCACACTATTCACCTTGCAGAAGGTATCTCTGCAGCACCAGCCAGAGAGGAGAGGGTGAAGTGGCTGACAGAGCTCCTCCTTGGAGGAGTTGATGGCATCCTGGGGAACCAGGAGGACAGTCTGCAGCTGTGCTGCCTGCTCATTGCTTGGGCAGAGGGAGAAGGAAAACATGGTGTGCTGCATCCATCTCTGAGGATGCAGTGGGGACATAGCATTGCCCTCTGCACATCCCTGGCAGATGGTGCATGGAAGAGAGAAGGAAATGTCCTCCAGGATAAGCCATGGTGCTGAGTGACGTCTAAGGGTACTGCCTCCCTGGCTCCCATCACACTGTCAGGGTGTGCACCCCAGTTGCAAAAGAGTTGGGACTCCAACTTCGGCAAGCAGACACCCCTACGAGCTCTCTGGGCTCTGGCTAGGCATAGATGTGGAATGAAAGCCATAGGACCCTTGCACAGGGTGCCAGCACTGCTCACTACTGGTAAGGGTGGCACCAGGGGTGGCCCCAAAAACAACCAGAGGGAGAAAATCCCAGCCAAAAAGCCCCACAAGAAAGAAAGCAGTCACGGGAAGAAGCACTGGAATCTAAGCCCAGAGTGGATTTGGCTGTCAGTGCAAACTCTTGTAGTGGCCTGGCACACCGATGACCCCTACTTGCTTTCCCGAAAGGTCCTTGGATGGGTGTCACCAGGTAGGTGGTCCCACAGCATGACACACACCCAGACACATGGGGGAGGCCACACATCGTCCCTCCCCAGGCACATAAGAGATTTTGGCCACTGCAACCCCTTGATGTACCCATGCTGCCACCTCAGGAGAGCAAAACCTGTCTGGTACCCATTACACCCCCCTCCCACAGCATTCCTGTGCCAACACTGCAGCACAAGCCAGGGGGAGATACCTCAGCTCCACGATGGACGAAGGTCTTGCCGTGGGATGGGGCTCCACTGGATGCCCCTGCTGCCTCAGCACCATCTCCTTGCACCACCTCGCTGGGCTCTCCTCCTTTGCGGAGGCTGCTTAGTGGCTTGCATGGGAGCGGTCCTACCACTCCCCCCGTCAGTAGCCCCCTCTCCTATAAAGGGGCCAGGCAGCGGTTGTGCAGGGAGCAAAGCCCCCAACACAGCAGATGGGGTCTGTAAGGCGAGGCTCCTCCAGGTGTGTTTGCCTTGGCCAGGGCTCAAGCCCATCTAATTAGAGCTATAGAAAATATATATTATAAAAAAAACGAAGGGGGAAAAATAATTCTCTCCCCCGCACTGAGGCCCAGGGTTTGGCCAGGGTTTCTCAGCCGACCAAGTGCAGGCGATACAGGCTCTGCTGGCAGCAGCTCGGGTAGGGAGGGGTGTTTGTGGATATTGAAATGCAGTTGTAAAGGAGAATAAAAGGGCAGCCTTGTTTCAGAACGAGTCTCCAAGGCTTTCCCCTCTCCCGGCATGCTCAGCACCTGGCTCCCACTTCCCACAGCTCTCCTGGCCACCTCCGGCTCACCCAAGGACTGAGGTGCTGCCGGCGAGTCCCCAACCCGCACAGAGCAAAGTCCATTCGTGTGGAAGCCAATTTTGGGGGCCCATCCTTTGCAGCCACTCGCACCGGGTTAAAATTACAGCTGGTGCTTCTGGAAAACCCACCCCTGCACATCCCTTCCTTCGCACCCCCACAGCTCCCTGCCTTCCTCTGCCTGCACGCAGGCAAGACTGCCTAACCCCAGCTGCTTGGCAGCAGCCACGCGTGGCAGCAACACCAGTATTCCACTGGCTGGACTCACCCTGCCTTACTGACCAAGGTAGAACAAGCCAGATGGTGTTTTGGCTGAGGTTTAAAATTAGACCCAGCCATACAACATTGCTGGTGCCTGCGTAGACCAAGAAGCCATGACAGGGTCCCATGTGGCTCTGTGGCACACTGGAGTCTCCCTTCATCCCCAGTGGCATGCAAACCTCCACAGAAGCTCTCTCCTTGGGATACCTCCCCAAATCCATCCCTGAACCAGGATGCTGCCACCCCACAGCACTTCCTCTGCCCTCATGATGCCATGTCCAGTTCTGAAAAGTCAAATCAAGAGATTGAGGAGCAGCCAAAGGTGTTAGCCAGGCAAAGGTGACCCCATCCAGGCCCCACCTGCTCAGCCAGAGATGCCTGGTGCATGTCTGGCTTCACTCCTGCCCTTGGCCACACCCTCAGGGCAGCATGGAGAGAACAAGTGGGCTCTGAGCCCCCCATCCACCCCTGCCTACATCTCTACGCCTTTTACCTGTCAGCATCCCAAAAGCTCAGGCTCACCAAGTCCCCTAACCTTCTGGCTCATGGGGATCCAAGGCACACCCTGTCGCCAACCACAGCCCAAATGACTAACGCCAGGGCAAGCAAGCCGGGTGCCTTCAGGGACAGCCGGGCCTGTCCTTTGGCTGCGCTCCCTCCCTGCAGCAGTGAAATCACATCTGCAGAAAGTATGAGGAGGCTGCATGCTGGATGCCCCCCTCCACTGACTTCCCAGTGAGGATGCTCACTCCTTGCCGACTGGCTGTCTGCTCCTGCTCTGCAAATCCCTCATCCCAACAGAGGGATGCTCCAGGCATGCAGCCTGCCACAAAAACACGCGTGTCATCTCCTCCTCCTCCTCGTTACAGATCCCATAGCAGCATGCTGGCTGCAGAACATGGAAACGTGGCAGCAAGCCCCAGGCACTTGTAAAAGTGCTCTTGGGTAACAGACAGGAACCTCTAAACTCCCTCTAACCTCTCTCATAGCACTGCAACACTTCCAGAACCCGGGGGAAGATTAGAGGTAGAGAGGGGGACTGCTGACACTCTGCACAACAGAGCAAATTGGGTCATGGAAGGAACTGGTGACTCCAGCAGGCTGGAAACGTGCTTGGGCAGCACCAGAGAGGACAGTGAGGGACGGGTCACTGTCACTTGCCTTTGACCTAGCACATCGCACATACCGGCTTCAACGGAGGTGACTAATACGGCTCTTTAAATGCCTCCACCAGCACGGGAGCGTGGCTCCAGGTTAGGGTTTAATTATTTGCTTTCTTCTGCAGCTCAAGGTCTCCTCTGGCTGAACCGCTGTGAAGACCCCAGAGATGCTGTCCATACCCCCCTCAGCCAGGCCTGCTGGCAACAAGTGAGCGGGGCCGCAGCAGGGAACTGGCCAGGAGCATGCCGAGGGTGCAGCTGGGAGCTATAAAAAGCACGACTGTGGTATGCAACGAGGCACTGAGAGGGGAATAAAACAAAATCAGGTGGTGGATGAGCTGCTCGCTTACTTCTGCACCAGGGCTGGCCCCAGCGCTGCTCCCCACCAACCCTTCCCTGCTCGCTGCCTAGCCAACAGCCTAGTGAGGCTAAGGCAGAGCACAGAGCTGAGAGTTGGCAAAGGATGAAGGACGCAGTGCTGGGTCAGCAGGCAATGGAGGGGGTCAAGGCTGGGTGAACAATTGCTAGCTCTGGTACGTTGGGTCCTGCCCGGGACAGAGACATTGCAGCCACCCCTCACCCAGCGCAGACACACTAGATCTGAGCACTCAGCCTCCTGACAGCTTGCACTGGAGGACTAACCATGTCCTGATCTACAGCCAGAGGTGTCTTTGCCGCAGGGAGCTGGCACACGGACACTGAGAACGGGCAGCCCACCATTGCCTAGCACCACCAGTACCCAGGTCCTGATGGGGACCTCACCCAGAGGGAGACAGTGATGGCACAACTTAGGGACAGACAGGGCTCCCCTCCAGGGGCAGGAGCTCCCCACTCAGGGACACACCATATTTGCGCAAGCCTAAACAGGGCAAGGTCAGATTAATTTTAAACCTGAATAAACAAGGAGAGAAGGCAACGCCAGAGCTCGCCCTTCCCAATGGGGACACACAGCACCCACTGCACAGCTGTGCCCAGCATAGCTACCGGCAGAGCTTAGTTCTGGGACCCACGTTGCCCTAGGAGAACTAGGACAGACCCAAATCACAAATCCCATGCCTAGGGGCTTCCCTTTTCTGAAAGGAGCTCCTGAATGAGTCACTGCTGGCAGCAGGGAGAGTGGCTCCCACTCACTTCTGCAAAATCCTTCCAGCTTCCATGGGGAAGCACCCATTCTGGGAAACCTGTCCCACCAGGAACAGCACTGTGGCTCACCTGTCTCCCTGCCACATGGTCTTGGGAAACAACCAGGAGGAACAGAGAAAATATAATAAAGTTGTTTGTGGGTCAAGAAGCAAACGGAAAATAAAAAAGTTTGTGTTTTTCATGCCAAAAGGAAAATGAAAACCAAAACATTTTGTTCTAAATGATAGGCCTTGTTTAGTTTTCAGTGGTTTTACTTTTTTAAAACAGTTTGAGTTAAAATGAGCTAAATTTGGCTTCCAAACATTACCTTGGGATGGAGAATAAAATAAAATTGAAAAAAAAATAAAAATCAAACCAGCTCATTTTGGAAATGTCAGAGTGAAACACCACAGCTTTTCCAGCCTGGAGACAGACACAGTCAGGCGCTGAAGCCTGCCTCAGCTCACAACTTGTGATGGTCTCCCCAAAACAGCCTTTTCTCCCATAAAATAAAGCCGTTGCTGTTCCAGCTGAGAGCCAGGAGGGCTCCTGTCCTGATGCCCAGCTCTCATCAGGGATGCCCCCTCCACCTATGCTGGTCCCCAGGACCTACTGGGGCACAGACAGACCCCAATGCAGCTAGCAGTCATGCATGTGAGCAGAATCCAAGCCAAGCCACTCTCCAAAACCCCTCTTCAAATATCTTTTCTATTAGGTCAGCATTCCTGCGTCGCCCAGGGAAGGTGGTTACGGCCGGCAGCCCAGCACACAGGCTCCTTGGTGCTGGCTGTTGGCTCTCTGTCAGCAAGCAGCCTGCCTATGCTATTAAATTACTGAGAAAAATGGATCGTTTCACCAAATATTAGGTGCAGGAACCTCTTGTGTGGTGGCAACGCAAGCTGGTAATTGGAAATTCATAGACCTGGCTGCAAATGCTGCCTCCGGCTCTGCTCCACCCTCCTCTAGTTGCTGCATAAGATGGTGGAAAGGCATTTGCTGCCATCCTTGAAACATCACTGCTGATGGAGATACAATGGCCACATCAGTGGCAGTGCTGCTGAGGCCCCTCGTGTGCTCATGTGGTGTTAAATGCTGCTTCAGGGTCCCTCTGACCTTGGCAGATGGGGAAAATGGGTGAAAAAAAGCTCTCAGGACCTTTCCAGGCACTGGAACAAGAAAAACCTCTGTTCATGGCTGGACCTGCTCAACATTAACCACCCTCCTGGGGACGTGCCTCATGGGGACATCGTCTGGGGAAGTAGAACACACTGGCCCAGCAACTGTCTCACCCCTCCAGCTGCACCCTAGGGGTGAAAACCAAGATAAGCTTCCCCACAGACCTTGCCTTGATTACATCCATCACCCATCCCAGGCACAGCATGAGCACCACTGCTGCTCCATCCAAGCCTGAGCATCTCAGCATCCTCCTTCTGGACTTCTCCGAGCCCAAAACTCAGGAGCTCACTGGCTCCAATGCACCTTTGGGGCACTTTACTTGGCTCTGGTGCAGCCTCACCTGGAGTATTGTGTGCAGTTTTGGGCCCCACAGTACAAGGGGGACATGAAATTGTTGGAGAGCGTCCAGAGGAGGGCCACAAAGATGGGGAAGGGTATGGAGGGGAATATTTAGGAGGAAAGGCTGAAATCACTTGATCTGTTCAGTCTGGAGAAGAGGAGACTGAGGGGAGACATCATTGCTGTTTATAACTTCTTCCCCAGAGAGGGAAAGGTGGGTACTGGCCTCTTCTCTCTGGTGACCAGTGACAGGATCTAGGGAAATGGTATGAAGCTGTGCCAGGGGAAATTCAGGTTGAATGTTAGGAAGTGATTCTTTACCCAGAGAGTGATGGAGCACTGGAACGTGCTCCCCAGGGATGCAGTCATGGCACCAACTCTCATGGAGTTTAAGAAGCACTTGGACAATGTACTCAGGCATATAGTGTGACTTTGGGGTTGTCCCGTGCCTATAGGAGTTGGACTTGATGATCCTTGTGGGTCCCTTCCAACTGGGGATATTCTGTGATTCTGATTCAAACTGTCTGGCTATTGGAGCTGCCAAAGAGCCTGGTGCCAATCTGCAGCCTCCAGTTGGGAAGGTGGGATGGGAATGCACAGCAGACAAACAGCTGTGTCAGCACGATGCTCCAAGAAACCTGCCCTTCTGGACTTCACACTGGCTGCTCCCTGCATGGTCACAGGCACTTAGTGGTCACATCCTGCTCCTTGCATGCACCATCTGCCCGGGCACTGCAGGGAGGGAGAAAACAGCAGCTAGGGAGCCTGAGGCATGGAGTTGATTTCTGGGTGCTGGGGTGCAAGGACTGTGGGCAGAGTCTTAGCTGGAGTTGGGGAGATCAGGGCAAAGGGATGCTTCCCTGGGCTCAGCCATGCTCCAGCCATAAAGCTGCAAAACTCAAAGTTCGGATGGGGTGGAGCAGCCTTGGGGGAGCTACAAAACAGCTTCCCGGGAGCCTCACAGAAGCTAAAAATATCAAAAGCAGCCGAACCATGGAGGAACCCCCCCCCCGGGTTGCGTGTTGGCCCTTGCAAGACAAGGATGGAGCAATAGCTGTTCAGGTCCACCAGCTCCTCCTAAGCTTTGAGACCTCAGGCTAAACTCATGGAAAGCAAAGGAAAGGCTCCTGCAAAACTCCCAGGGGGTTGGGGGCTGACCCTGGCCCTGCAAAAACGTCTGGGGAGATGCCAGCTGGCCCAGGCACCCTTCGTGACAGTGGCTTTTGCAAAGCCAATCTGGGCCACCACTGCTGAGCCATCCCCAGGGACCTTTGTTAGACTGTTGCAGCACAGCTGTCAGGAGCTCTGTTGCAACACCAGCTCACCACTGGGCTAGCAAGGATGGAGACTCTGCATGATGGCACTTTTTGGGTTTTTCTAGCTACCTTTGCAAGAAGGTGACAGTTGAATCATGCCATTCATAGTGTTATTCAATTTAAGAGGCAGTGATGAGGCACTGACCTTCATCAGAGAAGGGCTGGCAAGGCCCCTGGCTCCAGCTACCATTATTGGTCTGGCCAGGATGAAGTACATGGGATTTTTGGAAACAGCTGGCATTGGTGCACCCACCCAAAGGGACTGCACAGATGCTGCAGCGATGCTGCGCCAGCTCTGTTGCCTCCCACGTGCTCTTCTCTGGGTACAACCACACACCACAGGGCTGCTGGCAGCCCTGAGTTCTGTTTGAGGCTCCACAAGGTGAGATGGGAGGCAGCCCCTTTCTGCCAAAGTTAGAAGAAGCTCCCCAAGCTTCTGCAGAGATGATGCTCCCCTGAATTTGGCAGTTTCTCCCTCTTCCCCTCAATGCGCCTCCAGTGTCAGCTTTTCAACAAGGCTCAGCATCCATTGTTTTCACTTTAGGAGGTGGGGTGAACCAAAAGATGCCCAAATAACCTTCTTTCCATCATCAGGATTTCATTAGATGAAGGAACCCTACACTTTTCCACCTCTCCCTATAAGGCAATCTCTGTGGGTCTGTAAACATTTTTTTTATTAGGCTGTTTCTATTTCAGCTGTCTGCATATTGAAAGGAGGGAAACAAAGCTGAGCAGTCTCTGGGGATCCCTGGGTTGATTTCCAAAATGCTTTTAGCACCCTCCCCTCTCCTGCATGATGCATGGTCTTACCTGCGGTCCCCTGGCCATTGTCACCTTCATAGGCCAGGCCCAGGTCTCATTCAAGGTCTCTCCAGCCTGCTTGTCTTCAAAAGCATCTTCAGGAAACATGTACAAGCAGAGCACCAGCAGATGTGATCTTTCCCTGGCCAGACCCCTGTGAAATCCCTTGTAAGGTTTTTCAGGAAGGACCAATCCCTGTTGGAGCAAGCCCAACCTCCACTGGTCAGATGTCACTATAGCACATGATCCCAGTAGGATGGAGGTGATTCAGGTAATAGACTTTTTATCCCTCTTCTCCTGGACCTCCCCCCTTTAAACACCAGAGGAGGAAGAGATGTTTGCCATTTCTTTTCTACATGTCCCAGACTCAAACCACTGGTGAGAAGGAAGAAGCACACTTTTCAGCCCAGCTCTCTGCCTGTAGCAGAGAGCCTGGCACATGCTCCAGGGGCTGCAATCGTCCAGAAGAGCCTGAAGCTCACCCCATTCCACTCCCATGCCAGGGTGACTCAGAGACCTCGGAAGCAGTCAGACTCAAGAGATGATTCCTATTAACATGCTGATCCCCGACACAGCAAACCTGCTTCTCATTTCCAGAGGAATTTTCCTTTTTCAATGGAAATGGTGAATGGGAATCTGTCTATTGGAGAAGACAACTCAAACACAACTTCTAGGCATCTGCATCCTTCCACACCTTTACAGCCTGAATGGGAGGAGAAAACCATAACGAGGAAGGGCAGAGAGATCTGCTGGTAGGAACTCAGGTTGTAACATCACTGCATCTTCCACTGATTTGGCTATTTCTACACATGCAACGGTGTCATAACCACAGGAACACTAAGAAAAACCAAAAGCTCTCTAAACACCCCAGCAAGTCACCCCAGACATCCTAAGGCTAATTCCTGATCCTGGCTTTGTATCAGCATCCCATATGCTGGTGAGGCCCTGGTACATTGCCCCTAGGAACGAGCTCCCGTTCTATCCAGGCTCTGCTCTTGTCTACCTCTTCCATGCCTGAACAAGAACAGGGGAAACAAGCTGGGAGAGGTACTGAAATTTTTCAAAGGGAAAAAAGCAGAGCCGCAAGCCGGCACCTGTCCCCTCCTGCAGGAAACATCTCATGAGGGGTTTTCCTCCAGAGCCAAACCCAGAGGATGAGAGGAGGCAAGAATCCTTCAGGTTGTTTAACCTAACGAGGAAGCTATAAATACAGCAGGGTAAACACCGGAGAGGGAGAAGAGGTCTTGAACTAAAAGCACAATGTTGGCACAAACCCATGGGGGAATAAGCTCTCCAGGAACGCATTCAGCAGGAAACCAGAAGGAGGTTGAGCCCTGCATGAGCAGGAAGAGTATGAAGTCGCCTTTGAACAAGAGCAAAGCCCCAAAAGAGGGTTTGAATTGAGTGCTCAGCTAGTTCACGGCAGCTGAAGGTGCTGTGCATTGTCATCATTTGTGGGGGTTTCCTCCCTTCGGATAGTCCAGGTGAGCCAGTGGAGAAGGGCCTGCAGGCTAGGAAATGCAGCTGTGGGCTGCATGGGCGCCCACCCAGCATGATGGCTTCTGATAAACCCAGTTACTGCGAAAGGGATCCATCTCCTGCCACAACGAAGACAGCGATGAGACTCACTTTGCCGTGACTCATTCATTCATCCTTCACAAACAGGGCCCGCACTTGGCCAAGCATCCTCCACCCCCCACCACAAGGACAGCTCTCTGGGATGGGAAAAAGTGGCTTATCAGATATAATGAAGTCAAGTTTTCCCCTCTCTGCAAGGTTCCTGTTCACCGAGCAGGAAGCATGACAAAACTGGAGCTGCTCTTCTCCCAGCTTCCTGCAGGCAGTCTTTGCCTTCAGCTACACACCCCCAGGGATCCCTCCCCACCACCTTACTGCACCCCACACCCCCTGTTCACCCACTACTGGTGATGTCTAGCCCTGCACACAACCCTGCTGTCACCACTCAGCTCCTGTCCCTCAACTGCAGTCCCACTTTGGCTGCCAAGGTCAGTTCACAGCTCTCTGGAGATAAGATATGGACTCTTCACTTCCCCAAAACCAGCCAGGTTGGTGGAGCAGGGGGTGCGTCATTGCTGGTGCCATTACAGCCATGTTCTATCCCAGGACAGATCTCTGACAGTTCACAGGTCCCCAGGAAGCTCCTCTGCCCTGTGCCAGGCTAGGATGCCATGGGCTCCTGCAGACCTGTGAGTAACCACTCTGTGACTTGCTCTCCTACAACCAAGCAGAGTGCAAACAACCCACCTCCTCCTGCAAGGACGTGGCTGCAGCCTGAAAGAAGCAGGCACGTCCTGGCACCCAAGGCACTTGGTCAGCCCCGAGTGGCTTCCCAACAGCTACACCTACAATGCTGGTTGGTCCAACATCAGTTTAGGCATGGCAACACGTCTGTGAGTTGCTGCAGCTCTAAGTTTCTCCCCATGGAAAGCTGGCAGAAGGAAAATGAGATTTCCAAGGCATTGATAGCCCCTATCACAGTGGGGTCTCAGTTTGCTGACAGTGATGTCCAAGTCAAGCTCAGCCCTGTGGCCTTCTTCGACACCCTTTGCCAGCCTGCAGCCAGTGCTCAGAGGGGACCTGGAGGGTGACACAGCCAGCCTGAAAGTGTGACAGTTGGCACAGCCTAGTGCTGGGCACCCGCAGGGACGGGCAGAGGAAGGAGAAGTCATGACTCAGATAGCATCTCGGGATAAGGAGGGACAAGGCAGACAGAGAACCCCACCAGTGCCTGCACATGTGAAAGCGCCTCTTTCCGCACGTCTTGTAATTGGGAGCAGCTTTTCTCTCCCTGGACCCCCCAGGAGAAAAGGGGACCCTGCCACGGCTCCGCCTTTGTCTGGTGGTGTTTCAGGGATGTTTTCTCCACAAAACGCCTTCTGGAGACATGGGGGTTTTGTCAAAATTCGGAGAGGTGGACAGGGCGGGGGGACGAGGGAGGGAGCTTCTGGTGAGGCTGGGAAAGGGGCTCAAAGATCCCAGCATGGGAACTCAAGTCCGTCTATTGCCCGAGCATCTCCGGGCAAGGTGGAGAAGTGGGAGCAGTACCGGGTACTCCCACTACAGGCGGGGGTGAGGGGCAAGTCCCTGCTAGCTACACATGAACACACACAAAATTTTCACGGTACGAGCAGCAAACAGCTGGGGCTGCCTGACTGCCCCTCATCGCGGCGGCGAGTTGGCGGCGGCGAGCCGTTCCTCTCGCAGTGGGGACAGCGGGACCGTTTCCTACCTTCCTGCGTGTCTTCGTGGCTATGAGTCCATGGCGCTCTGCAGAGCTCGGCCGGGGCCGGAGCCGGAGCAAGAGACAGCTCCGAGAGCGGGAGGGAGCCCGTCGGCGAGGCGCCCGCACAGTTCTGGCTGGGGCCGGGAGCGCGGGCGGTGCGAAGCCGCCGGGGCAGCCGGGGCCGCTCCATTGGAGCACGGCGCTGCCAATCTGCCGCCGCCACAGTGGGGCGCTTCCTGTCTGTGAGCCGCTCCCCGGGGCTCTGCTACAGATTCTCGCCGCCCTCGTGGGCGAAGTGGGTCGCATCTGTGCGCGATTCCCTCCCTGGGGTCCGCGGTCCCTTCCAGGATGCGCTGTTCTCCACAACGTGCCCTGCTCCCTAGGGATGAGCGGTCCCGCCCGGGATCGGTGTCCTCTCGGGTTATGCAGAACCCGCCTCGGGGTGATGGGTCTCCGCCCGGGATGCACGGTGCCCTCGGGATGCGTGGTCCGCTCCAGGGTGTTTGGTGTCCCCACAGGGTGTACAGTGTCCCTTCTTACGGGGCTCACTATTCTGCTCCGCCCGAGACATTAGACTCGGGATCCCCTTGGACCACTGGGGTCCATCCCAGGACGCAAGAACACCCCACGAAGGGTGCAAAGCCTTCCCCGGTGTCCTCGGAGGGCAGCAACAGCATTCACTAACCTTGCCTGCCCCTCTGCCGGCGTCCCGGAGGTGTTGGTGCAGGCAGGTCGTGCCTGAAACTCAGTTTCCCTTGCCACTGGGAGGGGCATTTCTTCGGGATTTGTTTTCATAGTGGTTTATTTGATGCTGAACACGTAGTGTGAAATCTGGCCCCAGGGATTGTGTCCGTGAGCTGAGAAAAAGTCTTGTTCCTCCTCACGGCCTTTGGTGCACGCTTGCGTGCCCCTTTTTCAGCATCCGTCTATCAACCTACCTGATTTCCCTTGGAAATGGGTTTGTTTTGCAGTTGTATCATAGTGAATATTTTCAAGAGGGAAAAAAAAGATTGGAAGTCTGTAATGGGAAAGTGGCTCATGAGACTTATTGGAAAGTTTCCCCTTCTCTGCCACCTGGGGCTAAGTGTGGTCTGGGGTCCCTCTGAGTCCTGGAGACTCCAGGTGATGCTTTCGAGGCCTGCACCCTGGCAGAGGCCCAGTATTTCTGTTTTTGCTGGGCATGGTGCCTGTGCAGAGATAAGGGCCACGTGCCCCAGGTATGCACAGCACCCACATAGTGGTGCTCCAGCAGCCTTGGCACAATGGAGTGCTCTGCAGGCTGGCAGGAAACAACAGTCGCAGCTCCCCTCTGCAACCCTACCAATCTTTGCCTGTGTCCTGGCATGGTTCTGCAACCTCACAATAACAACTGGCTACCTGCTGCCATCCTGGCCTATCTGTGACCTCAAAATAACACATCCATGAGTCATCTCACCTCCTGTGCAACCCTGCAGAAATAAACTGGTCATCAAGTGTAGTGTGTAGTGCAGTATCCCAACCCTTGCAAGCAACCCTACAACAATGGATTGTGGGAGAGTTGGAGGCCATATGTGGGGTGAGTGTGCCTGGCCTGGCACCCACACCAGCTCCCAGTTATGCTGCAGGTGTTGCACTCAGCTGTGGTTGAGGCTCAGTGCCCACATGACCCAGAGAGTACCCCAGCACTGCACATCTGCTTATGGTTTGGGCGGCCACATCACCATCAGCCAGATCTGTCCCACCTGCATTACAACAGCTGGGGCCGTGCCAGGACTGGGAATGTTCTTACCTGAGCTCATATGGTCTCTCAGATGCTTTGCAGGAGCGGTCTGGTCTCCCCAACCTGCTCACATCTGCCCTTAGCTCCTGGCTCATGTGGATTTTGGGAGCCTGGGGATGCAGAAGGGGTGGGTCGAGAGCAGAGGGTAGTTTTCTCCATCTAGCTTCTTATTTTCTCCTCCCCATACCACTCTGCACTCCACAGTTCATGTGATGATGAGCAGGATCCCCTCTGGAAGGAGCAGAGCAGGGCAGGCTTCAGCAAGCTTTTGGCCCTGGGTCCTCCCCCAGGAACAGACCCTGAGCTTTACCCAGCACTTTGTAGTGCTCTCCAGCAGCTGGGCTGGTTGGCGCCAGTGCTGGCGAGGAGCCACATGCTGCTTTCTCCACTGCTATAGCGCTGGAGAGCCAGGCTGAGCTGTGTATCTGGGGAATGCCATAGCTCCACAAGGTTGTGGTTGCCTATGAGATTGGGAAGCAAGGAGAAGAGTTTGATTTGGAAGGGTGTCTACGGGAGGGGTTGGAGCCAACAGACACCCCACTGGAGTGCTAGCATAAAGGATATGGTGGGAATCTGGGGTATCCTAGGCCACAAGGTCTGAGCTGAGCTAGCAAGCTGTAATGTTGAGTAATGAAGGAGCAGGTTTGGCAGGAGTGGTGTGGAGTCTGCCATGTAAGCAGGGTGCTTGGTGGGGTTGCAGGCACCTTGAAGTCCTCAGGACAGGGCTCTTTTGCATCTCCCTGGCAAAATGACCAAGACTGGCAGACTGTGCAGCTCTGATGTTGCAGCTTTTCCTCTGCTCCATCCTTGGGCTCATATGGGGACTGTGACACTAGTGCACCTCCCAGCTTCTCCATTCTGCTGTGGCACAAGAGTTTATGAAAGGACACGTCTTAGGCTGGCTGCAGCATCTTGTCCAGAATCTGGTCCCCATCCCAGCACCTCATAAGGGGTGAAACAGGGATATAGAGTCTCTCTTCCCTCTCCCTCTTCTCTGAGCAGAGACCAGATCACAGAGGAAGCTTTTAGCTCTTGTCCAGACTTGGACACACAGGCATATTTGTGATAGCACAATATCACAAAACCATGCAGGACCTGCTGAACTGGGCCCATACAAGTTGTTCATTGCTATACTTACCATAGAATCTTAGAATCATAGAATTGTCAGAGTTGGAAGGGACCTCAAAGATCATCTAGCTCCAACCCCCTGCCTGTCAGGGACACCGTCCACTAGATCAGGTTACCCGGGGCCCCGTCAAGCCTTGTCTTAAAAGCTTCTAGGGATGAGATTTTCACAACCTCTTTGGGCAACATGTTCCACTGTCTAACCACCCTGATAGTGAAGAACTTCTTCCTAATATCCAACCTGAATCTACCCTCCTCTAGCTTACACCCATTTCCCCTCTTCTATCACTGTCTGACCTCCCACAAAGTCCCTCACCAGCTTTCTTGTAGGCCCCCTTCAGATACTGGAAGGCCACAAGAAGGTCTCCTCAGAGCCTTCTCCTCTTTAGACTGAACAATCCCAACTCTCTCAGTCTGTCTTCGTAGGAGAGGTGCTCCAGTCCTCTGATCATTTTCGTGGCCCTTCTCTGGACTCACTCCAGCACCCCCATATCCCTCTTGTAATAGGGGCTCCAGAACGGGATGCAATATTCCAAGTGGGGTCTCATGAGTGCACAGTAGAGAGGGAGAATCACCTCTCTCGACCTGCTGGCCGCAATTCTCTTCATGCAGCCTAGGATACAGTTCATTTGCAGGGTTGCTGCCCTAATGGCATGAGTGGAGCTGATGGATGGATGGAAGATGACTGGAGATGAGCGCATCTAAAGGCTGTGGTGTCCTCCCATGTTTCCGTGCAGATGGCATGGCCACAGGATGTGTCTCCTGCAGTGCAGGGCAGACTGGTGGCATGAATCCTCTCCTGCCCCAGTGCCCACTTCAGCACTGCCTGTCTGAGGATGATTCATAACTGTGCAGCCTGTGCATTCATGGGACTGCGGTAATTACAAGGTGCATACATGCCCCAGAGGCCAGCTTCAATTACTGTCCCTGATATCCCAACTGTGTAAGTGACTGCTCCAGAGGTGCAAGCGCCTCTGGGCACATGGCATTGTGGGGCTGTTCTCATCAGCACCAGCCTTTTTGCCTTGCACGGGATCTGTCCTGTGAAGCTTCCTGCTCAGCGGCTTCACTCATACTGGCTTGGCATGTGGCCAGGCTCTGGCTGATGTGCTGTGGGCATGGCCCCTTGTTGTATGTTTACCCTGGCCAGCCTGAGGTGTAAAGGAAACCAGAATGTTCTGCTCCTTGGCTGTCTCTTTATTTATTATGGTCAAAGCTTGAGCTGCCTACACTGTGAAAAGAAGGTAGCAAAAACACCAAGTGATGCAACGCAGCTCCTGCTCTGCTCTAATTCATGCTATTGTCCTGCAGCTGACATTGTCCTAGATATTGTCCTAGAGATGAGTGGAAGGATGCTCAATGCCATATAGTGGTTGTCCTGTCTGAGAGTAGTGTGGCTTGTCACAGATGTGTCCAGCCACACTATGCCAGGAGAAATTGCTGGTGGACACCCGGCCCAATACCACTCTATATTCATTACCTGTGACAGTACCTTGATGTCACAGCCTGGTTACATCTTCCTTGTCTTTTCTCCTATGCTCTGCAAAACAGCAATGAGTTTTGCCCTATGTTTCTGTAATCGCATCCCTGCTCCTGGCCTTTCTCTTCATCTATCTCCATCACCCCAGGCAAGGAGGCACAGTGGTGTGGCATTGCGGCTTTGTTTGCTGTGTGAAAGACAGTCCAGTTGCCACCTAAATGTACACAGCTTGGGACTCACTAGCTCTTTGGGCTTGTGGAATCCCAGTTGTTTGTTGCCCGTGGCCAGCAACTCCACACAGCCTGCTCAAGCTCTTCTGCCACACAGAAGGTCCTCATCTGAGAGAGGACACCATATTAGCAACATGATTGTTTTAAGGATGGATTTTAAGGACTGGAGGCTGTTGAGACTGGGAATCCTTCCCTATGGGGCTGTGGTAGCTGATTGGATGGAGACTCGAGCCACTCCAGCTGCTCCCCACCACTGCGCACTTCAACTGCCCAGGCATCAGTGCAAAAAGTGTTGCATGCTGCAAGACACGGGCAAACTCAGAGCCGAAGAAGTGAAGCAGAGAGAGGCCACATATTACTCACAGCTATTTAGAGGAGCTGCTGTTCTGCCAGGACTTGACTGGCAGCAGCAAGGGCTGGGCTAGTGTTTAGGAACTTGAGACCAAAACCACCAGCCAGAAACCTGGGGACATGAAATGAAACCTCCTGGCGCTCAGAGGGCTCCTGATCCCTGTGGAGTCACATGGCTCACTGGGCTGCCTTGCTATTAAAGGGAAAAAGTACTAGTGAGCTGATAAACAAGGGGAGGCAAGCCAGCTTCTGTAACCCAGGGTGATTTGGCAGCTCTCCTCCTGAAGCAGGCAGCCAAGTGCTGAAGCCCACCAGGCAGGACTAAGCACTTGGTCTGAAATCATTGACAGGTTTGATCCTGTGACCATTTTGGGACTTAGGGCTTGACTGACCACCAGCCAGGACAGAGCCACAGAGTTATGACAGTGGAGGACACAGAAAGCTGCCTGTGAGGAGGACTTTTAGAGCTAGTTTTGTTGTGTTTAGGTATCTTGTTTAGGCATCTCTGTATTTTCCATCAAAAGAAAGTCCAGACTGGGATTCATTGGAGGATTTTGACAATATTTGAGTCTGACTTTCTGAAGACATGGTATTTACAGTGTGAGATACTGAGGAAAAAAAGGCCAAACAACAAACACACCAAACCAAACAAACAAAAAAACCCCCAAACCCAAAAACCACATATGCCCCCAAAAAAATAACAACCAAAAAACCCCAAACCCACCAGACAATTGGAACTTGAGATTTTTTTTACAAAGAAAAAACTGAAATGTTTCCTTCCAGACACGGCTTGATACAACCTCTCCTCCACTGTATTATAGAGTGTGGATTTCTCTCCTGGCTCTGGGCAGCATGTCCCCTGCGCCAGTCCTCAGCATCTGGAAGCTGCCCGTGGAGCACTCCCTGGGAGCTGCATAAGGTGACCCTCCCCAAGGATGAGGCTCAGCTGCTTCTGAAATCCACCAGTGACTACAGGGTGGCTTTTTGTTGTTCATACCTAGGGCTACACCTCTCATGAACCTACTCTTCAGTCCCTTGGCAGAATAACTCTCCAATTCCCCAGCAAGACTCAGAAGAGCCAATGTTATGCTGCTGTTCCTGGCACAGCTGCCTTCTGCAGCTGGAGATGCTTCTGGTCTGTCACCCAAACCAGCTCTACTATTGTCCCACCCCTGCTTCTGGGCTGTCCAGAGAGGTTCTCTCTCCCTGCCCCCCCCCCCCCCCCCCCCCCCCTCGGCGCT
>VWZX01010552.1:26555-59758 GCA_013399015.1 Galbula dea | reverse complement strand
CCGCCTTCAGTTGGTGTAAAATCAGGAAAAAGCCTTTCCTGGGGCCTATTGCCAGCTGCGAATCAGGGCAGGGTGCGATTTCTTGTGCTTGTGCTCCTGAAGGCTGCTCCTAGTGGTAGCCCACTAGGGGTGGGAAGGATCTTTACATAGACAAGAAAAGCCCCATTGCTTCTGCCCCCGTGAGGCCAGATACACGTCTTTGGGCTCTGCGTGATTCTGCAACTTGGGGTGGAGCTGGGAAACAGGGGCAAGATAGAGACACTCAGAGCCTGGTACTCAGAACGTTAGATCTTGATGGCTCCTTTGCTCCATCATGGACTAGTGTTGCTGGGGGGGGGGCGATAACCCTTGGGTTGGGCATGGGACCGGTGTGTGCACAGCCCCGGGGAGAGCAACAGCCCTCACGCTGGATGAGAGGGTGCACAGCAAGGGATGAGAAGCTGCAAGAGGAAGCAGGAGTCGTCCCCACCGAGGCCCAAGCTACAGGCATCCTTCCCAGATTCGCTGCTCGGGCTGTGGCTGCCCTCTCCTGGCTTTGGATCAGGGCGGAGCTGAGCTGCTGTTTTCTCCACAGACCAGAAGCTCCCAGCAGTCCTCCCCATCAAACTGGAGCTTCTCTGGGCAATATGTGACCTCTCTGTCACTGCTGAGAAAGTCAAGCAGAGGCGAGCACAGTATTAGGCTTCAAATACCCAAAAGCTGCTCCTTCCTTCCTTGGTGACGAAGAGCATTGTGATATCTAATACCAGGGATGTTACAGTGGCTTGCTCTACATGATAGGTGATAGGGACACCTCTTCTCCATGTTCCAGGTCTGCTGGGTCCCTGGTGCTCAGACCCTTTGCCCTTGTCCAGAGTGAGACCTTGAACTAGCCAGAGTTTTGGTGATACATATTTGGAGTTTTGTTGATATGTGTTTGGAGTTTTGTTGATATGTGTTTGGAGTTTTGTTGATACATGTTTGGAGTTTTTTCTCCAAGCAAAATATTTCTCTGAAAGGCCAAGGTTTGGCAGGAAAAAAATCAGAAAAACTATTATGAAAAGAGCAGTGGTACTATGTGGGATGTTGCAGGTGACAGTTCTTATTCTGGGCAGGGCATGCACATGCCTGAGTTCAGGGATGAGCAGGTATCGCAAAGGATGTTTTTGTGAGACAGAGATTTCCTGAGAGAGGCCAGGCCATAGAATCATAGAATCATAAAATGATTAAGGTTGGAGGGGGCTTTTAAAGATTATCTAGTCCAACACCCCTGCAGTAAGCAAGAATTTATTCCACTAGATCAGATCCCTCAGAGTCCTGTCCAATCCAACCTGGAGTGTTTCCAGGGATGGACGTCTACTGCCTCTCTGGGCAGCCTGTGCCAGTGTCTTCCTTATATCTATTCTGAATATTCCCTCTTTTAGTTTAAAATCATCACCCCTTGTCCTATTGCAACAGACCTTGCTAAAAAACATGTCGCCATCTTTCTTACAGGCCCCCTTTAAGTACAGAAAGGCTACAAGAAGGTCTCCCTGGGGCCTTCTCTCCTCCTGGCTGAATAACTCCCAACTCTCTCATCCTGAGTCCTCATAGGAGAGGTGTTCCATCCCTCTGATCATTTTTGTGGCCCTCATATGGAATCGCACAAACAGGTCCATGTCTTTCCTGTGCTGAGGACTCCAGAGCTGAACACAGTACTCCAGGTGAAGTCTCAGCAGAGCAGAGTATAACAGAATCACCACACTTAACATGCTGGCCATGTTTCCTTTGATGTAAGCATGTCATTGGTCTTCTGGGCTGTGAGTGTACATGGCTGGTTCATGTCCAGCTTTTCATCCACCAGTAGCCGCAGGTCCCTCTTCATAGGGCTGCTCACAATTCCTTCATCTCCTAGCCTGTATTGATACTGAGGGTCACCCTGACCCAAATGCAGAACCTTGAACTTGGCCGTGTTGTGCTCAATAGAGCCAAGTCCGGTTGGCGGCCGGTCACGAGCGGTGTCCCTCAGGGGTCAGTTCTGGGGCCTTTCCTGTTCAATATCTTTATTGATGACTTGGATGAGGGGATAGAGTGCACCCTTAGTAAGTTTGCAGATGACACTAAGCTGGGTGGGAGTGTCGATCTGCTTGAGGATAGGCAGGCTCTGCAGAGGGACCTAGATAGGCTGGATCGATGGGCAGAGGACAATGGTATGAGTTTTCATAAGGGTAAATGTAGAGTCCTGCATTTTGGTCGTAACAACCCCCAGCAGCGCTACGGGCTCGGAAAGGAGTGGCTGGAGAGCTCCCCAGCAGAGAAGGACCTGGGGGTGCTGATTGACTGCCAGCTGAACATGAACCAGCAGTGTGCCCAGGTGGCTAAGAAGGCCAATGGNGCCAGGGTAGGTTTAGATTAGATATTAGGAAGAATTTGTTTACTGAAAGAGTGGTGAGATATTGGAATAGGCCGCCCAGGGAGGTGGTGGAGTCACCATCCCTGGAGGTTTTTAAGAAGAGGATAGATGTGTTTCTTCAGGGGATGATTTAGGGATAAGAGTAGTGTAGGGCTATCGTTTGGACTAGATGATCTTGAGGGTCCTTTCCAACCGTAATGATTCTGTGATTCTGTGACTCTGTGAACCTTGTGCATTTCACATGGACCCATCTCTCAAGCTTGTCTTGGTCCTTCTCGAAGGCATCCTGTCCCTCAGATGTGTATCAAGTGCACCATTCAGCCTGGTGTCTTTTGCAAACTTATTGAGAGTACACTGAACCCCATTGTCTGCGTCATTGATAAAGATATTAACCAGTACTTATTCTAGTACAGATCCCCAAGGGGCAGCACTTGTCACTGATACTTCATCTCCATTCAAAACTCCACCAGGATTTTTAATTTTGCAGGCACTTCCTCCAAGGATGATGCTTCAGGTAACAACTTTCCTTTTGGAAAAAGGCAAAAGCATCCAGTTTCTGAGCTGGTGCTGGTCCATGCTATTCCAAACAGAGCAGAACACCTGCAAGGGAAGGAAGAGCACGATTCAGGGCATCTGCCTTTATGGCACAAGGCTGCAAGAACATGGACCTTGAACTAAGAGGCATCAGGGAAAATGAGGACCTGGAAATTAATAGCAAGCACCCCTTGAGCAGGGGCAGGTCTAGATGCCTGCCCATATATAAAAGGAGGGAGCAACAGCCACCCAGGAGGACATGGTGTGGGCTGGAAATTTAGGTGAGACATCAGGAAAAGCTGATGTTACTTTGAGCATGGCTGGATTCATTAACCCCTTGGTGAAAAAAGTCATCTGTGGAGCAGTGGGTGTCATTCACAGGGGCAAGAACAGCATGGTGGTTTTGTGCAAGTGGAGGAATGAAGCAGTAGAGAAGATGGAGAGGTTTGTGAAAAGAAAAATGTGGATTTATGCATTGTGCCATAAGCACAGTATCTCCAGTAAGTCCCTGGGATTCACTGTATGGATGGGCTATAAATCATCCCCAGGTACTGGTCTTGGCCTCTTTCTTAAGATCAGGATGAGGTGGCGGTGTGGGAGAGGGTGAAATATCCTCCCTTACAGGGTGTCTCTGGACCTTATTGAAGGTCTATGTGAGCTGTTTCAGTGCAGAGAGCCTGCTGCAGCTCCCAGACTGTGCCATTGAGGTGAGGGTCCCAGTAAAATGCATTACTGGTGGGGTGGCATACGTTGGCAAGTCCATGGCTGTTTAGGGGTGTCCTGCAGGGTAATGATAGTCCTTCAGCACAGCCTGGATCTATGGATACATTTAGTCAATGAGGGTTTTATCTTCTGTTAAGCAGAGTGGAGGTGTATTTCAAACCAAGACCTTCATCCGTCTGTGAAGGTGTTTCACAGAGAGCCACAGAAGTGGCTGCAGGAGGGACCCTATGCCCACACCGCAGCCCCAGTGCACAGAACCAGCAGTGCCCTGAGATGGTGAGCAGCAGGATGAGCCAGGGAGCAGCAGGACAAGCTGGAGAGCAGTGAGAAAAGCCACGCTGGAGGTCTGTGCAGCCCATACAGCTTCCCCAGCCTGCAGAGTAGCCGTGTGAGGGCAGCACAGACCGCTGCCTGTGCAGGAGCAGAAGAGGCAGCAGCAGCCGACATAGGAGCAGCAAGAGTAGGAGCAGGAGCAGACCAGAGCCTGCATACCTGCTTGCTGAGGACTCATTGCACAGGTCCCTTTAGGGATCCTTGCCTGGCTGTCCTCTTCCGCTAGGCCACTGGTTACTCAGGTCGACTGGAGCTGCTACAGTGCTTATTGCTGTCTCTGGAAACTTTTTATCTCCTTTACCTCTGGTGGATGACATAGAATGACCAGCCTGGTTGGATCACATAGCTCCAGCTGTATGTCATCCACCTCAGGCTTTGGGAATCCTGCTTATTCACTAGGAAAACTCAGCTGAAAATGGGAAAAGACACAGGAAAAGTTGAAAGAAATGAAACACTTTGGGAGCTGCTCACCAAGAATTTGCCCTGTGAACAAACAGGACACCTTCTCACCACCTTTGTGGCAACAACAAGAAATGTCTGTGACAGCAGCGTGCCTGTGATGGCAGCACCTTATAGGGGTTAGGAAGGAGGTTGCCAAGGCTGCTGCCCATGCAGAGCCTGGTAGGGGCCAAAGGGGATGATGGCCAAGGCAACAGGAGCCTCTCTGATGTGACAGGAGATCACAGAATCACACATAATCACAGAATATTAGCAGTTGGAAGGGACCTTGAAAGATCATCTAGTCCAATCCCCCTGCCACAGCAGGATTCCCTAGACCAGGTCACACAGAAGTGCGTCCAGACGTGTTTTGAATATCTCCATAGAAGGAGACTCCACAGCCTCTCTGGGCAGTCTGTTCCAGTGCTCTCTCACCCTCACTGTGAAAAAATTTCTATTGCTCCTACAAGGGGTGGTGATAGAGGTCAGGGCTGGGGAAGGTGCATGGGCTATGAACTACCAGACGAATCAGCAGGCTTTTGGGACCAACCAGCAGTCAGGAGGGTGAACAGGTAGGAGATGGTTTATGCAGGATCCTGCTGGTAATCTGGCAGGCATCCCTCACTGTAGACACCGTTTGTTAGAGACAGGAAGGCACAGGGAAGTTTCCAGTGTTTCCCAGTGTCTGGAGGACTTTTCTCCCAGAAAAAAGATCCCTAGGGGTACTGGGCCTGGGATAAATGCATTTCTGGGAAGAGAGCTAGGACTCCCAACCTGCCAACCAGCTCCCAGTGGGTTATGATGGGACAGATTCTGCCCTCTGCATTTGCAAAAGAACACTAGAAAAATGGAAAGACAGTAAATTTGGGAATTGATTTATCCTTGACTAAGTTACCTGGAAACATTTGAGAAAGACCTACCCTCCCCACTGTAACAGCAGGCAGCAGCACTAGAAGGTTGCCCTGGCCAAGAGGTACCCCTATGCAAAGAACAGAGGTGGTTACTGCATCACTGGAAGAGCTAGCATATAGGAAGAACATCCACCCATCAGCTGCAGCTAACCTTGATACCTGCTTGAGCTATAAAGTTACATAGAAGTGTAGGTCATAATCCTCTCTGGAATTGACCTTCCTTCCTTTATGATTCCTGGGAACATTCTCTTCAGATAAAGTGCTCTTGGGAATTTGAAGTACTCGGGGACATGGGTCTACATGAATCTGAACACAGTAGCAAAGTGAGTATCATTACCCCATCATAGTATAAAGTGCATATGGCAAATAACTCTCCTCCCCACTTCGATGTGCTGCAGTAATTACACAGTGGTTCCTACCCTAGCTATTGAACTGAAATCGAGTGCCTCCTATTGTCAGAGGGATGAGGCTCACAGGTAGGGCATGGGGCCTCCCTGAGAGCTGCCAGATTCAGAAAGCACTGGGGCTCTAAGAAAGCCGTATCTGATACTGCAGGTCACCCTTGGCTGTGTGGGCCGGGAACACAGCTCCTGGCCTGTGTTGCCACTGGGATCTGGAAGGGGTTGCTACTGGGTCCATGTCTTGGGCCTCTTCTCCTCTGCTGTTCCTTGTCTTTTCTTGACCCCCTGCTCCACTGAAATACTAAGTAATGTTACATCTTGCAAATACCTTCCCTGGGGCTCCTAAAGGCAATGGAGGAAAAGACATTCACTACTGCCCCTTTCTTGAGCCACAGCCTGGTCTATGAGGTCAGTTTTCACTGCATGAGCAAGTGCTTGGCCATCACAATAATTCCACCAAAGCAAGCGAAATGCATTACCAGTGGGGTGGCATACGTTGGTAAGTACATGGTTGTTTAGGGATGTCCTGCAGGCTTTGCAATATTCCTGCAGCACAGCCTGGATCTATGGATGCCTTTGGTAGACGCTCCCACTCAAGTGCTGCATAGCTGGATATTGTGGTTCATTCCCAGGGCTTGCCAGGCCCCATACAAAGGGCCTCAACCTGGGGCAAACCACTCCTCCCAAGTGGGGACTCTCATAATTCTAGAACATCTGAGGCTGGGGAATCCATGGCCTTCCCTCATTTCTCCTCCCAGGCAATTTGCAGATTGTGACAAAACCCACAATGGTTTATTCTCAGCCATCTAATGTTTTCTCACCCAAATGTGCTCCCATGCCAAGGGAGTGCTCAGCAAAACACACTTCTAGAGGAGAGTCCCCTGAGACTGCAAGGGTCCATGGGATTTATCTCTGCAACTTATAAAAGTTTTACTACAAATCTTCTGGCCCAAGCAAGCCAAGAGCTTGCTCCATAAATTACTACCAAGCTAGGGATTAGGAGCACTAAAACAGACGTACTTCGCAGCTAAAAATAAGACACAGCACAAGCTTGAAGATTTGTTCTGCCTGAAAGTTTTATTGCACCCAAACTGTATGAGATAATGTGCAGCAAAGAAATGTTTAGCAGATCCATCTGCTTTTGGACATATTTGCCTGCACAGTTGCTGTGGAATGAGGTAATGAAACCATGAAAGAAAGTGAAGTTAGACAATGTTACCCAGCACAGTAAAACTTTCTCTAAAGAAAACAGTGATCCCGTCCCATCCCAGCACTGGTCTTACCATGGTCCTGAGGACACTGCATCCCTGGTGCTCTGAGGACCTCCAGCTTGACCAGCATTTGGGGCTGCATAGAAAGGAGTGATCCCCATCAGTGCTGGTGCTGAGTGTTGCTCTTGCTGGGTTCCTGCCATCACAGGGGGATTTTGTGCACAGTCCTAGCCCAGTTTTGGAGGCCCAGCTGGAGGCACGCAGATAAGTGGTCCCTTCCCTGGCTGAAGATGAATGCAGGAGCTGTTGAGGTCCAAGAAGGCACAGCTAGGTCTGAACTGGAATTGCTCCCTTCTGTCCATAGACTTGTCTCCACCATGCTTATGTAGGGCTCCCTTTTCCTGTGGATGTGAACAGACTTAGAGAAAGTGTTTTCCTTCTGCCAAGGTTTGGCTATATCTCCAGATGCCCATCTCCCTGCTTGCTGGGTGACCATGTGTAGCCCTGCCAGCCTCCAACATGACACAAAATACACAAAATATTGTAATGCAAACATTGCAATGCATGCAAAATTGTTCACAGAATCACTAAGTGGCTGAGGTTTGCAGGGACCTCTGAAGGTCATCTTTGCTGAAGGAGAGCCACATAGAGCCAGTTGACCAGGACCACATCCAGGTGGCTTTTGATTATCTCTAAAGTTGGCACCTTTAACCATATGAAATTTAACGAGGACAAGTGCCGGGTTCTGCACTTGGGTCGGGCCAACCCAAAAACAACTTACCAGTTGGGGAATGTGAGGCTGGAAAGTAGCTCTGTAGAGAGAGATCTGGGAGTTTTGGTAGATGATAGGTTGAATATGAGTCAGCAATGCGCATTGGTGGCTACAAGGGCCAACAGGATTCTGGGGTGCATCAAGCACTCCATTGCTAGCCGATTGAGGGAAGTGCTGATCCCACTCTACTCGGCTCTGGTGAGGCCTCACCTGGAGTACTGTGTGCAGTTTTGGGCGCCACAGTACAAGAAGGACACGAGGTTGCTGGAGAGTGTCCACAGGAGGGCCACAAGGATGGTGAAGGGAATGGAGGGAAAGTATTATGTGGAAAGACTGAAACCACTTGGTCTGTTCAGCCTGGAGGAGACTTAGGGGAGACCTTATAGCTGTCTACAACTTCTTCACTAGGGAGGGAGAGGTGGGTGCTGACCTCTTCTCTCTGGTGGATAGCGACAGGACGCGGGGGAACGGCATGGAGCTGTGCCGGGGGAGATTTATATTGAATATTCGTGGGAGCTTCTTTACCCAAAGGGTGGTGGAGCATTGGAACAGGCTCCCCAGCGAGGCTGTCATGGCCCCTACTCTCACGGAATTTAAGAAGCAATTGGACAAGGCACTTAGGCACATGGTGTGACTATGTAGTTGTCCTGTGCCTAAACATGAGTTGGACTAGATGATCCTAATGGGTCCCTTCCAACTCTGGCTATTCTGTGATTCTTGGGCATCCTGCTCCTGTGATTGGTTACTCCCACAGAGAATATATGTTTCCTCATGGTAAGAGGGAGCACCCTATGCTACAGTTTCTGCCCGTTGCCTTTTGTCTTCTCACTTGGCAGCTTTGGAAAAAAAATGGTTCTTTTGTCTTTACACTCTCCCTTCAGGTATTTATATACATTGATAAAATCCCTCCTGAGCTGCTTCTCCAGGTTGAACTGTCTTTCCTCATAGGAGAGACCTCCAGACCCTTCATCATCCTTGTGACTGTTTGTTAAACTCTCTCCAGTACATCCGTGTCTCTCTTGTACTGGGAGCCCTGACTGGACACCACATTCCAGGTTTGATCTCAGCAGTGCTGAGCAGAGGGGAAGGATCTTCTCCCTGGACCTGCTGGCAATACATTCTGTAATGAAACCAAGGATACCTTCAAGGATACCAGCATGCAGGGGAAGGCAGGCATTGAAACAGTCAGTAATGGCAGAGAGACTGCATCCAGGGTATGCATGGCTTAACAGAGCTGGGTATCACTGCTGCTCTGTTACCTTGTCCCCTGTCTGTGACAGAGAAAGCCCTGCCCTGTGACCCTGTTGAATGTGATAAGTGTTTTGCCAGCTTTGCTGATTCCAGAGCTGGATCAATGTGGTGCTGCTTGAGTTCAGCAGCCCCTGGGTATGAAGGAGCCCAAGTACTGAGCTGTGATGGCCCCCTTGGTCACATTGTCAGGGCTTGAACAAGCACTTTATCACACACAGAATCACAGAATCACAGAATCTCAGGAATCACAGAATCATTACGGTTGGAAAGGACCCTCAAGATCATCTAGTCCAAACGATAGCCCTACACTACTTTTATCCCTAAATCATCCCCTGAAGAAACACATCTATCCTCTTCTTAAAAACCTTCAGTTTTTAAGAAGTTTTAAGGAGTTGGAAGGGACCTCGAAAGATTTATGCAGAACCCCACTCTGGCATCCTCAACCCATGTCTGAATACCTCATGCCATGGGGCAGGGGAAGACCTGTCCCATTCTGGGAACTGTCTCTGTGTGCGTGTAGGGATGGAGAAAGGCAGGGCAGGGTCTACTGGGAGAGATTTAGAAGCAATTTGAACTGAGCATAGTCCCTCAAGAAAGCCACCAAGTGTCCTGTCAGCTTCCGGTCATCCTGCATGAAAACCCAGTGAACAACAAAGGGAAGGCAGGTCTCCTGGACTGACACCATGCTGCCCAGCCCCAGAGCATCACCCAGCCACCTGCCCAGAGCCACACACTGGTGCAGCATTTGCTGTTGCTGCAGGGACCTGCAGCCTCAGGTGTGCTCAGGTGGTCTTCAGGGCCACAATGAAAGGGCCAGCCCTGGGAACATACCCCACACTGAGACCAAGCTGTGACACACGGCAAAGCCATCTGTTTCCATCCTGCAGCTGCTGTTCTTCCCATTGCAATTTACTCTGCCTCCTATAATTTATTCATCCCAGGATGCAGCTTGTACATCTGCTGTATCATTACTGAAGATGTCATTAGCTTTAAAATTTTATAAACCTCTGTGCAGGTGATAAGTTGAAAAGTTAGAGAGCGTTATTGTGGCAGGAGAAAGGGGGTATTTGCTCAGGGTTCATCTCACATCTGAGACTCAGGCCTTGGGGGACTTTGGAAGGACATCAGCAGACGTGTAAGCCAGTGAACTGCTGCCAGCTCCCAGCCAGCTCACCCAGCTGCAAATCCTTCCTTGCTAGTTCCATGTGCTGGCCAAAGGACCTACAGGCATTTCCATGTTTTTCTCTCCTTTTGTCTCCTCACTTGTACCATTTCCTCAGGCCAATGGCAAGAGGGGCTACACATCTAGATATCTGCAACTGGATTTGTTGCCCATGTTTCTACAAGCAGCTGTGATGGACTTGCCAGTAACTGTCAAAGGTTAGGGCAATCTCGAATTACCTGCTTGCTACCTGCTGGTTTGGATGTTGCAGAAATCCCAAAAAAGCTGGGAAAGTCACCACCATGTAGATGCCCACCACCCAGAGTGTTTGTGGGGCTCCAGGCTTGCAAGCCCTTCCTGCAGTCCCTTCATGCCTCTCTGCTTCTTGATTAGAGTGCTCAGCTGCAGGTGCCCTCATTAAAGACCACAGCAATTAACTCATGCTGGGGAATTTTTCCTAGGCAGTTTCTGCAGGCTGGGTGAAGGCAAAGACTGTCTTTGCAAGGTTTGGCAGAGAAGCAGGTACGGGAGCCTTCACTGGAGGCCCCACATCCGTTGCTATGAATTAAGAGCATGCTGATCACTCTTGGCAGCTGGAGGTCTCTCTGACAGCTGAGCCAAGGGGATAAATTCCCTCTCCCCAAGGCCAAGGGATATATGTGTACAAGGATGATTTACGGGCTGCTTGCAGGGAGTGATGAGCTGGAAGGCTGCATGGAGCAGGGTCAGTGCCAAGAAGCTTGGGGCACAAAGGAGTGAGGGATGGTGTGTAAGGGAGTGGAGGGTGTCTGGGACCCTGCAGGGGAATGGAGGATACATGGCTGCAAAGTTGTTCCACAGCCTGCAAATGGCCTGCTTTCTCCAGGTGAGAGAATAGATCCTGAATCTATGCTCCTGAATCCTCCATCTCTCATGTACCTGCAGCTCTGCTCAGCCTCCTGCAGGCAGAGAGCTTGGACAGTATTGTAAGTCTCCAGGGTATGGCCATGGCACAGGCAGCTGTGAGCACTGGAGACAGGCTGCTTGTGGGTCTTACTAGCATGACTCTCTCCATCTCATGCATTTTTTTAATGCTAGCTAATCATAGAATTATCAGATGGTTTGGGTTGGAAGAGACCTTTAAAGGCCATCTTGCCTAACCCCCCTGCAGTGATCAGGGACATCTTCAACTAGATCAGGTTGCTTAGAACTCCATCCAACCTGACTTAGAAGGTTTCCAGAAATCTACCACCTCTCTGGGCAACCTGTGCCAGTGTTTCACCACCCTCATTTAAAAAAAAAAAAAAAAAAGTTCTTCTTTCTCTCTTGTCTAAATCTACCCTCGTTTACTTTAAAACCATTATCCTTTGTCCTGCTGTCTATCTCTCCAGCAGGCTGCAGCTGGATAATCTGACTTCCAACTTCCCTTTCTGCATACCTAGTCAATCCCTTATATACCATGTCGCTCTGCCTCCTGTGGGTCACCATCCTGCAAGGTGGGTTCATTTCTCACTGGTTAACTGCATCATCTAAGCACTGAGCCCTTACATGAGCTTTGCCAGCTGTTGATGGCAGAATCACAGAATCACAGAATCATTACGGTTGGAAAGGACCCTCAAGATCATCTAGTCCAACTGATAGCCCTACACTTCTCTTATCCCTAAATCATCCCCTGAAGAAACACAGTCCAAGTTCAAGCTTCAGCTGGCATTCCCCAGTCTGTACATTCCTTTCCAACCTTCAGGCATCTTGTGCCTCCCTTCAGAGCAACATTTGCCCAGGTTGATGCAAAGAGCACAGGATCTAAATGCTCAGCTGGATGGAATTCACATCCAAAAAGGCAACGAAGCATGGGTACGTCTGCAAGACACATCAGTCAGCTGAAGCTGAGCAGTTCCTGTCCTGCTCTCTTCACTTTGCTAGATTGTCTTTTCCTTCCCTAAAGGACACATATGCATTAACTCTGCTGTTTCCCTTCCCTCTTCACTGTGATTTCCTATCTCTGCTTTATTGTGGGAGATAAGCTTGAGGTAGGACTAAGAAGTCTGAAAGGGTCTTAAATAGGAGGGTAGGCTTGTTCCGATGCCCACTTTGGATAGCTGTTGTCTGCTGGCGTGACTCTGCCCGAGGGCAGGACTCCCATTTGTTTTCTAGAGTGACATGCTACAGGCTGTTGGTACTGTGCTTCCCACATTCACAGACCCAGTGGTGTTGTTGCTAAAACAGATCAGCCTTCCTGTCTCGCTCCACTGCACGGTTTATAGCAGAGTCCTTCTGGGTTTCCCCACAAAGCCCTGGCTCCACAGGAGCAGAAGGAAGGCTTCTAGGAAGGCCTGGTGATCTTCTGCAGCACAGTGTCCTTGAGGACTTTGTGACACTCAGCAAGCCTTGATGATTCTGGACTTGACTCCATGTGTCTTGGTGAGCTGGGACAGAAAAGACAGACATGCACTGCTGTTGCTGCTACCCAATGCCAGATTCTGGGGGCTTGCACCACAGTGTGGGTGTCTGCAGACTGCTGGCTGCCTGCCTAGATATCATGTGAAGTGGGACACTTTGGAAGCAGGTCATTATCTGTTAGGATGGGATATAGCTGTCTGGCTGAGCAGAGGCGGCTGGAGGAGCTAACTGCTCAAGTTACATTGAGACCTTACCTACAATAATCCCTTCTGGAATGTGAAGACCAAGTGAGATTGCATTCGATGGCCAGTTCAGGCAGTCAAAAGTAGCTACTCACTCTTCTGCTGCACTGTGTTTCCTCTCCAACATGCTGCACAACTTCTAGCCATTGATATGCTAGGAGAAAGTCTTCTCTAACTGTTCCTGGCTTCATATTGCTGCCAGATAAACAGTGTGGAAATTAGTGGAGACAAGTAAACAATTTGTAAACAATCATTTATTTATTACTTTCCCCTTCTTTCCCTGTGCAAGCAAACTGCAAGATGCCTCTGAAACAGTCGCAATTTGGACCAAGGTCTCTTGTGAGGCATTTCCCACTCCCTATGAATAACTTATGAACAGATCAGAATGAATATTAAAGGCCTGAAAATCCAGAGTCTGAGCCTGCTGAGCTGAGCAAGTACTGCTCCAGCTCCTCAAACAGATAAACTACCTAACAAAACAGCACAAAGTGGATCCACCATCCTGTAATTAAAGGATGGGCATGTTTGTTGGCCAATGGGTTGCCCATCAGGTGTGGTAGGTAGTGTGCAGCAAGAAGGGATCATGCCTGACAGATGCAGACGGTCTGTGAATGTGACTTGGACACCAAGTGTTAGTATTTGCTTTTGGGGGTGATTCATGTTGTACAGTGCTCCTACTGAGCTGTTCATGGGATGCAAGCACAACCTGGCCAGCTAGAATATGTTGTTGCTAGATGTTCACAGAGGAGCTTTGGACATGGACATGGACATAGCCTCACATGTCTATAAATTACTTGAACGTTGGTAGAAGGTATGCACAGACCATGAAGATGTGCTGAGTTCAAAGCCAGGTTTGAATTTGGCTTCATCCAGGTGTTCTATGCCAGGAATTTATCCACCTTCAAGCTCAACCACCTGCTTTGTGGTTTTGCTTTTTTTTAAAAAGAATATTATAATTAGCCCACAGAAAGGGTCCCAGGCCTTTGATTGGCTCCTGAGGCAAGGCTTCAGATTAGTGCCACATGAAATGGGGAGAGGTTGGGCTCTCCCTATTTGGGAGAGATTCCCCAAACGGGCTGAAATCTCTGTTGCTCTTGCAAAGCTCTCCACTAGCCCTGTGCACAATGCTCCCCATGTCCCAGCTCCAGCATCACCCACTGACCAGGATGGTTCTTGCAGGACTGTGGGCTGTGTCTGATTCTGGGTGTCTTTCCCAGTGCAGGTCTCAACTGTCTGCAATCGTTGGAGGAAGAGCAGGAGCCACCATGGCTGGGAACATGACCAGCACTCCATCCGGAGGCACTTGGTGCAGTTTCTTTCATGTCATCTGTCTGAGATGGCAGGAGGAAGAGGGACTAAATAATCTCACCAGATCCTGCCTGTTTCCTTCATTATAGTGGCTAGAAGGTCCTTGGTAGGACTTAAGCTGTGGCTCTGGGTACCCAAACACTTTTGGCACCCAGGAGATGCCAGCAGTCACCCACTGTCCCCCAAAATGCTGTGAGTCTCCTCTGGGCTTCCTGTGGCACATCTGCTAGCATACTGTAGGTCTTTCTGCTCCCTTGGACATTACCATGGTAGGCTGCGTGCAGGCAGCCCTGCTAAGACCATCCACAAGGCAACACAGTGGACTTTGGAGCAGATGACGGAGGTCATCTGACCACAGGTTTGGACCCAAAGCAGCACACAGCTTGAGGTTGGCCCCAGCTCCCCCTCGTTGGATCCCCCATGCATCTGTAGTCCCTTCCCCTCTCCGGCAGCCCTGTGCACCTGCACTCCAAGATGGAGTGGGATTTATCCTGCCCCAGGCGCTCAGTGAAAGTGTTCAGCCCTCATAAACCTTGCAGGCACTGGAGACCAAGCCAGCTGCCTCACTTGCACCCGTGGGGATGGCCTCTGCATCCTGGGCGTGTTTTGCTATTGGTGCCTGGAGCTGCTCTCTGGACAAGCACCTATCCTGGCAGGTCCAGGGCATGAGGTGGTGGCAGCGTGGTGGGAATGGGGCTGAGGGTTTTCAATCCTTGGCTCCCCTCCCCACACCAAGCACTTTGGGTAACCCCTGGTCCGTGGGAGGCAGTGTGAAGTCATTCTGGTCCTCCAGCAAACCCCTCCAGCTGTCTGGAGCCAGAGCAGATTGTGGGATGTGTCCGGTGACTGACGGGCCTCAAATCCATGTTTATGTGAGATGATATCGAATGTTTTATTTTTTTTCAGGAGTAAGGAGCTGGGGGGAGGAGAGGATTCCCAGGGCAGCTTGAGGGGGGAGGCAGCAGTGCCTGCATGTGCGTGTGTGAGACACATTTCATCCCCGTGATCCCCAGCTGCAGGAGTACTGCACAGATAAAAAACGCATCCCATCACCTCTGAATGGTGGTGAACAGTTGTGGAGAGGTTTGGACAATGGCTCCTTGCAAACTGCTGGGAGCAGGGATGTGGCCGCAGGGCTTGGAATTGGATCTCTGGATCAAATCCTCTGCTCAGACTCTCCTGCACATCTCCAAAACCCTCTCCGTGCGGTTGCTCCAGGCTCTGTCCCTTCCTCAGTAGATGACCCCCTGGAAAGCTCTGTTGAGCTGGTCTCCTCCTTCCACAGAGGAGACCCTACCTGATGGATTGCCTGAGATTGACTTCTCCAACATCTGGAGCCTGGAGAAATGCCCTGGCCACTTTCAAACTGCACCAGTCCTCCTGGAGAAGCTGTTCTCCTTCCCTGCAGCATCATGGGCAGCATTTGGTGCATGCTGATAGTTTCCAGAGATGTAACCTCTCTGCAAATTGCTCTACCCTGGTTTAATCCCTGCAAACCTTAGCTGCATAAGTAATCCCTGCATAAAAACCTCATTATGCCGTTCAAGAGCAGACTAGAGCCACCGATGTTTTTCAGCTGTCCAGCTGTCACCTGGTCTGGTGTCAGGTAAGAGAAATACAGAAAGTGAACCAAAGTGAAGCCCAGATGTCTGTTCCCAAGTGCTTTGTACTGGATGGGATCCTGATGAGATAGGACCTGGAGCAACTGCTTGGCCAGGAAATCTTGGAAGAAGACGGCACCTATGTGCTGCACACCCCAGTGCCAGTGGTTGAGCCTGTCCCTAGGGCCACCTTGGCACCAGGTGACTTCACAATATCTCACAGTATCTACTGAGCTGGAAGGGGCCCACTAGGATCATCGAGTCCAGCTCCTTATCCTGTGCAGGACACCCCAAGAATCACACCATGTGCCTAAGAATGTTATCCAAACGCTTCTTGAACTCTGTCAGGCTTGGTGCTGAGACCACTTCCCTGGGGAGGCTGTTCCAGTTCCCAGCTACCCTCTGGGTGAAAACCTTTTTCTAATCGCTAGCCTGAACCTCCCTTGACTCAACTTCATCCTGTTTCCCCTAGTCCAATTACTGCCCACTAGCTTAAGAAGATCAGTGCCTGACCCTCTGCTACTCTTTGTGAGAATGCTGAAGATAGCAATGAGATTTTCCCTCAGTCTCCTCTTCTTGAGGCTAAACAAACCAAGTGACCTCAGCTGCTCCTTATAAGGTTTCCCCTCCAGATCCTTCACCATCTTCATAGCTCTCCTCTGGACACTCTCCAACAACTTAATGTCTTTTCTGTTTTGTGGAGCCCAAAACTGCACACAGTACTCAAGGTGTGGCTGCACCAGTGCAGAGTACAGCAGGACAATCACCTCCCATGACCAGCTGGCAATGCTCTTCTTGATGCACCCCAGGACACAGTTGGCCCTCCTGGCTGCCAGAGCACACTGCTGACTCATATTCAGTCAGTTGTCGACAAGGACCCCCAAGTCACTCTCCATGCCACTGCTCTCCAGCGGCTCGCTTCCCAGTTTATACACCTCTGGGGTTGCCCCATCCCAAGTGCAGAATTGGGCACTTGCCCTTGTTAAACCTCATGTGGCTGGTGATTGTCCAGCACTCTAATTTATCTAAGTCCCTCTGTAGGGAGTCACTGCCGTGGAGGGAGTCAACAGCTCCTCGGAGTTTTATGTAATTTTGTGATTTCTAAAGATGGATGATATGACCATGGGGAGGGGAGCTTGGAGCTGTGTGTCATAAATGTCTCATGGCCAAGACTGTCACGTGGCCTCCAACACACATTGCCATCCTTGACTGTGGGATGGGGACTTCCAGTTGGTATGTGACTCCTTCAGCAGGAAGATCCCGTCCCCACTTCCCGCAGGCAGGGGAATGGAGCAACCTCTCCCCAAACTGACCAGAGTGTCGACATGCTGTGACTCTCGCTCGGAAAGAAGGAGGGGGGTCGAGGCCTCTTTGTAACCCAATCTCGTCTGCATGGGCCCCTTTGTTGTTATTACATTTATTTATTGATCCCCCTTGGGAAAACCTTAGTAGTGCTAGACTTGATGGAGCTTTATTAATGGAGGTGGGGGATGAGAGAAGGGGAAGGGGGCTGAATAGAGCACTTGGACCATCTGTTCCCAACAAAGAGATGGAGCAACAATAGCCATGTATAAAACTCCTCTGCAACTCACTGTGTTTGCAAAAGGAAAGCTTCCACATCAAAGGCTGTTTCTGCTCCCACTGCTCAGAAGGCCTCCTCCACCTTCTAACACCCTGCAGGGATTGCCCTACCTTGGTTCCTTCCTATCCCCACAGCCCAGGATGCATGGTGAGGAGGTAGTGGCATCACCCGTGAAGGGACTGCCATGGCTGGGGACACTCCAGCTGAAGGCAACGTGCATCAGCCTGCTTATGTGTAATGAATGGTCCGGGGCACTTTCCAAGTCAAGGTTTCTCCTGGAAGAAATAAAACTGTACCATAAGGCTCTGGACAGAGCTTGCCAGGCTCTGGCAGTGGGAACACCAATCTGCCTGGTGCTGGGTACCTCTCCACAGGCTGGTTTCATTCAGTCTACTGGAACACCTGTGCTTGTGAAGCTGATTTAGGTTTGGTCAGATGTGGAGGAAAAAAAAAGGAAGAAAAACAGAAAACAAGGAAGTGAGTGGGATCTGGCCATGTAAAAGCTGTCTGACGGGGTCCTTCATAATGAAATGACTGTGTTTGGCTTTGTTCTAGGATTATATTAGATTATCTGTTACAATCTGACATGAAATAAAGGCCATTAAAGAGCAATGAAATATTTAGACTGAACCAGTATGTTGTGTTTTCTTCACAAACTGATCTTTATGGACAAGATGAGGGTTTATTTCTGGCTCAGATCAAAGCTGAATGCCTTCTTGGGACTTAGAGTTGTCAGCCATGTCCTTACAATGACCCACCCCTGTGGCTAGGGGACAGGCATCTCTGGGGTAAGTGTGCAGGCTAGGGGCTTGAGACATGTCCAGACTGTTACATGTCCCCAGCATGACCTTGAATAATAGAGTCATAAAATCACAGCCTGGGTTGAAAGAGACCTTAAAAGATCATCTAGTGTTGTCCCCCAGCAGGAGCACCAGGAGTCAGGCCAGGCTCTGCACCATGCAAGGTAGCTGGACCCATTCATGAGGATGCAGCCCATAAGCTGCTTTGAGATGGCATGGCTGCAGCATACAATCATAGAACAGCCCAGGTTGGAAGGGACCTTAAAGATCATCTAGTTCCAGCCCCCCTGCCATGGGCAGTGATGTCACCCTCTAGACTAGGTTTCCCAGGGCCACATCCAACCTGGCCTTGAACACTGCTAGGGATGTGTCATCCACAACTTCACTGGGCAACCTGTTCCAGTGCCTTAGCACCCCTCTGAGTAAAGAACTTTTTCCTAAGATCTTATCTAAATCTTACCTCCTTCAGTTTGAAACCCTTCCCCCTTGTCCAATTTCTTTCTACCTGGGTAAAGAGTGGTATTTTACATCCTAGGACTGTGGCTCCTTCCCTGTCTGATAATGCTTTATGGCAGTGGTAGCCCCCACAGCATGATTCATTCATGAGGCAGTGGCTCTGCTGTGGTTTGTGCCCACTGCGTGTGGGGAACAGGAGAGCTTCCCCTGTTCAGCCTTAGACAAAACTGAGACCTCTGGAAGATGCTGCCAGCCTGCAGGTGGATTTCCAGCCTGCAGGACAGGAGTCATGGAGGCAAGCTGGCAGCTGGGCAAGGACAGGCTGTCTCACACCTTTGAACTGCTCCTTCCATCCTGAAGGGGAGAAGCCTTCCCAGAGACTATACACCACCTTCTTGGGAAGCAGCCCCAGTCCCTTTTGGCCATGTCCTTTTGGCCTGTAGGGCTATTGGTTGGACTAGATGATCTTGAGGGTCCTTTCCAACCGTAATGATTCTGTGATTCTGTGATTCTTGAGGCTGCTGGAGGAGACTTGAGTATGGTCCCTGATCACTCCTGACAAAGTGTAGGAAACATGCTGCTCTTTTCCAGCACTTAACAGCTTCCCTGGGAACCATGCAGAAAAGAAAAAGAGGAGCCCAGACTTCTGGGAGACATTTTCATTGCATGCCTAAGTCACTACTCTGCTGTTCAGCCACATGGCTCCATTAAGTCCTCTTCTAGCTGTCTTCTTTCCATCTATCACCCTGTCTCTGTGAGCAGCCCAGACACCGGATCTGGCTTATAAATAAGACAATCAATCAGTGATACTATTAGATAAACAGAGTGGCAGAAGCCAAATTAATGTTTGTTTTTTTCTTGAAAGGGAGGGAGAAAAGAGTCAATTGCTTATTAGGGGACCCTGATGTGGTCTGATCTCCATGCCACAGCTGAGCTGAGTGGACTGTGGTTGAATGTTGTATCTGCATGCAGGGAGGTTTGGGATGCTGTGAGCAGATGGTCCGTGTGGGTCACACTGGCCAGAGCAGGCAGGGGACTGAGGCAGGTTGAAGGTGAGCAGGGAGGTCCCAGTACTGGGAAGGTGATGGGCAGCTGGGAAGGCTATGGTGGGTGCTGCCCATCTGGACATAGTGCAGCTTGGGGTGAGGAGGTGTCAGAGCTGATCTGGTGGGGAGAGGTCATGAGGCTGCAGGCAGGTGCCTGAGGACCAGGGACATGGTGCCAGAGCAGAGGCTGAGCCGTTGAGGATGGACATGAGGAAAAGGAGAGTCACTGCTTTGAGGTTCTTCAAACAACAGATGGCCTCTTCTGGAAAGTCCTGATCTGGAGCCACCAAGGAATAAGATGGCCCCAGGCTGTACTTTGCAGCCTGCTGTGACCACCTGTCACCTCTTGTTGCTACAAGCCACTGGCTGGCAGCATTGTAGGGATGCCCAGGGCTGTTGTCACCCACAGGGACCCCACCTGCAACTCTACCTGCTTCTCTATGTGGTGGTGGCTGAATCACCAGAATTCCTGTGCTCATACCTGCACTACTGATAGCAGGCAGGAGATTTTCCTCACACTGGAGCCCTAGAATCTAAGCCTTCCCTCTTGCCATTGGAGAAAAACGTCCTGCCAAAGACATCCAGTGCTACTTCTCTGTACAGGAGATGTAGGCATTTTCTGAACCAGTAAGCCATGCAACCATGGATGGGTCTTCTTGACACCATTACAGGTTGAGGACTGGGAGACTCTGGGTTCCTCCAAGGCAAGCTGATTATTTACATACTTACCCATCACACATACTTCTCTTCACCCTCTCTCCCTGAGAACCACCTTTTCACTAGCTCCTGCAGCTCTTGTCTCCACCTGCCATCTCTCTTTTGTTTTGTGATGAAGGTGTTTGCACTTGGGGACCAGGTCTACCCCCATGTAAAGAAGCAGCAGTTTTCCTCTACCAGCTATTTTGATGGATCCCACCTGGCATTTCAACCCAGCTCAGCAGGATGCTTTCCTATGTGGGTTTGGCTGTGCAGCTATCGGTGTTCTTCCTCAGCATCTGACTGCCCTCACACCCCTCTGCCTCACTGCTCTTACCTCAGACTGTCTAATGCCCTGCCAGAGCTGAAATACACAGAACAGTGCCCACTGCTCCTTCTTTATCCACCAAATTATGGTGCCCTATGAAAGCCCAATGAATCATCGTTGTCATTTGCGGTAAATAAACTGCTTGTTATAGCCCTGGGGCTCCAGCTCATGTGGGAGCAGGGAGCTTTTCTGACTATTGGGTTGGGGAGGATGAGATCTCTGCTGGAACCTGACTCAGGGAAGGATGCAGGAGTTGCAGTGATTTGGTCCAGCTTCACTGTTCAGCCCATTGCTCAATTAAGGGGCTTACTGCTTCCTACAAAGCCTTGCAGTCAGGAAATAGCTCCTGCTTTTCAGCCGCACTTCGGCTTTCTCTTGCAGAATCTGGGGAACTCAGTGCAAGGCTGGTCTCACATCAGCAAAAGCTGAAAACAACACCTAAGGTGGGATTTACTGCCACATGTGTACTGGGAAGATGCAGGGACCCGCGTGCCTGGTTGATGTATTGGATTTCAGGTTACGCAATGTACAGGTCTTTCTGAGGACTGTAATTCCCTCTTTCTTCCTGTATGGATTTATACTGCTAAGTGGATGGATTTTCTGTTTGGCAGGGATGCTCTCTTGGGAACTTCCCCAGTTAGAAACAACTCTGCACATCTGTATGTAATATTACTGGGGTACTTCATGAGTGGGTTTTTGCAGAATCACAGAATGGTAGGGATTGGAAGGGACCTCTGGGGATCGTCTAGTCCAACCCTCCTGCCAAAGCAGGTTTACTTAGATTAAGTTGCTGATCTAGATTATGATACCCCTTGCTTTATGGACTGCTGTTTCATCTGGCCAGGCACAGCAGAGGGGCTGATGAACGGCATCCCAGAGCCAGTGGCAGGCTGCATGCCAACTCCAGGTGCTGGATGTTGGATGCCTTCTCATACAGCTGCTCTGGACCATGGGAACACCTTGGTTCCTGAAACAGCTTGAGAGAGATAGGTTTCTTCTGCTTAATAACCTGAGATATCATGCCTCCTGACCAGGCATGGACATCCTGCGTGGAGGTGAAGGCAATCTGTCTCTCTGGGATCCTTCTTCTAGGCAAAGGCTAGGCCTGACATTTTCATCTCTGCTAAGAGCTGTCCCTTCCCTCTGCCCCAAAGAGCCATCTGCTATAGTAGATTATTCCAGCTCTTAGCACTGTGAATCCATAATTAGTGCATAATTAATTACCAGATGTTTTTTACACTAATGAAACATTAATAAATGATGGAGGCATGCTGTCTGGTAATGGAACATTAACCAGAGAACCAAGCCAACCTGCAGGGCAGTGCTGCTCCTGGCATGGCCTAGGCAGAGGCAGGGCTGAATGGGACTGAGCTCTCCTCTAATAAAGCCTCAGCGTGGTTAAAATCACAGCAAGTGCACAGTGGGAGCTAGTGACTGGCTTGGTGCTGCCTTGAGGCTTTGCAGAGCCGGGGTCGTGGCTTCTGCTGCTCCATCTTTTCTTTCTTCCATCCATCCAGCCACCCATCCATCCACCCACCCATGTGTGCATGCATGCATCTATCAATCCATCCATCCATCCACTCACGCATCCATTCATCTCCTAACTGGAGAGATGCTGTTGGAGTACTGGGCAGGCAATTTGCTAAAAACAAAGCCTGTAAGCCCTGTCTTGATCCATGTTTAATTCAGAGCACCTGGGCCACTGACATTTTCCTAATGTGAAATTATTACTCAGACGGAGAAAGTGCATTAATTCAAACTACGTTCCAACTCTAGCCCCTGGGCTACAGTGGGCAGGTCTTCATCCTCCTGGCTGCCCAAGACATGCCAGGGTACTGCCAGAGCTCAGGGACACAGGGGATACCTGAAGGCCCATGAAGAGGGACATGTAGCATCTCCCCATCACAAGACAAGTGCCACATGGGGTAATAACAACCATCCCCAGAGGTTTTCAGGGATGGGTACCCCCTTTCACCTTCACAGGATGTTCTGAAGGCCAGTTTTAGAGTCCCACACACCCTTGGTAAGAAGAATCGATGGGCTCAAGTCCCAGGCCAGGCTCCAGGGTTTCTGTGTCCCCTCCAAAGCCATCCCCATGTTCTTCCCATCACAGCCCATAACACGTACAGGAGCAGGCAGCAGAACCCACCCTCTCCAGCTGGAGGGGAAATAACACCCAGAGATGCCAGCCATCATGAAATGATCATTTAATGAAGACCGTCTCTCCTGGTGCATGTCTGTGTGTGTGTGTGTGCATTGTCTCTGTGTGAGCTTTTTTTATCCCCTCTATTATTCTTTTTTTTTGTTTTTGTTTTTGTTTTTTTATATATATACATCTATAAAAAATTCAAATACAGCATGTCAACAGTGGGAATACTAGGACATATGATATTAAATACTGCGCTTGGGTCCAGGCAGGGGCAAGAAGAGGTGTCTTTACAAAACAGGGTTTGGGGCAGAATGGGGAGGAGAGCAGAGCAGGCATGAAGACAGCTGGGAACAGTGGGTGACAGGTCTGCAGGACTCCATCTCTAAAGGCAACAGCAAGGCTTTTCTGCTTTAGTTGGAGAATGAGACAAAGATGTCAACGAGGGAGATTCTCTGTATCCAGCATGGTTAAAATTTTGGGTGTGATGTGGGGATGATATTGGGGGTGGTGTAGGCTCCTGCCAGGCGCTGTGGAGAAGGAGCTGGAGGAGCAGCTCTCCCAGGTAGCTCAGCAAGGGGCAAAAGGGGGTTATCAGTGTTGTCGGTGTTTCATTTTCTTTTTTTTTTTTTCCCCATTAAAATCCTGCCAGTTGTCTTCAGCCCACTACACTTGTGAAAGCCAACAGTTCTTCCCTCCATCATCCCCTCAGAGGGGACTAAGACCCCCCCACCTGTGCACCCCTCCAGCTTCACCACGTAGTCGAGAGCCTGAGGNGGGGGAGGGGGGGGCGTTAGGAGTGCCGTCCTCAGCTGTGGCACGGTGCCCAGGCTCGCTTCAACTTGCTAGGGAAAGGAGAATGGAGATGGGGGCAGACAAGTGCATCTCCTCACTCTGGGCTGGGATAGGATTTCACGGCTCCCCAGGGGACGGCGGCAGCTCTGTCCTCCTCCAAAGTGATGATGAGAAGCGTGATACGTCCTCAACGTGTGCAAATTCAAAGAGATACGAGACTCAGCCCGGGAGGGGGGCGGCGAGGTGGGAGGCAGTGATGGCGGTGGGTGGTGGAAAGGCATCTGCGCTGGGCTGTGATGGACAGACAGAGAGGGATCTGCAAGTAGGGAGGAGAGAGGTCACTGTCCCACTCCAGGTTTGGCTGCGCCCAGCAGCCAATGAGACACACCAAGAAGAATTTGGTCTCTTTCTACAGGAAAATTCACCCTTTTCCAGAAGCCAGGTGCCCAAACCCGTCATCTCTGCCCATCCACTCCTGGCTGCGTGCTACTGCCTTTCCCATTGACACTGCTTACGCCATACAGGAGGTGTCATTCCCCTGGGCACAGTGAAGGACTACTGGAGGGGGGAAACATCCATGAAACAGAAGACTTGGCCCAGAGATGAATAGGGCATTTTGGGGTTTTCCAGGCTGCCAGCTTCATTCTAAGCAGAACGAAGGACTATTTTGAGATACCTCTTTACATTTTCCGATCTTGGACAATTTTATTTCTGCTACTATGGAATGGCCTTAGTTTTACATGTGGTTGCTTTGCTTTTTGAAAAATCAGCAGTGAGGAGGGGGGAGGGCTGCTGAGAACAAGGTACCAAGGATCCTTTGCAGCCATTTGCAGGCTTTGTGGAAAATATTTGAAAAGCCATTTTTGAGATCTCCACCAGAACACACAATCTGGAAAAGCAGCTGGATTTGGTGCATTTACAAAATCTGCAAGAAAACCCCAAATGGCTAGTTCTCAGCTCTCTCACTCATGGCCTGGTTGGAGCATTCCCTTCCCAACCATGATAGAGCCCCTAGAGTCCCCATATCCCTGCCCCCTCCCAGCAGCCATATCCTGTGCCCTATACTCCCAGTTTGCGAGATACTCACTAAATAAAGAGGACACCATAGGCAGCCAAGACCAGTCCAGCTGTCCAACACACTGCCACAGCCCCACTGCCCACCACAGCCCCTTTGTCGCAGATCTTGGTGGTGGGGGGTGGCATGAAGGAGGAGGTGCTCACACTTGTTGTCTCTGCAAAGAGTGAGAGTGAATCATAAGTTGAGCCAGTGTGTCCTGGGGTGTGTTCTATAGGGGAAGCTCCACTCCCCCACTACTGGGGACAGGGCACCATCCCATCTATAAATTGCCCTTCTCAGTGCCATACCACACAAGTGTTGAGCTGCATGACTGGGATATCTACCAGGGGATGACATGGCCCATGAGACTTCCTGTGCTCCGATACCGAAAATACTCCTGGGAGATACTTGCACCACTAGGCAGAGCTGGGCATCCCTTCCAGCCCCATCCTGCCCAGCCAGACTGCTCTGTGCATCAGCTCTGCAGGAATTTTGGCTAAGAAGCCATGAACACACACCCACAAGTGCTCAGCAGAGTGCACACCCTGCCCAGGGAATATTTCAGATATGGCTGTGGCTGCTGAGCTGGTTCACAGGGCTTGTCCTCCTTTGTACAGGACCACGTGGGTTATCTGTCCCCACAGAGGCATGCAGGATTGCAGGGAGGGCTTGGATGGGCAGTCAGGCTGGGGCAGCTTTGGTCACACCCAGTATATATGGGTGGGGCTACTACAGTGGTTTTGTCTTGGCGTATTTCAGATGCGAGGCTCATCCCCGAGGTGTCCTATAACACCCCTACATGGCTGCAGCCAGCTGCATGAACAGGAACATATATGCACATAAGGGAAACAGGTGTTCCTGCACGGGGGAGCTAACAGGTGCTGTTGGAAGTGCTACTTGCATTTAGCATAATACAGGCAGGTATAGAAGCAAACCCTGAACCTTGACACCATCACTACCACAAGGTGTGCCTACATGACTTGCTGGAGTTTATCCTCCTGGGGATGAGGGTCTGCAAATCCCTGCTGCTGCCTGAACCACAGGTGCTTTGCAGGGTGCTGTTTCTTCTGGGGGGTGGTGTCTCTGTGTAGAAGGCACCTCCACCCACCAGTAACGTGGCTTGCACTTAGTACATCCCCATGAAGTGAGCAATTCCAGGACCTGTAGAGGCTTGGGCACAGCTCTGACTTGTACACATATGCTGGGGACTGCACGTTCAAATGGACTAGAGCTTGGAGGGTGAGGGCACTGAACCCCTTCTTCCTCCATGCATATCTAGCCAGCTCACATGCTGGAAGTCTGATCACTGCCTACTTGCACACCAGTGATCCCGCCTCCATTGCTGCCACTGCCAGAGAGAGGAATCAGCACAGGGTCCTCTCCAGTCCTTCTGGGAAACAGAAGACTGATAATGCCTATTTGGATACAGTCCCAGATATTTTCTAGAAACATAAACTTGTTAACTTTGTGGCTTTTAGTTTGAATTGGTATTGCTCTGAGCCATTGCATGGGGCTTGAGTTGTGGAAGGGGCACGATGAGAGAGAGAGGACTGTAGAGGAACAGTGTTCTGTGGAAGAATAATTAATAGTAATAGTAATCGCAAGCTTTACTGTTTTCCTCCAGGCATCCTGATGAGGAGGATGCTGGAGCCAGATCAGTGGAATCAGCACCCCTTGGGCCATAGCTGCACCTGCTGCCAGGGTCATGGGTAAGGTGTAAAATGTGGGGTGTAAGGATGCAGCCCCCCAGGGTGCTGGGAGTATCTCTTGGCTGGGGATGAAACTCGTATGGAGCTAGATGGGGGGACTCTCACCTCGGGTTCCTGGGATCCCCATCTCTGTGGGCATAGCTTGTTTGTACTGGGAGGGAGGTCTCACCTGTGATCTGGGCTTCGGTGGTGAGATGCTTGGGCTCCTCTGTCCAGGGGGTGGCGTGGACAGCCACACTCCAGTCACTCCATGTGCCAATGTCATTGTCTTTGGCTGCCACTTGGATGATGTATTCCTTGCCAGCATAGGCATCTGTGATGGTGTGTGATGTTCCATCTGACAGCTCGACCTGAGGGCAGTGGCAGGGAGGGGAGTGTGGTCAGCAAACTCCTGGTACTGGGAGGTGTAAGATCAGCATGTTTAGCTCAGCTAGAGGATGATAACGAGACTCCTGCAGTGTTTTGGAAAGTGCTACAGGGGTTTGGACAGAAGCATTAGCCCAAGACAGGGATGCAGGGACAGAATGCTCCAGCTGCAGCTAAGCCAAAGGTCTGGTGAGACCCTGACCAGCTCCAAAGCTGTGATGCTGGAGCAAAGCAGCTTCCTCTAGAGGTCACCAGCAACTACCAGATGTGTGTGCAGGCTCTGCTCATGCTCAGACATTGGGCTATGCCCAATCATGGGCAGCTGGGAGCTGGACACCCAGGGCAGTGTTTGGGGTGTGGGCACATGCTTTCTGGCCATAACTGCCAGGGCGGGGGGAAGGCTTCCCTCACTAGGACACCTCTGGCCACCCTGCTCCTCTGCCTGCTGGCATCCCACCAGCTTGGCTTGCATCCCTCTGGCTGGGCTCTTGGACAAGGTTCAAGCTGTATCTAGTCATTTTTCCTATAAATTCCCTCTGTCCTGTTCTCTCTGCTGCCTGATAATGGGAGATCCTGCCATCCTCCTAGTGATCTGGCTGTTGGTGCAACGGTTTAACCCCAGAGCATGTCCACAAATTCCAGGGTTTTCTAACCCACTTGAAGCTTCGCTCAAGGACAGGACGATGCAGGTGCTCAGCAGAAATGCACCTCCATCACAAGGCCACCACTGAAAAAAAATATCTATCTGATAGGGCAGGAGGGACCAGCATCCAAGTGACCTTCCCAGGATGGAGCCAGGCTTGGCTTCAGGGTCATGAGGGAAAGGAGAGGGCCAGGGCAGGAGTATCCCACACAGGCTGTGTGGAAGATTGTCCAGTCTCTCAGGCTGATGACCAACACACGGCCAGCTTCATTCCCCTCATGAGCTGCCTGTGCATGGCACGGGGCAACAGGATATGTGGCACCCCTTGTCCTTCCTCAGTGCCCTGGCTGACACATACTGTTCAAAAAATGGCAGGGGAGGAGGGATAAGAGACAGTGTGGATCTGACACAGCCCATGTGTAAGCACTGATGCCCAGCCAGGCACTCATGCTTGAGCAGAACAAGCGCCACTTCATGGGTCATGGAAATTCATGGCACAACCTATGCAAGGTCCTCTACATTTCCCCAGTCACCCAGGAGGAGTTCAAGCACAAGATCCCATTGTCCCAGGGAGCACCAACAGATGAGGTTTATTAAGAACCCAGTTCAATGACAGGAGCAAGATGAAGCCAAAAACTTCTGCTTGGTCCTTGATCAAATTCTGAAGCCCAGAGAGAAAAGCTGCACCATTAGGGTGCATGGAAGGTATCTGTGGGATAAGGCTGTGGGACGAGGCTGTCCTGGCACTGCTGCTTTACACGTGCAAGGATGGTGTGCATAGCAGAGATGCATGTGACAGCCTGGCCAATGGCTGGCACCAGGGGTACCTGAAAAGCAGGAACCCACCCCAAGAACGACCCAGCCCTTTTCCAGACATTCCAATACAGCATGTGCAACATGCCAGCACAGATTTAATCCCTTTGACACACAAAATTCAGTCCCCTGCCTTGACTTTTACAGCTGCTGTAGGGAATACCTAGAGGCACTTTTTCTTTCTTATTCCAGGTGACTGCCTTCCTTATTCCCACTCCTGGGGCTGTATCCAGGCTGCCACCAGGTACAGTAAGGTCCTTGGTTCATGCTGCCCAGCCTGAGCCCACAGGAGCCCCACATCTGGAGCACATTTGGAGGCAGGCCCGGCTGATCCCCACCCAACCACCAAGGAACAGTGCTGAGAAGGCATGCATCCATCTCACCACTTCCTATTTTGGGGCTGGATCCAGGGGAGGCCAAGACCTGCCACTCATTGTACCACTGACTTGTGGCTGACACCCACAGCACTGGTGGGATGCAAACAGAAGATGCTAGTGGTTTCACTGCAGGGTTTGTGCCAAGCTGATGTGCCTAAGCCATAAAACACTATCAGCCAAAGCATTAGGACAACTGGTGCTCAAGTCCATTCCTATGATCCATGGGATGTCCTCCCACCGTGTTAAAGGCCACAGCACCATCTCTGACCCTGACCCACTGAAATGGGGGCAGCTACTTGAGGTGTCTGCCAAGAGGGACTGAGGTCAGACGACCTCAGCCTAGCTGGAGGGAGCGTGGCATGGGGGCAGATGAACCCAGTGACCCCACTGGGGCTCCCTGCAGGGTCTTCCTGAGTTTTCAACATGCAGAAGAACTGGGATCACAGGGGCTGCCTCTTGTCCAAATAATGGAGTCAGTCTTAGAGCAGTCCTGTTTAGCAGCTTGCAGGTCCCCAGCACAGCCTATACTACTGGGCTAGCTGCTCCCAACCCCAGGCTAGGCACAGCTCATCCTGTAGGAGAAGGGTTTTGGACAATTTCCCTTACAAGACAGATGAAAACTGAAATCCTGTGAGGTGTGAGCAGAAGGGAGGATGGAGAAAAAAGGACATGGCTTCTCCTCCAGGACATGGCTGTGCATCCTCCAATCTACAAGAGGTCTTGATGGAGATCCATCCCATCAAACCCACTAAAGTCTAGCACTCCTCAGCCCACGAACAAAACCAGAGATGGATTGGGTTCTTCAGAGGCGATGGGCTCTTGGCACCCACCACTGCATCCAGCAGAGCTGAGGAGAAAATTTCTGCACCCTATTCTCATATGGACACAAAATTCATGCCCTAGGTACCCAGGGATGGATAGGCAGGACAGGAGACCCACCAGGCTGTGAGTCACCTGGCCCATGCAAAGTGCCACACTTTGCAAGGCACCTCTCTTCAGCCTTGGTCACAGCAAGGCTATCACTGACACCCAGATCTTGGGATTCATGATGCTGCCACTGGCTCTGGTCACTGCTCACAGGCATGCTGCTTCTGGAAGCAGAAGGATGGGATGCATGTGCAGCACTGTGCATGCCACACAAAGGGGACAGAATCACAGCATCATTAAGGTTGGAAAAGACCTCTAAGATCATCAAGTACAACTGTCAACCTATTACCACCATGCCACTAAATCATGTCCTTAAGTACCACAACTATACACTTTTAAACACCTTCATGGATGTTGACTCCGCCATTTTCCTGGGCAGCCTACTCCAATGCCTAACAACTCTTCCAGTGAAGAAACTTCTTATATCCAATCTAAACCTCCCCTGCTGCAACTTGAGGCCATTTTCTGTTGTCCTCTCCGTGGTAACCCCAGAGAAAAGGCCAACCCCCCTCTTGCTACAACCTCATTTCAGGTAGTTGTAAAGAGAGATAAGGTCTCCCTTGAGCCTCCTCTTCCTCAGACTAAACAACCTCAGTTCCCTCAGACACTCCTCATAATAAGTCTTATTCTCCAGAGCCCTCACCAGCCTCATTGCCCTTCTCTGGGACATGCTCCTCAATGTCTTTCTTGTAGTGAGTATTTGAGGAGTGGCCTCACCAGTGCCAAGTATATGGGGACAATCACTTCTCTGGTCCTACTGGCCACACCATTTCTGGTCAGGATGCTGTTGGCCTTCTTGGACCCACCTGGATGGGAACAACCTAGAGCTGTTTGGTGGCAATCACCAATTTGGATGGCAATGCCAAAGTGATCAAGTTTAATTCATTCCTAATGACAGTTAGATTAAAAGAAACCTTGCTGGGTAAGGTGCCAGCCCCTGGCAAGACTGTTTCTCCTGGCTTGGTCTGTGTTGGGCCAGGGGTGCCTTGGAAGCAAGGAATGAGCAGAGGGCTGAGAAAGGGGCTGCAATTTTCCAGATGGTTTTGTGGGTCTCTGTAGGTCTTTCAGTATCCTCTAAGGCCCTCTGGCTGCTCCCTGAGCTCCACAGAAAGCAGACTGCAGGGAGGCAAGCCCTACTGAGGTCTTGCTGGCCTGGCCAGGCTGCTGCTCCACTGAAGCAGTTTTCTGTAGCCCAAAGAACCCTCTTAGCTGAGTACTTCTTCTTGGGAGAAATTCCTGCCTTTTCCCAGCCACAGTCAGCCTGCAGCTGAGTGTTAGCAGATGTGACATTGAAGGCACAACAGGATCAAGCCTGTGCCTTGCCTCAGGAACCAGGCTGGAGGACCTGAAGGACCTTAATTGTAGAACCTGGGAGGATGCTGCCTTAAGCCCCTCTTTAGGCAGCAGACAAAAAGAGAAGTCATAGACAATAGCATCCATCTCTCCCCCCCACATACCATGTCTATATGTAGCACTTTTGAGATGGGCAGCTGGGGGACACATCCAATATTTGCCATGATGGGTGAGAAGGTCCCTGGGCAGGTGTCCTGGCACAGCAGAGCAGTGCAGCAGCAGATGGGAAAACACACTAGGACAAGGTCCAGTTGGAAGGGTATGGGAGGTGGAGGGCGGGGGAGAAAACCCCAACCCTCCCTGCCCCAGCAGTTGGTCTGTGTCAGAAGGAGGCAGATGGGGGAGCGGAGATTAGATGCTTCCTTCTCTGCATCCCACATGAAAATGTGTTTGCCGGCTCCCACACAGTGGCAGTGGCTCTGTTTTCCATCCCTTGACACCTCCTGTTCCCCAGTGCAGCTTCCAGTGTGGGAAAGGAGTACTTCACTGCCAAGAAGCTGGCAATGGGGACACAGAGGATTGGCAACCCTCAGTCCCATGGCAGGGATGCACCACTTCTGTGCGTGCCAGAACAGAGATGATTTGCATGTCCCAGGTGTTGTATTGAGCCTAGACGAGCCTGCATTTCCCATAATAAAAAGCTGATCTGCTCAAACAGCCTGTATCACCCACAGCAAGCAGTGGAAGGCGGAAGGAAACCCTCATAAGAGGGGTCTGCCATGCATCTTCTGCCCTCACAGACTTGCCGACCTCTGGATGCTCCCAGGGTTATCCTGAATAATGGGGAAAATGGGAACTGGTAAGGGGGTGTGGACCCCAGTGCGCTCGATTTCACAGCCTTTTTTCCCCACAAGTGGCTGTATCCTGGCACCTGGCTGCAATGAGTTTTGCAGGCACTCACACTACACAATAGCTCCTGTTTCAGGTGCCTGCAGGTCCCAAGAGGTCAAGGGGATCCTGGGACCTTTCACCTGTCCCAGGGAACAGGCTAGACCAAAAGCAGGAGTATTCCCAAAGCAAATCACCCTGCCTCTGGGAAGCACAGGAAGGCTGCTGCAAACAGAATCACAGAATATCCCGAGCTGGAAGGGACCCACAAGGATCATCAAGTCAAACTCCTATTTAGGCACGGGACAACCCCAAGGTCACACCATGTTCCTAAGTGCAATGTCCAACTGCTTCTTAAACTCCCTGAGAGTTGGTGTCATGACAGCCTCCCTGGGGAGCCTGTTCCAATGCTCCACCACTCTCTGGGTAAAGAAGCTCTTTCTAACATTCAATCTGAATTTCCACCGGCACAGCTTCATGCAATTCCCCTGGGCCCTGTCACTGGCCACCAGAGAGAAGAGGTCAGCACCCACCCCTCCCTCTCTGCTGAGGAAGTTATAAACTGTGATGATGTCTCCTCTCAGTCTCCTCTTCTCCAGGCTGAAAAGACCAAGCAGTTTCAGCCTTTCCTCCTAAGTATTCCCCTCCATACCCTTCACCATCCTTGTGGCCCTCCTCTGGACACTCTCAAACAATTTCATGTCCCTCTTGCATTGTGGAGCCCAAAACTGCACACAATACTCCAGGTGAGGCCACATCAGAGCCGAGTAAAGTGGGACTAGCACCTCTCTCAATCCGCTAGCAATGGAGTGCTTGATGCACCCCAGAACCCTGTTGATCCTTTTGGCTGCCATTGCACACTGCTGATTCATATTCAACGTATCATCCAACAAAACTCCCAGATACCTCTCTGCAGTGCTACCTTCCAGCCTCACATTCCCCAGCTGGTAGGTTGGTTTTGCATTGCCCCTACCCAAGTGCAGAACCTGGCACTTGCCCTTATTAAACTTCATATGATTTGTGACTGCCCAGTCTTCTAATCTGTTTATATCTCTCTGAAGTGCCTCTCAGCCTTCAATGGAGTCAACAGCACCTCCCAGCTTAGTATCATCCACAAGCTTACTTATTAGGCATTCAAGTCTTATTTCCAAGTCATTTATAATGATATTAAACAGAACTGGCCCCAAGATGGATCTCTGTGGGACCCCACTGGTCACCTGTCACCAGCCCAATGTAGCTCCATTTACTATAACCCTTTGAGCTTGACCCCTTAGCCAGTTGTGTACCTACCTCCTGATGTTGTTATCTAGCTGTATACTCCATATTTTGTCCAGTAGGATGCTGTGGGAGACAGTATCAAAAGCCTCACTGAAGTCCAAAAAGATGACATCAACTGGTCTCCCTTGGTCCACTAGATAGGTAATCTTGTCACAAATGGAAATCAAGTTCATTAATCATGACTTCCCTTTCATAAAACCATGCTGGCTATGACCAAAGACTGCATTGTCTGTCAGATGCTTTTCCATAGCTCTCAGAATAGTATTCTCCATAATTTTACCAGGCAGGGAAGTGAGACTGACAGACTGGTAAGTTACCAGGGTCATTTCTGTTGCCCTTCTTGAAAATCGGAACAACATTTGCCTG
>VWZX01010552.1:8791-26545 GCA_013399015.1 Galbula dea | reverse complement strand
AACCCTTTGAGCTTGACCCCTTAGCCAGTTGTGTACCTACCTCCTGATGTTGTTATCTAGCTGTATACTCCATATTTTGTCCAGTAGGATGCTGTGGGAGACAGTATCAAAAGCCTCACTGAAGTCCAAAAAGATGACATCAACTGGTCTCCCTTGGTCCACTAGATAGGTAATCTTGTCACAAATGGAAATCAAGTTCATTAATCATGACTTCCCTTTCATAAAACCATGCTGGCTATGACCAAAGACTGCATTGTCTGTCAGATGCTTTTCCATAGCTCTCAGAATAGTATTCTCCATAATTTTACCAGGCAGGGAAGTGAGACTGACAGACTGGTAAGTTACCAGGGTCATTTCTGTTGCCCTTCTTGAAAATCGGAACAACATTTGCCTGTTTCCAGTCAGCTGGGACCTCCCCAGACTCCCAAGAGTGTTGAAAAATCATTGAGAGAGGACTCGCTATGACATCTGTTAGCTCCTTAAGAACCCTTGGGTGGATCCCATCAGGCCCCATAGACTCATAGGGGTCTAGTTGGAGGAGCAAGTCCCACACTAGTTCAGGGTCAATTATGGCATTAACTGACTCCTTGTTATTGGTCAGTGGCTCGCAGTACGGGGTGCTCCAGATCTCATCCTTCAGGTTAAAGACAGAGACAAAGAAAGCATTAAATGTCTGTGCTTTGTCAGTGTCTCTACTTGTGAGGTGACCATCCTCATTTAGTAATGGACCAATGTCATTCCTGGTCTTCCTCTTACCATTAACATATTTTAAAAATCTCTTTTTACTGTGTCGCACAGCACTGGCCAGCTTGTACTCTACTTGGGCCTTAGCTGCACGGATTTTCTTTCTACAGTGGTGAACAGTTTCTCTGTGGACCTCCCACATTACCAGGCTCTGTTTCCACTGGCCATATACATATCTTTTTCTCCTAACNGGGTGGATCCCATCAGGCCCCATAGACTCATAGGGGTCTAGTTGGAGGAGCAAGTCCCACACTAGTTCAGGGTCAATTATGGCATTAACTGACTCCTTGTTATTGGTCAGTGGCTCGCAGTACGGGGTGCTCCAGATCTCATCCTTCAGGTTAAAGACAGAGACAAAGAAAGCATTAAATGTCTGTGCTTTGTCAGTGTCTCTACTTGTGAGGTGACCATCCTCATTTAGTAATGGACCAATGTCATTCCTGGTCTTCCTCTTACCATTAACATATTTTAAAAATCTCTTTTTACTGTGTCGCACAGCACTGGCCAGCTTGTACTCTACTTGGGCCTTAGCTGCACGGATTTTCTTTCTACAGTGGTGAACAGTTTCTCTGTGGACCTCCCACATTACCAGGCTCTGTTTCCACTGGCCATATACATATCTTTTTCTCCTAACCTCCAGAAGAAGCTCCTTACTCAGCCAAGCTGGACTTCTGCTGCTCTTGCTTGACCTCTAACATTTAGGGATCACCTGCTCCTGTGCTCTCAGGAGATGATCCTTCAAAAGTGACCAGATCTGAGGCACCCCAGCACCTTTGAATATTTTTTCCCAGGGGACCACACTAAGGAGTTCCCTGAGGTGCCCAAAGTCAGCTCTCCTCAGATCCAGAGTAGACATTTTGCTGGCAGTTTTCCTCCTGTCTCCAGAGATTTTAAACCCAATCGCTTCATGGTTGCTGTGGCCACACCCACCGCAGCCCACAAAAAGATGTTGCTAAGCAGAAAAGAATAATTTGCTTTTTTCCTTTCAAAGCCACGTCTGGAGAGCAAATAGGTCTGACATTCGTTACTAATAAATGAGCCCCTAAATACCTCCTTCTTCTGCAGCACCACAGGAATCAGACTGGTTAGTGCCAGATAAAACTTTCTGCCCAGACTCTGGAATAAATAAAAGGTTGGGAAAAGCAAATGACCCCTCTTTTTGTCTGCCAGTCAGGTGGTGAAGGTGCCCAACAAGGTCTGAGCTGAGGCTCCTGTTGTGACCCCCTCCCCAGAAAGACTACTGGGCTGCTACTCCACATAGATCAACCCTGCTGCAGGTCTGGGAGGACGAGTTATTGCAGGGCTCCTCTGCAGCCTGGCTTGTGTCACACCAGATGCGCTTGGATAGCTCCCTTCTGGCTTAAAATAAAGGAGCATCTTTGAAAGCAGAGTTGTAAGCTCATTAATAACAGGACTCTTTCTCCAGATGCGTGGTCTCCTCCTGCCAAGTGACAACTGGCAGAGCTTGCTTTTACTTGCTTCTGCAGGGAGGACAGGATTTGGGATGCTCAGCGTGCTCAGGACCAGTTCTAGCCCTGCCCAGCACTAGCATCTGCTACCTGAAGATGCATTTACCACGCTGGTGCAGTGGGCTGGGGATGAAAGCAGGCAAGAGCAGCTTGTGCATGGGCATCACAGGGCATGGGCACGTGCCAGGCATGGCATTAACGAGGACAAGGAAAGCTAAGCTTGCTGGCACCATCTTCACTACTGCTTCACGTAGCTGTGTGAGCATGCTGGTGAGCACAAGCACACAAGTGTGTGCGTGAGTGATCTGCTGCTCAGTGGCACCTTCAAGGCTGCCTTTGGAGGCCTGATCCTGCCAGGTGCTCAGTACTTTAAGGTCACTATCAGTTCCCGAGGGGGGTTGAGCACCCAGTGACAGTCAAGGGTCCCAAGCCCAACTCTGCCTCTGGAACTGTGAGGGAGGAGCAGATGGAAAAGTTGATTTCTGAGCATTTCTCATCTCCATCATCCTCTTTGCTCCAGCCCTGTCTGTCCCGTGTTGAGCTGTGAGTGACATCATTACAATCTCAACATTTTGCTCTCACTTATTTTTTTTTTTNGGCAGAGCAGCAGAGGCACAGGAGGATGCAAATGGATGTGAAGAAACACATCCGCCGCAAAGTGACATTGCCACTGTGCTGGTGGGGACCCATCTGCCGCAGGCGGTGGCACTAATTGCCTTCCTCAGCTCCATCTCTCCCCCTTGCCCATCGCAGGCTGGATACTCATTAGCACACACTTTCAGGTTATTTCACGCTGCCCCAAGGCAGGAACTTCCACAGACAGCCTATGAGATTCATCTACTTGACTGGAAAATGTTGCTTTTCTTGGAGGATGAGCCCTAGCCCACCCTGGCAGCCAAGCCCAACACAAGTGATAGTGGCTGGCCCAGAAAACCGTGTCATTCTCACACCAGCAAACCCAACCACTAAGTATTTGGCAATACCCACACATTACACATTCTTGTCCCCAAATCCCTATTATTTGCCCAGATCAGAGCTGCTCAGCTGTGGAGCCAATGTAGATGCCTGCATCAAGGGGTCTGTGGCCCCAGATCCTAAAATCCCAGGATGGAGGTAGCACCTCTGCTTGCTTTTCCAAAGAAGGACGTTTCCAGCCTTTGCAGATGCTCATGGCTGTGTCTCTAATGCTTCCAAAACAGAAGAGGAAAGAGAACCCAACCACATTATTAGCTTTAAATATCTCTTGACTTTTTACTGCAAATCTCAAGATCTGAGGCACAGCCCGCCTCACGGTTCATTAATATTTCATGTCAGCACAGCCAGTGGGTTCAATTAGCCTTCACAACAGCATCTGCAAATTGCTGGCAACCCACTGGAGGAAATCCTCCCTTGGCCTAACCTCCAGCTCTGATGGTGCTTCTGAGACTTTCTGTGTTCCTGAGATGTGCACTGAGCTGGTCAGGGCTCGGTGAAGAAAATCTCCCCCACAGAAACTGGGAAAAAGGGAGATCCTGCTCCAGTAGATGCTATAGGGTAGGAGAAAATTGGGTTCAAGGACTGCACTGGGCTCTCCATAGATGCTCAGGACAGTGCCTGCACACCCGCTTGCATCTAGAAGAGAGCATGCAGATGTGCTCTTGGGGAGACTGCATGTGTGAGTGTGACGATCGCTGCTGTTGTGAGTTAACTGAAGGAGCCTGTAAAACCAGAAACAGGCTATTAGCAATCCATTAGGAAAGGGTATCCAGTTCCAGCCTAGGTAAGCCATTAGAAGAACATCTGAGAGCATTAGGAGAGCTGGCTTGGGGCCAGGATGGGGGTATAAAACAGAAGAGGAAACCATGCTAATCTGGCTTGAATTACAAACTTAAAAGCAGGAGAAAAATAAAGGATACCCTAAACATTTAATGTTTTATATTTAGGAGACAGAAGGGGGGATTCTGCCAAAATGCGAGAATGAAAAAACCTGTTTAGGCTACAAATATCCCATCTCTTTTCTGGCAGCAGAGAAACCACCAGACGTACTTCCAGAAAGGGAGGAGCATGACTTTATAGTTGCTTGAGTTTCAGAGTGAGCTTGGTGTTGCTGGGGCAGAAGTGAGTTGGTGGCCATTCAGTCCTGACATAATGTGACATGACTGCATCCTCAGCAGCTGGGAAATACCTGTGCTCAGATTCAAGGAAGCTGCTGTGGGGTGGGATGATGGTGTGAGGAGCATCCAGTACACACCCTGCCATATGCTCACACAGAAATTCATCATCATCATCTCTCCACAATAAAGATTCCCAGAGCACATAATCAGAATTCCCAGAGCAAACTGCAATACAAGAGCTGCTAAATGGCCTGAGTGGAAAGACACTGCTGAGCAGGGGAAAGTGAGAGCAAATGGCACATTGGGGCTCAAATCCACTTTTGCAAAGCACTGTGAAGTGGATGAGGGTATTCCCTCCACTCTGGGTCAGCCACAGATATTGCTTGATGTGGGTCAAAGTTTGGCCAAGCTTTGCCCACCTCCGTCTAGGGGAGAAACTGCATTTATGGCATGCTTGCACTGTGGTGATCTTGATAAGATCCACCACTCCTGCCACAGACAGCTTCATCTTCTGGTGCCAAGCAATGGCATTATTAAAATTCTGAAAGGAAGAGCCTAGGAGAAAGCAGACATTGATTGAATCAGGCCCTATGGTATTCGACAGCTCAACATCCATCTGATCCTATTAGTGCTCATTCAGTTCTGCCTGCCAAGGTGCTGTGCATAAATCAGACCATGTAAAGATAACAGGAGGTGGAGGGGAGAAAGGGGACCTGTTTCTTCTGCCAAGAAATGCTACTTGAAAGTGGGCCTGCATGGATATTCCTGTCTCTGGGCAGTCTCCAGTGTTCTCTTCCGTGTTTGCTCCTGCACGGATGCTGGGATTCCTGCAGATATTCCAAGGTGGTGGCAGGAGGTACTTAAACTCACAGTTGGTACATGGGTGGTTTGCCATGAGGAGACAGGGACAGCATTCAATGTGTGTACCTTAGGCACACAGAGATGTTCCAGATCAAGAGGTTACCCCGTTCCTCCTGCCTGCCAGAGACTTTTCTCTCTGCTGGGTTCCCAAGCTGCCCTACTGTCAACAAGAAGGTTGTGTGCCATGGCTTTTCCAGGCCTGCAGCTGATAGTGGCAACATGAGCCAAGATGGGGGGCAGCTTGTGACAGGGGACCTCGGCAAGAATTAAGACACCCCCATGTAAGCATGGCATGCACAACTGCTGCAGCCTTTCCCAGGGCACTTGTCCCTTTGAGGAGAGACCCAGCATCACCACTGTAGGCCAAGCCTAGCTCAGCACTACCAAAGCATGTCCTTCCCTTTTGTGGCTGGATTTTGGCGAATGAGAACACCTCTCAAGATGCCAACAAGCAGTAAGTCAAGTAAAGCAGAGTTCAGCATGGCTTGGGCATGCTCCCAGCATGCTGGTATTGGCAGAGTTCATTTTTGGGTGCTTGGCTGGGCTAAGCAGGCACAGCTTAGGTGGGGTCTGGGGTTGGAGCTGTTCTGACTGCTGCAGTGCTGCCATCCCCTGGTGTTTGGGAGCTGATTGAATTAGGCTTCGTAAATAAATCAACTAATGAATAGTGGCAGTTTTCCTCAAATCACCCACAAATCTGATTTTTCATTACCTAGCTGGCAGGGCAGAGAGTCAGAAAATGGAGCTGCTACCTCACTCACTGAATGCTTGCACTTGATCACAGAGCAAATTACCCCCCAGACACACTTCTCCACCGGCCAATGACAGGAGACAGGTCTCTTACAAGGGGATGTTGATTAAAAGCAGTACCCAGGTATGTTGTGCACTCTCCGGATGCCTGGAGATGAGCCCTTCCCAGCCTTACTTGCACCCACCATGAGGACTGGTACCTTGGGCTTTACATACAGCTCAGATTATCTTTAAATAGGACAAATGAAGTTTTTACTGCTGTAGAACTGCCTTTTCTAGCAACAATAGCCTTGCCACCATGTTGCCAACACCTCCATTCATTTCCCAACATTGCTGCCTGCCTGATAGGACTGATGGAGAGGCCACATCACCTACTCAGAGGTCCTGCAGCAAGGGAACTGTTATGGCTTGATCCTGCAAATCTGGTACCTAAGAAGCAGTGAAGGAGGGGCTGGCCCCTTGCAGATGTCAAGTTGGAAGGGACATCACTGGCTTTGCCACCCTTTTTGGGTGCAAACCCTTTCATTTGCAGAGTGCTTAGCTGAGTCAGGCTGCGTCAGGGTAAAAACATGACCTTTTACATAACAGTTTTACACCTTGAAAAAAAATGGACATTATCTTTGTTATTTGCTATTAATTCTTCCCCTTTTTTTTTTACAGCTTCTGCAATTCAAGCATTTCTTCCCCAAATGAAAAATAGTACCCATAGTAAACTAATATGCAAACTCCACCTTTCCTTTCTTACTACTCAGGATGATCCACAGGTGTTCTCCCACTCCCAGGAGGGAAGCAAAGGGCAAAGATATAAGCAGGGAAGGAAAATTTTTTCACAACCCTTCAGCTGCTATCGGCAAATGCTTCAATCTCAAACACAACCTGTGGCACTGCCTCATCAAAATCCTAACCAACCCCCCAAAAAATATCATAGAGACACCGACATCTTGCAGAGACATGAGCAAAGCCTCCCATCCTCTCTCTCAGCCAGTTCTTTCCCTAAGAAGATCTAGCTGGCAGAAAACCCTGTTTGGCTCCGCAATGCAAGGTGACCTCCGCAGGGACTGGGTGCTTCTGCCTACTATTTGTCTTTTTTTTTTTTTTTTTTTTTTTTTTTTTTTTTTTTCTTTTTTTGTCCAAATGTTTCATCAAGCAAAACACCTAATCAGCTTTTGACTGGTCCAGCTCAGCAGAGAGGGGATGCTGGATGAACCATGCCAGTGTAGCAGCACCTCTCCTCAAGCAGCAGATTGCTTTCCTTTACAAGCCAAGCATGTAAGCTGCACACAGAGGAAAAAACATAAAGCCTGCTTGTTATCTTCCTGCAGCTAACAAATGAAATCTGTCCTCTGGGCTGCCAAGGATTTCACTGGCTGTTTTGTTGTTTGGTTTTTTTTTTTAAGAAACAAGAAATAAAAGTAAGAAATACGATAACATCACAGCAATCTCTCTGTTTCTGTGCTCTGAATTACAGTGAGAGGTATTTTATCTTCAGTTCAAAACTTAAATGTGGCAGAGGCATATTTGAATGTGGTGACATTTATACTTTAAATGCCTTTTACATCTCCTTGGCAGATTTTATATAGAACACATGTATGGAAAGTAGGAAGGAACTGTGGATGAAAATGTGGAGCATGGAGAGCCGATAGAGCCATTTGTAGGCAGAATATGAATTAAAAGAAAGATGGAGAGGAAGAAAGAATGGAGAAGAGACATAGAAGGAGAGGAAAAGGGTCTGGGTTGTCTGGGCGGTAAAGAGACATTATATTTGGTTTCTGACCACTTGTTCCCAGTGCAATTTGTTCCCGGCCACCAGCTTCCCCTGCTCCCTCCTGTTCTGGCCAGCTCAGCATCACTTACGTGTTGCCACTGGTCGAGGATGAGGGGTCGATATCGCAGGAAGAACTTGAGTGGGAAAGACTCAGGATCAGGCCAAGATGAGGGGTTTTGCCATGACACCTCCAGCCTCCGAGGGTTATTGGGCACAGGTTTGGCTACCACGCTCTCCGGAGGGTCCGGCTTTACTGGAAGAGAAGAGGGTGGCTGGTAAAGCTTTGCATGTGGCATCCTTCCTTACACCCTCAGGCACAGCTGGCTGTGCTTTGCAAATGTGTCTTTTCCAAAGGGAGCAGATAACATTCTTAACATCCTTTTACCAAACTAATTAGATGCAAATCAGCTTTTCTTGTCCAGATCTGTAGTACAGTTGTCCTAGGTTAAAATAACCATTGTTGAGGAGATGACAGTGCTGGAGACTCATGGAAACAATCTGGCCAGGGCAGAAAGCATCCCTCCTTCCCAGGGCTTTTTGGGCCAGGGGGAGGAGCCCATCAAGCCCAAATCCTGCGTTTTCCTTACACCTCCTGATTTCTGGGATTCTGACCTATATTCAAACCTGCTTACCTTGCAGTAAGATGGCAAAGTTAGGCACTTGTTTTTTTGTGCTGGGGTTTTGGGAATTCAAAGCATTGGCATATCACTTTTGTCAAGGGTGAAGGATTGCCATGGTCACCTTTCTCTCCTGTTATCTCAGCCCTGCTCTGGTTTTGATATACAAGGATATTGTCTTGCTATCTGACAAGTATTTCAAGTGACTATTAATTGGCTGCAAGCTATGCGATGTGCTTTGAAGTTGCAGCTACTTTGAGAGTGCCAGGAGCAAATCGTAGACAGGCTGTGATGAACAGCATTGCTCATTGCAGAGTGAGCCCTGCTGCTTGCCAAGGTTGCTCAACTCCTGACAGCTCAAATTCCCAGTTTGCAATAGCAAAGTTACAAAAAGAAAGAGACTTGGGTACACCCACACTACTCCTTTTCTCATGGCCTGAAAGGAGCTGGCTCGTAGTTGTGCCTGGAGTGGAAGAGGACTCTGTGCACTCCAAGAATAGCAATGCACATGAGTCCTCATGTCCCAGGAGGTGTCTTAAACCCCTCCAAAGTCCATATGCAGGCCAATGGATCCCTTCTGGCCTGAAAATCTCTGGATTGAGTAATGGTTCCCTGGTTCTGATCATCTCGAGTGACAGCTAGTGAAGTTGTCTGTGCCAAACTCCACACCCAAGCATGGAGGAGGGATGCTGGGGCTATAGGAAGGCCCTCTCTGCCTGGCAAAGCTCCTTCCCTGCACTCAGGAGGTGTTTCCCTCCATGATGACCCCAGGAGTTTGCCTGCTTCTGGTGGGAAGGGTTGTCCTCACAGTGGCTTCACCTTCCCTGGGAAAGAAAGCAGCTGGTGGTGCAAAGTGACCTGCTAGCCTGCCTGCCTCCTGCCTGCAGCTCTGCTGTATGCATGAAGGGCATCTGTCCCTCTGCCTGAAGCTGTGTAGGACCAGGTTCTGATATAGGGCCAGTCTGCTGCTAGTGGGGTCACGTGTGTGCCACTTGCTGCCATCTCTGATCCAGGATGATGGTGGAATCGCAGCAAGGCACTCAGGAAGACACCCTCTCTGTACCACCACCACCACTTCCTCCTTTTAGGAGAAACCATCCTGTGTTGCTTTCGAACCTGCTTTCTTGGACATGAGTGAGGCAGACAGCAGCTGTTGAAATAAAGCCACAGCCTAACCACCTTGGTGGGACCTAGAATTGGCCACATTTCCTGTGAGACAAAGCCCACCACTGCCTTTCCCTCACCTTCGTGCTCAGCACCCCAGCACATACTCTGCTTCACTCCTTCGTCACTGTCAACTTCACCACCATCCCAACAGCTTGTCCTGCCTCCTATGACCTTCCCTCTGCCACAGTGGATTCAAGGAGGACTTCCTCCATTCCCAATGCACCTGGCCCTCAGATTGCTCCTGGAGGCCAGGGAGTGGATGATAAGCAAGCGACCATGGTTCTGATGATGAATGCGTAGTGCCACCTCCCAGCTGCCAATGACCCCTCTCTGTAACAAAATTTTCCATTTACAGCTTTATCCTCCACAGGAGGGATGACTTGTTGAGGATGTGCACTGCTGAGCTACTCCAGATGGCTGTGCAATTCCACCACTCACTTCAAGTCCTTGGGCTCATGCTGGACTTCAGCTTCCATCAACAGGGACTTTTGAGTCCAAGCACAAAGTATAAATCCAAGTGCTGGCTTGGTGGGCTTGGTTTGTGTAACAAAAGTCTGTTCAACTGAATGAATGCAGATGACTGCAAACTGTAGATCTGCATCAGGGAAGTGGGAAGGAAAGAGCTGGGCTGGGGATAAATGCAATGGGATACTCTCCGGAGTAACACAGGGAGTTTGGCCCAGCTTTTTGGCATGTCAGCCCAGAGCTACAGCAGAGGGATGCTTCAATGTAGTTGTGCCAGCTAGGGTACATATGCTTGGGCAGCTAGGAGTGATGCCACTGTAGTGGGTTGGAGGAAAGCAAAAAGAAAAGGTGCCTTAATTATGAGGTGGGAGTCACCTGCCCATTTTGCAGGGATGTGACCCCCTGGCCTGGTCCTGTGGGTTGGAGACTCTTCTTGGCTCCAAGCAAGCAGGGCAGAGCCCAACCATCAAAGGGGCTGTGCTGCCGGTTGTGGCAAGCCTTCAAACTGTGCTACAAGTTAATGGGAAAACCAGCAGTCCCTGCTACCTCCCCATGCGTTCTCCCATCCATGGGACTCCTGTGCAGGCAAAAGCACAGCATTGTCAGCTACTCCAAAAGTACAAAAGCAAAGCTGCTCCTGCCATGTCCTCCGAGGAGGCAGGCATGCAAGAGCCAGGTGAAGTGATGGCACCTCTGGTAGCTAATCCAGCAAGGACAGACCTCTGTCTCTTAGGACAGATCTCACTATGCTGTGCTCAGCATGGAAAACATCAGGGCCAGTCCTGCAGGGGCCAGCTGAGGAGTGAGGGAAAGCAGGCTGTGTTCAGCTCCTTGATTTTTATGTGACCTTGTAGGAGTCCTTTATCCTCTGTAGCATCCTGGATCCCTGCTTCATACATGGTGGCAAGTGCTCCTCCTTCCTTAGCCTTTGTCTTCCACCATTTAGCCTGCATATGGTGAGGTAGGGGTTGTCTGGCTGCACATTAGCCAGCATAATAGAGCCCCATCCTTGGCAAGGGTTTGTAGACAGTAATGAAATAAAAGCAATAATAGTAATAATAATAATGGATGATGGGCATTAGGCTGAGTACTGGTTAAGTGGCTACAAAACCAGATGTAATATTATCCTGCAGAGCTGAGGAAGCAACATCATCAGACATTCCTGGGAAGGAGACTTGGCCAGGAGGCTACTCATGTCTCTTCCTGCTTGGTTTTCGGCAGCCTCATCCAAGCAAGGGCTTGGCGTACATTAAGAGCCCCAGAGTGGCTTTTCCTAAAGCCTCTGTACACTCAAGCTTAACTATGAGTCTTTAGCTATCCATCACCCCTGGCTGTTGTTAGACACATGTTGAAATGAAGCCAGTGTTTCAGAAAGGCAGCTGACACCCTCCAGCATAAAAAAGCCTGTTGCCCATCCTGTCTCTCCAATGAGCACTAGAATAGATCCCTTGTGGCTGTTAAATATTCCCCAGCATTTTCCACGAGCTGAGGGATATTAAACTCCATGTCTTAGCCAAATGTCAGTATAGGTAATTTAATTCTGTCTCCCTAAGGAGTATGAATTGAACTGACCTTCTGTCTAGGCAACTGTATACTCATGTTCAGAGACGCTGAATTTCATACAGACACAGGCACGTTTGTCCTCATGCAGCCCCTCTGAGATGCTCTGCATCTTAATAGTCCCATACTTGAAGCTGGGAGGATCAGATGACCTTTCCAAAGTCACACAAGTGGTAGGTGGTAGATTTGGGGAAGGCACCCATGCCTGCAGGGCCTTGTCCAAGGCTGCCTTCCTCCTTTTAATCTGTTCATCTTCTCCTGCTCATTTGCCCAAGGCTTACATCAGGAGAAAGATGATGAGGTGGGATGCTGGTGTTGCTGCATGGTGGTGATGTCCCCACTTTCCTGAGGGATGCACATGCAAGATATCTGGTTCTTGGGCTGAAATATAAATGAGGAAGGTGAGCTTGTGTCCTGGAGAGCCACAAATGTCTCCATGTTGACACAGCAACCATGAGAGGGGCAGCAGCTCCTGATACATCACCTTCCTCCTCCCCGGCAACTTCCTCTGCCTTCTGGCCCTCTCCCCTCCAGTTTGTACAGCCTCTTTCCCACCTCCTCCTGACTTGGGCTGGAGCCTTATGTATGGAGTACTTTGCAGAACTTTGCCTTCCCCACACTCATCTTTATTAATATCAATACCTTTCCAGAAGACGTAATTCCAGGAGCAAGGTGAGGGAGAATGCAGCCCAGATCTCCTACTGATGAGATATGGGGGCCAGAGGGCTGGAAAAGCTTTTGCAGTCATCACTGAAAATGACAATGCAGAGTGACCCCTCAGACATGACTGCTAATAAGCAGGATGGCTACCAATAAGGCATGGACTTGGGATAACAAAAGAAAGTACCAGTCATTTTCCACCCAATTAGAGCCCATCTTCTGAGTAGCTGGGGAAGGGATTTTCTTCTGGGGACTCCAGGGCAGAAAGTAGAAGAGAGGTAGCAAAACGAAAGGAGGTCAGTCCTTCCTAGAGGGCTTTTTGTGTTTGTCCAGGCTGGGTGGGTGGTCTGATTTAGCTATGGGTTTGCTCCTGGCTCAGATGGTGCTGGACAGATAGCCACCAGCACTGAATTGCTCTCATGTTGGCTCCAAGCTGCTCTGTCTTCAGCAGGACAAGAGATCAGGGTTTCATGCCTGCAGTTTAATCTCCTTGCAGAAGATGTGATGGTTTTCTCTAGACTAAGGGGAAAACATAAGGCAGGCTCTGACATCCTCAGCCCTGGGATTTTAGAAGAAGGATCATACAGCTGCTGGTTTACACTGTCTCTCTACCGTAGCAGGATGTGTTCACATGTTGCAGCTCCCCCATGCAGCTTTTTTTCAACAAGCCGATGCAAAAGTTTTGTCCTGAGCCATAGGTTCTCCACACTTCCATCTAGAAAAGCAAAACCCAGAACAACTTGCAAGATGAGATCTCAGCCCATCTGATGCTGGTAGAGACCACTTAGGAACCTACTACATGCTAGGTCCACACTATCACCGCCCACTGTTCTAGGACACAGCCCTGGGTTTGTAGACTCAGATAAGACAGCCAGAAAAGATACTGAAGCACAGAAGCTTCTGCAAGGGAAGCAGGCAACCTAGGGGAAAACACTGAAGTGTTCATGGGAGTGGGCTGGCTCTGGGGTGCAAGACATAGCCCTTTCTATCAGCCTTGGCCCATCATCCCCTCCCCAGGTGCCATCCCAGAGGGTGTTAGAGCATCTGCCAGGTGATGTTGGACGGTCTTGCCTCCCGCCACAACCTCCAGGATGTGCCCAGACACACTGCACCCCTTCAGGCACTCTTACAAATGCAGTGATATTGCACCTCTGCTAACAGCTAGTCCAGGGAAGCGCTGGCCTCTGCTCCTCGTTCTTCCAACCCTGGCTGAGTTCCAACTGCTAGGCTGGATCTGGCTTGTCCTGGTGCCATGATGCCCAGGGCTCGCAACTGGCTTTGCTTCCCTGGAGGATTGCCCTTGCATGCTGGTTGGGGGATCAGATGTTTGAGAAGCCGTGCAGGACATGGGCGGGGTGCAGATGTTGCAGGATGATGCCCTGAACTCCTGCAGGAGGGCATGCAAGGAACTTGGAAAATGCAGCTTAATTGATCTCCTGAGTCCCACAAGCTGGATGTTACCTTCAATTTTAAGGAGTGTATCTTCCACAAACACAAGAATTTCCATTTAAAGGTACCCAAGAGACTGAAACCCCACCACTTCCCTGCTAAGCTCCTCACCTTGTTATCAATGCTTGCAATGCACTGATGACTACAAGCTTCAGATATAGATCATGGCTGCAGGGACATGGTAGGACAGTCCCTTCTCCCAAATAATTTTCCCATTCTGTTCAGAGCTGTCACCTTGTTTCCTGTTTGATGTTTTCCAGTATTTGGGGCAGAAAGGAAAGATCTAGGATATCAGTGGAGCTCCTCTTCTTGCCCTCTGGCACTTCTGGCTGCTCAGTACTGGGATGTGTAGGACATCAAAGGCAAAGGCTGACTGCTGGCTACTCCTCAAGGAATCATTTATTTGTTTTTCTGTTCCAGTAATTGCCACATGTAACCAGCAAATTGTTTTTCAACACATTCCTGAGCTCTATACTCTCCCATTTTTCCTGCTCTTTGAGGGTGAATACTTCTCTCATGGCACTGGCTGTTATCTGTCTTTGGCTGGTGGCAAAAGTGCTGTGCCCAGCTCCCTGCTCTGCTGTGCTTTGCACTGAATTGCCCAGTTCATTCCAGTCTTCCACAGTTTGAGGAGCATCTGGACCATGGGCACAGCCAGGCAGCATTGCTGTGGCACAGACAGCAGTGCAGACACCTCCGTCTTTAGGGCTTGGTGCTTCCTTTCCCCCATCTCACAATATCCACTGCCCCGATGGGGCAACAAAGTGATGTAAAGCAGAGAATAGGGGGTTTAGGAGCATATTAGGTAAGAGCTGGTCGAGAACGACTTGGGAGGGCTTTGCCCTGTCTAGGGGTTGGGGGCAAGAGGATGAGACATTTTAATTTCTCTTCCAGTCCTAATTTCCATGACTGTGCTTCCAACACCAAACCTCTCTCTTAGGAACTCTCAAAAGCACAAGAAGGGCAATGGCATTTGCACCACATCAGTTTCACAGCCCTCTGCACTAGTACACAGCAGCTGCTTCCCCAGCCCCTAAGGAGGGAGTAGCTCAGCAACCACAGGAGACCTGGAGAACTGGGAACAGGACCACACAAGGCACCAGGCAACCAATGGGATCAGCATGGGGGGCTGCCTGCAGGCATCCTGCTCGGCTCCCTCAGGATACACAGGTGCCATCAGTTACAGCAGGGTAATGAGAATCGGGGGGGGCACAGGGGGGATCCCAGAGTGGCTCAGTCCCTGGATCTGTCTCATGCATGGGTAGGCAGAGACTTCACTTGGGACAGCCTGCCACTTCCTTGGCCTGTTGCTCTGGTGAGCAACGCTGTGTGAAGAGCAAGCCAACCCTAACACCATCTTGGAGAGGCCAGGTGCTGCTGCAGAAGTTACCTATGGCGAATTCGTCAAAGGTGAGAGTGGTGGAGTTTTTGCCCAGAGCATTCGTGACTGTCAGAGTCACCTTGTACTTTACTGTCGAGAAGAGCTGGAGGTATTGGATGTGACACCTATTTTTGGGAAAGACATCCTTTTCGCAGACCATCTCTCTTGTGCCGTGTCTGGAAAGCAGAGATAAGAAGAGCTGTCACCTAGGAGCAGTGCTTGGGATGGAGATGCACCTGTGCTGCTGCAGGGACAAGAAAGTAAGAGCAGCACTGTGTCCCCACTCTACCTGTGGTCTCCATGCAGCAACATCTGCCACAGTCAAGGGGCTGTTTTCTTCCTGCTGGGGAATTTTGCAGGCACATGTGTGTGAAATTTACCCTAGGCCTGTCCAGAGACTGCAATGAATGTCCTCCCACTGGTCCCAAGGAAAGGATGAGACTTTGCTGGCTGGGTTTGGCCCTGACCTTCCTGTGAGAGGAATGAGGTCTCCTTTTTGCTTGTGACACAAGCCCCAGAAGATAATACAATGCACCAGCTTGTGTAAGGATTGTGCTAGGACCTGGGCACTGGGTGGGTGATCATACCATGCCATGGCCAGTTCTAAGTGAGAGACATTGCTGCTACCCAGGTGCAACTAGTGTACAGCAGAAGGGAGCATGGCTGTGCCAAATGCACTGAAAAAAGGCAGGCACAACCTTTACTGTGGAGAAGAGGTGCAGAGAGAATGGACTTTGACAGGTATGAAAAGGAAACCTGGGAGCTGGTCCTCTCCAGGGAAATTAAAACCTACCTAGGAAAAAGCCCCAGTGCCAAGCATCCAGTTTGAAAGTCCCTGGAGCATCTTTCCTCAGGCTCATTTTTAGGACACCTATCCCATACACTTAACACAGGTCAGACAGACAGCCCCACAACTTCACAGTACTAACTGGGACCTGCTCCAGGCTGTAGGGACAAAACCTCACCCAACTGCACTCTTTCTCCCCAGCCACTTACATGACGGATATATTGAAGGAGTTGGGAATGTACGTGGGAGTAGGCAGGTGCCAGCTGCAGTAGAAACCTTTCGGGTAGTTGTTGGACCGGCACATCAGCACTGGTTCCTTCGGGGGGGCTGCCAGAGAAAGAGAAAGAGCAATTACCCATTGAGGTGGGGTTATCACCAGGTCCTGAACAAGGAGATATCCCTCCACTTTTAACTGCTGTGAGCTCAGGTGGAGACACAGTTTGCGAGGGGAACCAGCTCTTTGTTTATAGCTGCTTGAAGCATTTGGAGGCCTTTGTCCCATCCCTGCTGCTGAGGTCCCCTATGAGACTTTGCAAGGGGCTGGACTATGCAGAGCAGCTCACCATCTCCCCTGGCAGCTCACCAGCTGTAATGAGAGATGGAGTGACAGAGGAGATCGGAGGACTTGAGGGGAAATTGTCTTAAAGGCTGCAACAGAAACATCACTGATGGGGAGGAAGTGTTGCTTTTTTGACCCCATTAAGCTACACTGCTCTTGGATTTCTCTGCCATATCTCTGGGGAGTGATAAACTTGAGGGATGATCTTGCAAAAGACCAGAGGTCCTGAAAGGGAGGAAGAAGGACCATTTATGGCAAGATAAGAAGGAACAACTTGAAACCAGCAGAGAAAATTCAGCTCTGCAGGAGGACTGGCAGTGTTAATGCTTTCAGCAGCAGGTCAGAACATCCCAGCTGAGGGCCACACCTCTAAAGAGACATGGAGGCAACTGGAGGTAGGACAAGAGCACACAGAGGACTTCTCTGGCCTTGTCAGCTGGTCCTAGAGGTTACAGGCAGAATAGGATTTTAAACCCAGTCAAATGTTCACACAACACTGGGCTTTCATAGACATATGTGCAGTCTGTGCTCTTTTCAGGAGCATAGCCAGAGCTGTGGGAAGACTGCAAAATGCCATGGGCCACTGTGTGTGGGAGGATGAAACGAAATACCTTTCAGCTGATAAATTTTGCCCTTGTAGGTTGATAAAAATGTTATCTGAACTGACACTGAAGTCAACTCCTGTCGGTACCTGGACACTTGCATTGCTAAGAGCAGAGTTTGGCTCTAACTGCAGCACCTTGGCACACTGTCTTGCCACAAAATATGCACCCTGGGCTGGATGTACATCAGAGTTACCTCAGAAAGGCTGAACCTGTGGCAGTCCCTCTTTACCTTTCTTTATTAGCCCTTGTCCCCATGCATCTACCTGGTATGTCTCAGGAGATGCTCTTCTCTCTAAGCAGAGTATTTGAAACAAACCTAGCAGACCTGACAAGCCCAGAACAAAAACCACTGCTTAACACACCATTGTGGTTCCAGCAGTGCTCCCCACCTCATGGCTAACCACTCATTTTTCTGCATGGAGTCAGATGCCTTACCCATGGCTGAAAATGCGATGCAAACTGGGATGCAGTGATGCAAGAATCCAGGAAGTACGCCTAGGCTAGGAACTCCTTTCCCTGAGGGCTGCAAGGGCAAATCACAAGTCCCACAGAATTGTGCNATTATCATAGAATTATATAATAATATATTCTATATAATCTAAGAATTGTTTGGGTTGGAAAGGACTTTTACAGGTCATCCGACCCAACCCCAAGTACTGAGCAGGGACATCTTCAACCAGATCAGATTTGCTCATTTACCCCTTATCCTATTGCAACAGACCGTGCTAAAAAGACTGTCCTCATCTTTCTTATAGGCCTGTTTAAGTACTGAAAGGCCAGAATAAGGTCTCCTTCAAGCCTTCTCTTCTCCAGACTGGACAA
>VWZX01010551.1:0-21284 GCA_013399015.1 Galbula dea | reverse complement strand
TGAGGCGGAGTAATAACACCCTTCAAGTTCGCGTGACGGAAGGACATCAACAGGTACGTGTCCCCAGATGATACAGGAATCAAAGGCTTAACTGAAAGATAGCGATAACACGAGGTTAAAATAACATTATTAACAGAGGGGAATAAATGAATTCACGAGACTGTTACAGGTCGGTTTCTGACAGATGTAGGATTGGTGTTGACTGGTAGCGGCTTGGTTGTGGAAGTGGGAGGGACTTTGTTGTCATCGCGCCCCTCTGCATGGCACTCTTCACCCCGTTTCCCTGCTTGGCAAAAAGATTCTGTGCCAATGAGGCCCACTGTTTCCACAGACCAGGTGGTGTTTTTGGCGGCAACAGGTTGCCATCGGACCCGAACTTTGATCTACAGCCCCGGGTTCAATGCAACCCCTTGTGGCACCTCTGGCAGGGATAGGGTGGCAATTTCGGTGGCAGTCTGTGTATCTTCGGACAGTCTCAAACGAAGTGGTCAAGGTTGCCGCAGTGATGACATGCTGGCTTCCTGGTGACGGCACTGAGGGCAGTTGTTAACATTTCCATCTTCTTCTTCTGTGATCCAATGTCCCTGCAGGCCTCCACCATATCCAGCAAAGTGGAATCCTTCAGTGTCTTGAGCACTGCGCGGCATTCTTCATTTGCTTTCTGAATGGCGAGCTTTTGAAACAGCTCGTCCCTGGCCTCTTGGTTCGAGATCTGCTTGTTGATAGCATCTTTGAGCCGTGTTGCAAAGTCCAAGAATGGCTCCTTAGGTCCCTGGTAAACCAGGGTGAAGGATGGCACAGGAGATGAAGCATTGGCCACGTCCTTCAAAGCCTTCAGAGCCAAGTCTTTTGACTTATCCAGCTGCTCGGCAGGGAGGCGGGCTTCCTGTTTATTATTCATCCACAGACCTTCACCGTATAAACGGTTCACTAAGTCTGTGACTGAAGACCCCTTGCTTGAGAGCAGCTGATTGGCATATTTGACTATGGCAGCTTTCCAGGATGTCTTGAACATGGAAAGCTGCGCCACTGTTAGGAGGACCTTGGCAATGGTGCGAATGTCATTAGGTGTTAAAGTATAAGCCGTGAATAAAAAATCTAGCAGACCTAGAGTGAATGGTGAGTTTAGGCTGTATTGATCAAATGCCTTTTTGATGTCTTTTAATATAGGGTAGCTCACAGGCTGCCATGTAGGGCAGTTGTCCTCACCAGTGAATAGAGGAAAGGTGGATACAAACTCTAGGTCCACAGCTCTTTCTGCTTCACACCGTGCCCTGGTCCATAAGTCACAATCGGTATTGCTGTCTGAATCAGTGTCTGTCTCTGAATCGGTATGGGTGGCGCCATGTTGCCGGATGTTGCTAGCATGGGCGCCGCCATTTTGTAGGCAGACCTGAGTGCCGCCATTTTGTTTTTCATTGGGGGTGACACCATTTTGTTGTAACATGCGGTCACCGCCATCTTGAGGGCCGTTGGCCACTCCCTTTTTGTGGGGCGGTGTCAGTTCGGTAGGAGTGGAGGGAGGTGTGTCTGAGGCGTGGTGATAGTGTGAAATGGCACGGGAAGCAGAGCTCATGGCATCATTTTCTTTGTGTCCGCCATTTTGTGGACTGTTCCCGACACCAGTTTTCGCACCCTTGGACTTCCCTCCCTGCTGTAGCTCGCCCTTTCTGCCCCGTAATTCGCCATGTCCCGGTGATGGTGTCGGAGAAGGAGACGAAGAGGACGGACAGCCGTCTTGATGGCACTTTTGCCGTCCGCCATCTTGGGGCTCACTGTGACGCAGTTTAGATTTTTTCTCCTGGTCAACTAAGTGTCCCCAAATTAGTCTCCACGCAATTAATGCCTTAAATGCGTTTTTTTTCCCCCCTGCTCGCTTCTCATCCAGATTTTCCTCCCGATAGCGTCCCACTCTTTTGTGTTTATATTGCTCGGGAGGACTTTAACATTGTCAGCGAACTATATTGCTAGATATTTCAGAGATTTTTTATCATATTCATGGGGTTTGCATCTGAGGATAAACTTGAGATGATGGTAAATATCCTTCTCAGTTCGGGAAAGGCGAATTCCCATTATTAAAGTTAAAGGTTTTTAAAGTTCTTGATCTTAAAGTTCTAAAAAGCTCTTGGGGGACTGGGAGTTCTGGGATGGTGATGAGGAAATTAAATCGACTGCTCACCTCAGGTGCCTGCAGGCTGGGTGCGCGGATGGACTCGCCTCTCTCAGTGTCGATCCTCCGTCCAGTCGAAGGGGCTGCCGGCCCGCTGATCCCACACAGGGGTGAGCTCCAACAGCGTGCCGATACGCTGTCTCAATATGAGGAGCGTTATTCAAGCCGCTCATTGCATATGTTGCAGCCCGTGGGAGAGGAAGGCAGGTCCATTCTGGGGTAGAGCCACTGCCGTGCCCCAGCTAGCTGGAGGGCTGCGGCATGCACTTCAGGTCCCAGGAGCTGCAGCGTAGTGAAGGCAGGAACACAGGAACACACAGCTTCCAGGACCAGGGAAGGGTGGACAAGGAGTGAACTTTATTGCCAAGGAGAGAGCTCTTTATATAGGGTCTCCACCAGAAGGTGCTAGAACTTAGGGAGGAGTTTACAACAAATAAGGGAGAAGGAGGAGGGGACAGCTCCATTCCTGGAGAACAGGGGAGGAACTGGTAACCAGGGTAACAGGGGAGGAGTCATGCCAAACAAGGGAAGGAGGGATACATTCTTACTTTAGCAAACCGGGGAGAAGTCCAGTAACCAGGGAAACAGAGGAGGAGTCAAGTAGAGGTCTCTAGATTGTTCTTAAAGTGTTCATATAACTCGATGTCTCTTGTCTCTGCAATTGCTCCCCACAGTTTTCCAGATGTAGTGCTTCAATATTTGCCTGTTAAAGGTGTCTGAACAGGCTTCTTATAGTGCCTGTTGGAGCTGTTTTAAACTGTCATGTTTTTTTTTTTTTATTGCTTTCTCAATGTCCTTGATCTCCCCTCTAATTTGAGGGTCTCTTCCTTTGTAATGCTTCCTAAGTTTATTAGTATTTAATTCTTGATACCACTGAGCATTTAAAGTTTTTTGGTGTGTAAGTGTATGTTTTGAAGTAAGTCTACTGACATAAAACTCTGAATTCATCATTTTAAATAGATAAGAACTTGGACAAAGCTTTATTCTTCTGGTGGTTCTTCACATCTGAATCTTCAAAAATACCAGTCATGCTAAGGAATAGCAGTGATTCAAATGAAAGATCGGTTCTTAGTGTATGTTGTGAACGCAAGATTTACATTAATGAAGAGTGGTCTAACAGATTTTAATAGTTTAAAACATAGTTCTTTAGTGGAAATTTTCATTGTCTCTGGGACTTTTCACTAATGAAGAATATATAAATGGAGGTTTAAAATCTTCCCTGTTGTGGTATACCTGCTTTCTTGACAGCCTCATGCCGTATTTTCCAAATTCTTAAGTCATTATCTTATCTGTGGTAGCAGTTGCAAAGTTGTAGAAAGTCTGTTAGTACTGGTGTTTGGCAGTTTGGGTATTGTACATCTGAAATATTTTGAACAGATTTCAAATGCTGATGAGCTGTTCTGCTAACCTACTGTTCAACTGTAGTCTTTTTCCCTTAATAATTGGAGAGTCGTCTTGCCGGCCTCTAGAATTCAGTGTAATTGACATTTCCTTTTCAGTGAAGTTGTAGTAATTAGATGAGTAGTATTTTAGGTCGTTGTCTAGATCTTAAGTTTCTGAAAATGCAGTGCAGTACCTCCTACAGAGCATCCATGAAATAACCTTTCTGGCAGAAGTGGTGCTGAAATATTCCAATAGTTAAGATTAAACCCCTCCTCCTTTACTAGGTATTAAGCTTTTACAACCTAGTTGTGCATAGCTATGTCACATAGTGGCTCAGCTTTTAGCCATAAACTTTCTAGGTTATTTTTGTTGTAACTACCATAGATTAAATAGATAAATCAAGGTGTATGTTGCGTCTGCAGACATAAGAATATCTTGTTTTCTTGAGCAAATGGATTCTAGGTACTGTGTAATACTGTTGTATCTAATAGTACTCTTTCTGCATTTGGTTACCTTGGGCGTTGCTTTGCATGGACTCAAGATGTGAATTTGGATTTTTTTTTTATTTTTTTTTTTTTAAATCCTAGTGTGTTTTTTCACAGCTTTGTGGTCAGGAGGATTACTTTGGTTGTTTTCTGATAGTGTTCATTGTGGGAAGATACTGGCTCTCCAGTGAAGTTCAATGGAGTTTTGTAATTCCGTGCTGGGAATGACTAGATGTGGAAGATTAAAAACAAAACCAGCAACAAGAAACAAACAAACAAAACATACGAAAACAACAACAACAACAAAAAAACCCAAACCAAAATTTAAAAAAATTTAAAAGCGCAAAAAACCCAGAGAAAAACCCACAAACCCCAACCAACCAAAAAATCACCACCCCCTACACACACAAAAACCCCCAAACAAAACCAAACCAAACCTGAACAACCTCCCCTCTCCCCTCTCCCAAAAAAAAGGCAAAAAAGAGAACTCGCCCAGCAACAACACAGACAAACCAAAAAAACCCTAAACCCAGCAACCAAACCTCTATTATTTTATAAATAGGAAACATTTTTTGGAAGCTGTATTACTGTATTAGTTGTCTGTTCTAAAATTGACTGTTCAGTGAAAGTTAAAAATAAAAGACAGTGTTTTCCTATCAACCTTTTAATTATATGTAATAACTGTTGTTTTGTTCAATTGGCTAACTGAGATTTTTTTAATATTCCTTTTTTCTCTCCTTCCTTGTCAGATTTCTCAAGTTGAGAGATCATAGTCTGAGATAAGCAGTGGTTTTTCAACACACTGTTCTAGGAAGATGAAGTAGAATGATCTTCTGTAGTTTAAACTCTGTAAAGTTTAGAAATTACTTTAATCTTGACAAATTGGATAGTTTTCAGTAATGATTGATCGGGAATTCTGCTGGAACATGGAAAGTGAAGTTTTGCTAGTTACCTGAAGCAAATAGAAACAAGATTTTTCAATACACTGCTGATTGCTCTGACCTCATGTAAAATTTTTGTTTTTCAGATTTTGGATCACTTTTTGATCTGGAACATGACTTGCCAGATGAACTGATCAGCTCCACAGAACTGGGACTCGCCAATGGTGGTGACATTAATCAGCTTCAGACCAGCCTTGGCCTGGCACAAGATGCTGCATCTAAACACAAGCAGCTGTCTGAACTTCTACGGGCAGGTAGCTCCCCAAATCTCAATATGGGGGTTGCTGGCCCTGGCCAGGGCATGGCCAGTCAAACTCAACAAAATAGTCCTGGAATGGGAATGTTAAACAGCATGGTGAAAAGCCCTATGGCACAGGCTGGATTGACTTCTCCCAGTATGGCGATGGGTGCGAGTGGACCAAATCAGGGTCCTTCAGCCCAGTCCACAGCAGGAATGATGCCAACAGTAAACAGTCCAGTTAACCAGCCTGGCATGGGTATGAACACAGGGATGAATGCTGGCATGAATCCGGGAATGCTGACAGCAGGCAATGGACAGGGGATGATGCCAGGGCAAGTCATGAACGGTTCAATTGGAGCAGGCAGAGGGCGACCTAATATGCCGTACCCAAACCCAGGAGTGGGTAGTGCTGGCAATTTGTTGGCTGAGACACTGCAACAAGGCTCTCCGCAGATGGGAGGACAGGCTGGATTGAGAGGGCCACAGCCTGGAGCCATAAACAAGGTAAGACAAACGAAGCTTGACTATTACCTGCTATCACTGTTGTTGACTTTTGCTTTTTGTTGTTGACTGTTACAGTGACTGTGCACTGGTGGAATTCACAGTCCTAAGGGTCACTAATCCATCAAGAAGGCACAGTTAGGACCCTCAGTTTTAGAAAAGCTAATTTCCAGCTCTTTAATGAGTTGCTCAGCAGGATACCCTGGGAAATAGTCCTCCTGGACAGGGGAGCAGAACAGAGCTGGCAGATCTTTAAGGATGCTTTTCATAGAGCACAAGAGCTCTCGATCCCTACNCAGATGAGGAGAAGGTGGAGGTTCTCAACTTTAACTTCATCTTCACTGGCAACCTCTCTCCCAACACCTCCCAAGTTAGAAAACCACAAGGTGGGGAACAGGGTAATGGAATGCCTCCTACTGTATGTGAAAATCAGGTTTGTGACCTCCTGAGGAACTTGGATGTAAATAAGTCCATGGGCCCTGATGAGATGTGTCCCAGAGTCCTGAGAGAATTGGCTGATGTAGTTGCCAAGCCACTCTCAATAATATTTGAGAAGTCCTGGCAGTCAGGTGAAGTCCCTAGTGACTGGAAGAAGGGGCATGTTACTTCTATCTTCAGGAATGGCAGAAGGGAAGACCCAGGTAACTACCGACCTGTCAGCCTCACCTCTGTGCCTGGGAAGATCATGGAGCAAATTCTCCTTGAAGGTCTGATAAGGCACATGGAGGACAGGGAGGTGATCAGAGACAGCCAGCATGGCTTCATTAAGGGCAGATCCTGCCTGACAAACCTGGTGGCTTTCTATGATCCTGTGACTGCCTTAGATGACCTCTAAGGTCCCTTCCAACCCTGATAATTCTATGATTCTACGACTTGTTTTGTAAGGTTTATTGCTGTACAGTATTCTATAGAATGTAAGAATTTTTTTTTCTTTTATGAGTCCTGGATCATGTGGTAAATGGTTTATTTGCTGCTAAAGTGGCAGTTATGGGAGGTGAAAATTGAGTCTTGCTCAACAAACAGGACTATTGCTAGATTTAAAAGCCTGGTTTAGAAATTTTGTGGCAGTATAGATTATAAACAGCAGTGAAAAGTAACTTGATTGTATTTTATTTTTCATGCTTTGCCCATGAATATATTTTCCCATCTAATGTGATGTTGATATGGTGAGTGTGAAGGAACTTCATGAGGACCTTTTAGATGTTGTGGTGCTTTTTTCTGTGTGACACTTAATGAGAGTATTTCTTGTCTGAGATTATCTGTGTGTTTATGGTGTAGCAGATGCTGAGAGGCACATAGGGGTTTGAACAGAATGATACGCTGTATGTGCGAAGATGTATGTTGGCCTTGTTAAAAAATAGATATTGAGTTAATGGTGGAGAATGAATGCTTAAATAAACACCTGAAGAGAAATGTTGGGTTCCTAAAAGAGGAGGGGTAATCCAAACTCAATTCTAGTTTTAAAATTTGCAAAGGCTTTTTTTATAGGAGAGTAAACCAGAAAGCTGAAAAAAATCTTTTATGTTGCAGAGGGAAACAGATGTGCTTTTGTAATGTAGGAGGTCGTAAGAAAGTTGTTGTCATGAGTCACTGAAAAAGGCAAGAGATTAACTTTAAGTAGGGAGCCACCTGAGTAGTTATTCTTAAGTTTTTAGTGTTTTGATCAAAAGCCTAAGAAATATTAAATGTTTCAGTTCATGTTAGGTGGGTGTTTTGTGTTTCTTGGCTAGCAAGGGAAGGTTTTTCCAAAGTACTTTGCGGTACCTAAATAGATCTATCTTGGTATGCCTAAAGTCAGTCCACTTGGAGAGCTTGGAATGATAAGTAACCTAGTCTATAAATGCATTTGACATATAAATAAAACTTATAGTGTGTATTGATGGTTTTGCTCTGCTGCAGTGTGTTAAGTAAAGTGATTTTGTTCCTTATGAATGTGACTGATCTTAGCTCTTTTATAAGCTCAGTGTGCTGCTAAGAGTGGTTCAGATATGTGTGTGTCTAGCAGTGCGTTGATTTTGTGGTCTGGTCATTTCGGATACTTTTTGCTTGATAGGGAGATTGTTGCAAAGCTTGATTGCTGCAGTAGAAAATCTGTGTGCAGTTTATAGTGGAAAGAAATAGGTAACTAAGAAGTGTTCTTATATTGGAATTATATAATGTCACATTATTCCTTGGCTTTAAAAAAAAATTACTTACATCTTCAGAAAGCTGCATTCAGAGGTCAGAAATTGATGTATTGGGTATTTGGGTGAAATGCAACTTCTTAATCCTTCCTTACCAGAGCTAAAGTAGGGTTATGCACTATAATGAACTTATTTGTCCAGGAGAAGAAAGGACACAAACCAAAGCTTTTGGCTGATGTAGTCCAAAATTAAATTGTCTTCCTTGTTTGCTTAAATTTTGAAATGTGCTGTGCATCTAAACTAAGAACAATGTTTTGGGAATATTCAAACCAAATCCATGATGACTTTCGGTTTTCAGTTCCTAGTCACAGACTAGTTAAAAATACTTGGGAGTTCTTTAATTGCTGATAAAAATCCTTGAGTCCTTTTTGTGTAAGTGTGGTGAGTATAGCCATCATAAAGGAGTTGAAACTGCCAGATGAGAAAGAACAGTCTGAAATGGAGGCTGAAATTCCAGAATGTCTTCAGTTGGTTTGGTTGTTGGCAGGGAGCCTGTGTTTCACTTCATGCAGTAGAGTTAGAAAAATCTGAGAACAGTAATGTCTGACTGTTTTATCTCTCCACCCATCTGCTTTTGTTTTTTTCCCCACCTACAAATCTTCAGAAAGTAGATAAAAATAAAGGATGCTAAGCAGTTGTTTTTAAAAGTCTTTTACTAGTTGTTTGGTACTGTTTTGCTCTTAATGTGGGAGTTCGTGTAATAACTTCTGTAGGTTTCCTTCATCACTGCAAAGAATGTGCATTATTCAGGAGCTGTCCTTCCGCAGGAGTTAAAAATAGACCAGACACTTTCATTGTGTTCAACTTATGTTAGCTTGCCAAAATCAGCCCTTTTAGGTGATGGGGAGGGTTGCCCCTGAGTTTGCTCCCTCAGTAAAATAGAGGTGTGTCATCCATACAGGCTTCTGTGGTGGAATAGGTTACATTTCCTGTGATGTTAGCTAAATGGGAGGGAGAGTGTTAGGCTCTTTTAACAGTGAAGATGACCTCCAAGTGACTAGCCAGTCTGGGAAGCAAAATTGGTTGTTTCTGCTTTGTTCTGTCCTGTGGTGTTATCTCCTCCCAAAACATTAGCTACCAATAGAGTGGAACACTTGCTTTACACATTTGCCATATACTTCTAGCATTTCTAGTTAAGCATTTTACTTTTCAGAAGTTGAAATCCCAAATATCTATGTAAATGATTGATTTGGGGTCACCTGGTATGCATAAACTTGTCATAGTCTGCTTCTTACCTCCTGTAGTCTAATGCTGTAGTTTTATGCATGATGTAAGCGGTCACTGATGTACAAAGAAGCAGTTCTGTTTGCACACCATCTCTGTGCCAGGTGCATGACAGGCTGTGCTGAAGAACTAATCCAGGCTAGAAACTTGTGTGGTCACTTAATTGTTTTTCTCGTCTGATTTATGCTTGTCAGTTGGAAAACTGATGCTGATATTAGGAAGGGGACATATAAAAGGAATTGATACTGCCACTTGGAGGAGGGTGTGGAGACTGCTTTGGTTACAGTACCAGCTTAGAAATGTCCATCAAAGTCTAACCTGAGAGAAATATAGAAGCTTTTGGAGAAGAGAGGAATTATAACAAGTTTTGCTTTCTTGACTATCTTTGTTTTCTATGTGCTTGGTTGTGTGCAAGTTAGGAGCATGACAGGCATTCCTATTACTCTTAAAATAGTTTTGGAAGTTTTGTAATGCTTTTGATTCTTCCAGTGTTTTAGCATTTTTGTGAGCTTTTTGTTTCACTAGATAGTCTTACAGCTTTGATTAATTTAAAAGCAAAGAGCAGATTCAAGCTCCAAATAAGTTAAGAACAAAGTCGTGTTTCCTGTTTTGAACCATTCTTAATTAGAAATTATATCTAGTTAAAGCCTTCAGTTTGTTGTTCCACTGGATAATGTGAGGTGTGCACAGTTATGGTCTTACTGTCCAGCATCTTATGGGGAGGAGGATATTCTGTGTGGAAGTAGGTGTGTGTCTTTCTGTGACAGCAGTGCTCTATCAAAGTGAGTTAAGTGCAGCTGGCCTTCAGGTCATTTAGCTTTTATCTCTCACTGATTCAAGAAATGTTCTGTTACTCAAGTAGTGAAATAGACCTGAAGGCAGATCTGATTGGTAAGGGAATTACTACTACACCTGCTATGTATTTCACTCGCATGTGAAATTACTTGGAATGTTTAGAGTTCCAGTATGAATTCTTTGTCATTTGGCTTACTATTTGAATTTATACAGGGTTCTCTCCTATTACAATGGATACACTTGGTTTTATCAGTTTAACCTCTGTTAAGAAGAATTGATGGCAGTGTTTATGAAGAAATGCGGTTCTTCATAGTATCCGTAACTTCATTTAAGTAAACAAGAAGAAATTTCAGAATAATAAAGTCCTGTTCAAAGCTGCAGAGATATTCAGGATGATGTCATGCTCAACTGGTAAAATTGGATAAAATCACATCTTGTGTTGCTTAGCATTAGCATATTCAGTGTTACATTTTTATAGAAGGCCAGTGTTCTTAATTGCAGCATTATTTTCAGTAGCTGCTAGATTCAACAGGTAAATGTATCCCTACCATTTAGACTTTGGTACCAAGCACACTGTTTGATGAAGTGCTACTTCATTAAACATACAGTTGCTTATTCTAGTCCCTTTTTTCTTTTTTGGTGTTAACCAAGGTGAAAAAATAGACAATTTTTTCGTTTATCCTGGTGTAACAGAGGAGTGTGTATGTTTGAGAAAGAAATGGAGCAGTAAAGATTTGTCCCTAAGTCGTAGTGTCTAATGTAGATAGGGGAGTTAAATAATCCTAGTGTCTTGCAGTAGGTATCTTAACACATAATGCAGTCAAGTGTGAAGAATGGTTGATAATAGTACTTGGAAAGAATGCAGCATCCACAACTGGCAAAATTTTGTTAATTTTGTTATGCCTGTGTCCAGTCATGTTCTACCTGTCAATAGAATGGCACTGGAAAGTGATGTACAATTTATCAATTTCAAATTATTCTTTTTAAAGGGCCAGCTAGAATTTAATAGAACTAACATTCCAGTTGTAAATATGTGGAAATGGAAAGATACTTGCTACTATCAGTATGGTTTTAAACTACGGCGTGCACTGCATTTATTTATTTATTATTTTATTTATTTATTTAGAGATACATAGTTGATACCGCTAAGGTTAGCTTATTTGCAAGAATGTTACTAAAACTGCATTCTAATTCTTTACATCTCCATGCTTACATTTATCTTTGCAAATACTAAAACTGGTTATTGTGCAGTACTATTGTTGATATCTGGTTGTCTTTCAAATGTTACACTCTCAATGAAGCAGTTGTTTTTGTAGAGAAACAGCAGGATATTTGTAATGTCTGTAACGGCTATTCCTATTCAGTTAGTACTCTGTGGTATGGACAGTAAAACTGGAAGCAGAGTTAGTTACTTGACCTTCTTCCTGACTGAAGATGCATGCTTTTCATGGCATTAGAGCAAAACTGTAGGGGATTTCCTCCACTTCTGTAGTTGCTCTTGTCAGATGAGTGAGGAGTGTCTGAAAGTCCTGTCTAATGCTTGTGCTTTTGTGAACTAGGATGTTTCCTGAACTCATGTTTTTCATGCCCTTTACATGGTAGGAGAGGTGCCCATCTCCCACCATTTTGGTAGTGACAGTCCCTGCTTCCACTGGAGGCAGGAAAGAGAAGCTGTTTTCCACTGTGTACGTGGAAGGCATAACCATTTGAGATGATTACCTTTGCTGTCTATTGGCTGTGCATCATCATCTTTTGCCACTTTCCTTGTTTCTTCCTCTTATTTACTGTGATGTGGATTTCTGTCTCCTCTTCCTTGTGTGCAAGTCCTTGCATATGTGATGAGAGTAGATTGAGGCTGACGTGAAAGGAAGAAAAGTAACAGGCAAAATGTGTAAGGAGACAGTCTGGATAAGAAGAGAATTGGGAAAAGCAGTGGAAGGAGATGGAGGCCAGGAGGGAGCAAGTAGAAGTTGCAGTCACTGACTTTACAGCTATGATTCAACCATGTAGATTTTTGCATGGCATTGCAGATGAAACTTCGTACTCTTCTTTGGAACCCTTCTGGTTCCTCTGCACTGCTTGTTTAGCTATGCTTCAGTCCCAATAGATCACTGACATAGTAGTGAATGTCAGTGTTTCTGGTTGTTTCCTACTCATGAAAGTATATATGTTTATCTTCTTTCTGTAGTCTGTGGTCATCCATTTCTTCCTGTTTGTTTTCTTTTAGTCACATTTCTCAACATATCACTACAAATGACATGGGCATACTCTTGCTTCTCGTGCCAGGGTCACAAGGCTACCTTGTGCCAGGTGAAGAATCTTCTGAATGGCCCTTCTTTTAACCTAGTCTAGAGTTGCATGTAGGTTGGTGTTAGGTTAGTGGGTCTGTGATGGCAGGACGGGGATGTTGCAGTGATGTTCAGCTGTGGTTCTGGCAGGTGTCAGTCTTAACCTGGACCAAATGATGGCTGCTAATTTGTTCCAGGAAACCTTGAGTCATTTGGTGCTTAGCATCCTTCTTAGGAGTTGCTAGAGAGTGTGGCTTTCAGAGTCAGTTTGACATACTGGCCGGCCCTCCAATTTGATCTGTGCATCTTACATCTTTGCCTCTCCTGTAGGCTGACATGGGGAACTGGGTATTATCCTTGTTGGGAGCAGCTGGGTTAAGCTGGGCATGTAATCTACTTCCAGGTCCCCGGGTACAGTGGGGTGGAGAATACTTCTCAGCCATAGGGAGAGTGGAGCCCTGTATTTCTGCTGTGGAGACAGCCTTGTTTGAAGGGGCTGGTTTTGCATCCCAAACGCTGCCAATGGCTCATGCTTGAGAAAACATCAGAGATCTTTGTGCTGGACAAACTTGATTAGCACGCTTGAAAAAGCCAGATGCTTCATGTAAAGTTTGTGTCCAGCTATGTAGCAGATAAAAACATTGCTTGGCATAGTCAAACCTCCTCCCTGAGTTTATTAGAAAGCTTCTGGTTTGGGTGATGTAGTGAAGGTGCTTTTATAAGTCTAGGTCTGGATTTCTTTCCTGCATTCAGGGCAGAGATGGATTATCAAGCATAGTTGCTCTCAATACTTTTGTGTCAATGTGTGAAGTCCTCAGCGCTCTGATTTGGGCACCTTGACTTCTCCCTGTGACATCAAGGTGTGGAAATGTGCTCTTAGCCTTCAATTCTGAATTGTTTTGGTTAAGGTTGGTTTTTTAAAGGCTGTGATAGCAACTTAAGTTGCAGAAGTCACACGGAGGTGGTGTTACTAATGACAAACATAGTGTGTGCGTTACTGTACTCTCGGGCATCCGCTAACTTTGGGAGCTATGATTATCAATGAACTTGGACACTTTGCTTAGAAATTTCTGATTTTGGGGATATACCTGCTTTCAAAACCATTTCTGGAGACAAAGGGATCAGGTTTTCTTTCAGGAAAACATATCTCTCTCTTAAGGAAATAATTCCCCCTCTCAATCCTTCACTATTGAATTTGTTGGTCAGTTTGAGGCAGCGACAATAGTGGGGAAGAGTCCTGAAAGTGTGTTCACTAACTCCTTAGTTTTTCTTCTCCCTTTCTCTTCTGCTCAGGTTATTAGTCTTATATGTTACTAGTCTTCTGAGGGAGAGGCAGGAAGGGTTTGAGTCTTGCCCATTCTGGTTTTGGCAGCAGCTGCCTCTTCAATCACCATGTGTCTATTCATCACATCTGAGGTATGACAAGGGTGGTGCCAGAGGAGACAGAGGAAAGGAAACATTTCTAGTTCTGCCTGATCATTGCATGGTTGGTTTGTTGCCATGTAGAGATTCTTTTCCTTGCTCTCTAATGAATTACTGCTGTGTTAATATTGGTTAATTGGTTGTGTGTGGAGGAGCAGAGCTTTCTTCAAGGGAGTTTACTTGTATATATCAGATGTCTGAAGTGGCAAGTTCTTTAGTGAATTTGATGTTCCTTTTTCTGTAGCTTGGGTTTGATCCTCCTTTATTTTGTAATAGCTTTCAGTTTGCATTTACAATGGATTAGCAGATGATACAGCCTGGAAAAGGAAAGTGTTTGACTAATTGTAGGTAATCTCTGAGCATGCAGGTTGCTTCTCTGTTCAGGTTGGAGAAGCTTGGTAAGGAGCAGAAACAAGATGTCTCTAGTGGGGGAGGATACTTTGAGAGTAAACGTAGGAATGGTTGCAAACAAGCCTATCACAGGAGCCTGTATGCACTTTTTTGGATGCAGGAAAATGGCAGACTTGAACCAAAAAGCATCAAGGAGACTGTGTAGTCAAATGCTAATGTGAGTTGAAACAGTACAGCTCTCTAAAGTATTTTTGTACCTTTATGATGAGTTATGGCTTCTTGAGGCTCCTGCCTTGAGTAATGGTCAGAACTTGGTAATCTTAACGAATTTCTCCAGTTTTCCTGGTCCTCTGGCTACTTGTTTTGGTCTTAGAAGGCCAGATTTCCCATGAAAAGTAGATTAGAATGCAAGGAATGAGGAAAAAGTGTGAGGGGACAAAACTTTGTTGGCAGGATTGCTATTAACTGTTCTTTAGGTTCTGGGGCATTCAAAGGCAACAAATGGTATATTCTGGTATACTAAAACTGTTGAATATGTATATAGCTTGCATGAAATACAAATCTACTTCCTCTTTGGATGAATGGTTCAATAGATGCTTTGTTTGCAGAGTTCCTTCCTACCATCTCTTTTGACATGTAGTACTGCTCACTGCAAATAAGTTACTGTGTGGTGAGTTACCTATGCCAGTTGCGTATTCTTAAATTTAAAATGGTTGTCTACTGAAAATGGAGACATGCATTGTTAATGACTGTGTGGAGAGGAGCTGTGGGAGTGCTGCCAGTTGGGTAGGAGGTTTTGGGGATAAACCCTGCTAATAGGAATGGAGGTGATATTTGTCTTCATTTGGAGTCTGCACAGTTGCAGGGAGCAGAACAGTTTTTCCAGAATTGTATACTCCACGGTACAAATTAGTGATTGGGAAGGCTGAAATGAGGAATCTGTTGAACAAAGTATTTCATAAATAATCAGGTGAATTCTGACCAGACTGACCTCAAAGGTTGGTGAGTTGGTTTCACTCTGTTTATAAGAACTGTCTGGTTAAGGGGTTTGTTGTCTGATGTATATGCACATAAGAGAGCAGGGGAAGTGCATGCATCAGTATTGCATTGCAGCTGATTCATGGATGTGACCATTCTTGCTTCTCTGAAGTATTCATTTGCCTTTACATTGTGAACTTAAGCTATCTTACTTGAACATCTTACCATTTTTAATTCCTAGATGGGAATGATAACCAATCCCAGCCCTTATGGCCAGCCATATAGTCAGAATACTGGGCAGCAGATTGGAGCCAGTGGACTGGGGCCTCAGATGCAGAATAAAGCTGCACTGCAGAACAGCTTACCACAGTTTCCAATGGACAAGAAGCCAGTTCCTGGGTCAGGAATGCCTAACATGGTAAGTAGAATGAAAGATGTCTCAAAAAAAAGTTGTAGTAAAGTAGAGCAATATTGCTGTATTGTTAAGTCTTTGCAGCTGTCATACCCTGTACAAATGTATGCTCTGAATCCACACGATGCACTTGCTTCAACTCCTAAAAAGGCTGTTACAAAGAAGAGGGCTGAGTTGTGCTTTCTCTGTTGTTAAGCTGCATGTCCACTCTTTGCCCTTCAAACCCTGTTAGCAGAGAGAATTGAGTTCCTTAATGGAAGTGAGGTTGGCCACCTGTTTGGGTGTCTATACTTTCTTCTCTCATCCCTTCTCTTGTGGTTGGTGTATTGGGACCCTTCTCAGTAGCTTTGTCTTGAGGATTGTTTTGCTGGTTGTACTCACTGATGTTTTCAGGAGAGAAAAATATCCTTTCTCAAGCAGGTATTACCTATGATAGGGCTTAGAAGCCCCAGTCCTATGTTCTTTCCTGTTCTGAATTACTTGGACACGCAGCAGTCCTGATGCTGGGGTTTCCTGTTAGTAGTTGCTGTAGTAGCCCTGTTGCATCCCCTTTTCTCCCCTACTCTGCTATTACAGCAGACCTTAAGGAAAAGGAGAGTATGAGTGGTGGCAAAAGTGGATGGCCTAAGGTTATAAATGACAGTTGTTAATGTTAGGTTCCCTGGCTTGAGCTTGACACTGATTTGCTTCATTATTTCAGAAGTATAAATTGATTAGGGGTATGGCATGCAGCATGTCCTGCTGTTTTCTCCCCTGCATCTTATTATTTAATTTGGGAAATAAATTCGCATTTCTGAGTACAGTTTGTGTTTCTCCCTGCTTCAGATTCCATCACCCAGTGCCCCACTAGCGTCAATTTCTTGATCTTAGTAACTGTTGCTGAAAAAAAACCCCAAACAAACAAAACAAAACCCATGTTTCCAGGTAAATTTTGTGCCTTTGAATTAAAAGAGCTTAATCCTGTGAGTTTTATTTAATGTTTTAAGTTGAGCATGAAACGTTGGGAGTCTAGCAAACCAGTTGGTTGTATGAAGCAATAAAGAAACAGCCAAAATTTGCTGTTCAAAACCCCACCTGTCGAGCTTGTGTGTAGTGCAGAGTATGTAACACTTGAAGTTGAACTTCTACCCAGCTGAACCTAGGGATGAAAAGGTGCTGCTATCTCAGTTTTCATTTGGAATGACAGGATGCAAATAAGGCAATTGTGGTTGTATTGGAACTTAGAAAGCCCTGAGATGACTGAGCAATTGGTGAAGTTTCCTTGTGAAATGAAAAGTTAATGTAAAATGAAAGGTTACTACTAGCATTGAAGAGCTATGATGGAACTAGGGTTTAGGAATGCAGGTAACTGAACTCCTAAAAATTCTGGATCTCCAGAAACATCCTATAAAACCCTCTGTGAAGTGTCTGTTAAAAACTGAAGGCTGTTGAACTGAAATGGTACAAGCAACATAAGAGTCCCTGAGCCTCTCCTCTTTGCTGAGTACTCCTCAGACATCACATGGAAGAAATAAAGAAATCTGAAGAAATAAATAGAAGTATGAGATGTTTGACATTAGTTCCTGTGGCATGTATTTTCCTGAATTTGTGCTTCATCTCTAGTGGAGACTAGGAGATTCTTGTTTTGAATGCCTACATGCAAGTGTCTTGATGGAGAAAGATTCCCAGAAATTCCTCTTTACTATCCTTTTCTAGGAGCAGTCAAATTGAGGCATCTTAGAGTGAAATAGAGGGAAAACTATTAATTCTAAAAGGTACTTTCTTCTGTTAATGCTAGAATTGTGGATGCAACTTTCTAGTCTCCAAAATGAGGAGGATACTTGAGGTCTAAGTGCTATTAATATTTTCTGGTTGGTCTGGCACAACAAATTAACCTGTGAACATGTGCAAAGTTCTGCTGCCCTTTGATAAGGCCAGAGCTAGGACTAAGAGTGATACGAGGCTGGCAAGAGAATTACTGGCAGGACTGTTGCTAAGGGGTTTATTTAATGAGTCATCTAGAATTAGAGATAGGTGGGCTGTTCTCTTAATCGCAGCATGTTGTAGTTGTTTCTTTCTTTGACTTTTTGTTGTTGTTGTTGTTTTACTTGCTGAATGGATTATTCTAAAAAATAGACTTATTTCTGGGAATTTCCTTTCTGCCTTCTTCAGGGCCAGCAGCAGGCTCCCCAGGTTCAGCAAGCTGGGATGGGGCCAACAGCTTCTCAAGGAATGGGGTCTGGAGCACCCACAGCAGATCCAGAAAAACGCAAACTCATTCAGCAGCAACTAGTTCTTCTCTTACATGCTCACAAGTGTCAGCGGCGAGAACAGGCCAACGGAGAGGTGCGACAATGCAATCTCCCTCATTGCCGAACCATGAAGAATGTCCTGAACCACATGACACATTGTCAGGCTGGCAAATCTTGCCAGGGTAAGTACAGGAGTAGTTCTGTAGATGTAGTCAGCATTTTCACGATGAGAAGGGCTCCTAGAAGGAGATGGAGAACTAGTATGTGTTTTGGGAAGTAGTATTTTTTTAACCTATCTGTTCCATTAAGAGTGGGAATCATAAAATTCTGAGCCTGTAAAGTTTAGGCAAGTTGGAGGGGTCAAGTCAGCGCAAAGAGATGAGTAAAGATCTTTTGCTTAACTTTGTAACTCTAAGATCTTTAGGATGCTGCCTTCTATTAAGGGTAGGTACAAAACAGGAATCTGCAAGTAGGAGGCTACCTGTCTTCCTTACACAGAAGAGACAAACCTCAAGCAATAGCATGCCTGAAATTAAGCTACTGATGGCACTGATGAACTCTTACTCTATCCTAGCAGCCAAGGAAAGTGTATGCTACCTTTTTGGTAGCCTAGCCTCATGTTGGTTGTGCCAGATGCTGGGATCTCAATTGCTTGGTGCACTCTGCTTGATGTATATGGTGGTATCCTTCAAGCCAAGGAGGCATAGGCTTGGGTGTACAACATAGAGCTTTCAAGACAGCTTTAGTTAAACCAATAGTGCTTGAAGAAATCTAGCTACATTTTCTAGGGCTAGTTAATACTGAAGTATTTTAAATAATACTTTATTGACCTGTGTTACCCTAAAATAGTTGCTCCCTATCCACTTTGTATTATGACCATGTGGATATACTAGCAGTGCTTAATTAAAGTTTTTCATTCTCCTTCCTTTCCCAGTGGCACATTGTGCATCTTCCCGACAAATCATCTCCCACTGGAAGAACTGTACAAGACATGACTGTCCTGTATGTTTGCCTCTCAAAAATGCTGGGGACAAAAGAAATCAACAATGTAAGTCTGCTGGGGATTTCTGTTTGTTGGATAAACCATAAACTACCACGTAAGTGGTAGTGGTGATGCTCTTGAACCTGGAACGTACAATAGTTTTTTCCTCTTGCTTTAGAGTCACTGAATATTTTTCTGTCTCTGATAGCTATTTTTTATGGAAGCTTTCAAACTTTATTGGACTTTCCTAGCAGCAGATTCGCAAGAGTGAACAAGTTGTAGCTCTCTCAGCCAAATGATTGGCTTTTCACTACCACTTCTTTAAACTGGCCAGATTCTGGAGACGGATGTGCACACACGCAGAGGGTTGTGTCATTTCAGCCCTGATGATTTTTGGCTGTCTTCCAGAAGACAGAACCTTTAGTATCCTTCGTTTGCATCAGATGTCTCTTCCCCCTTCTCTTTGTGTCCCCTTGCTCTTCCTGCCAAAATCTTTGCCAAGACTTTTGTCACTTTGGGATCTTCTCATGACTAAGGTGAAATGAGGTTGTTTTTGTGGGTTTTTTTTTTACTTGTAAGAAATTTTTTGTAAAGAAGGTATTGCAATGACTGCTCAAGAGCTGTATGTACTGTTCTGCCTTTAGCCTCTGTGATATGGGTGACATGGTCTGCCTCTCTTTTCAGTGTGAATCACACAGATGTGTCCTAAATACTTAGAATGGGTTATCCTCTCAGCAGCTCAAAGGGAAAACAGCATGTTGATGGAATGACTACTTAGGTCAAAACTTGTATCTGTTTCATGACAGGTTTTCCAGACCTGGCCTCCTGTGCATGCTCCTAAAAGCAGATGTTTTATTTCAGAACAGCCAGTGTACTCTTTATATTCTTCCCCTGTTCTTGTGGACCTCTTTGGCAGCCTCCTGCTGTCCTTTTTAACTTGGTATGTCTCTTCCAGCGCTGCTGGGCGGAGCTGCAGTAGGACTTACGAATACTGGCTCTGTGGGTGTGGGACAGCAGACAGCACCCAGCATAAACACTACCAGCCAGATAGACCCCAGCTCCATCGAGAGAGCCTACGCAGCCCTTGGACTGACCTATCAAGGGAACCAGATGCAGACGCAGCCTCAGGCTCAAGTGAAGAGTCAGCAACAAGGACAGTCGCCCCAGGGTCTGCGCCCTATGAATCCTATGAGTAAGTTCATCTCTTAGTGTTAAAACAGAAACCGCAGGTAACTTTCCCATGCTATATCTAATGCAAATTTTCTTGACCTACTAGCTTAATACTGCTAGTTAATTTGCAAAAGGTATTGCTTTGCAATATTTTAGACTTGAGATAGCAAGTTACTCAGTGGAATGGGAACATTAGAGGGCCCAGATGCCTTCTCTTGGAAAATAAGTTCTTGGGGAGAAGCATTTTCTCTGGAAAAATGCATTGTTTTTTTTCTCGAGAACCAGTTTTCTAAAGCATTTTATTTAATGTTGTTTTGTAGCTTTGTAGTTGAACTATAATGTAAGTTTTGGGCCTTTGGAGAGTTTTAATTGACAATGCATGCATTGGGTTGCCTGTATTCAAGTGTTCTTCCTTGTCATTGAGACTACAGCACTTTACCACTGTATCTCAAATATGTTTGTTTTAAAAATTAAAAGTAACAAAACACTTCTTCTCTAAATCCTGTCATGTGGATTGAGTAACTGTAAATTATCTAGGTGGCTTATTGCAAAATCACCAAAAAAAATTTTGTAAGAATTTTAATTTGAAGTGCAGTTAATTCTAACCTAGCTATCACTGGTGTCAAATGAAGTAAGAATTTGAAATTACATCACAGAAATTTTTCTTACCCCCAGCTCTTTGCTTTAGTTGCTTTAGTAGATCTGGGATTTTTAATGGAAAAGAGGAAAGAAGAGCTAGTAAAGATTTATCATGATCTTGTATGGGATTGCAGTGATCCTGCCTATAGGACCTCTGACAAACTTGTGTCTGGAATGAGTGCTGTATATGCACAGGAATTCCATGTGGAAGGACCTGGAAGGTTGCAAAGGAAAGCAGAAATTGGTTGCAAGCTGCAGTTTGTTCTGTTTCTGCTACTCAAGAAAAGGTTATTGGGTAATGTGGAGTTGTTAATGAGAGGACTGGTCCCCACAGGGTTGCATGTGACTTGTATACTGTTAAAACTTTGCCTTCCAGTGTGTAAAGCCTTTTTTAAAAAAGTGTGTGTGCAGGAAGGTTTTCAGTCTACTGTGCATTAAATTGTTTTACAAATAGATTAATTTCTAGACGCTTCAAAATGGTACAGTGAGTGCCTTGAAAGGTTGAAAGGAGTGTGCCTCCCATGTTTCTGAAGCACAATGGTTCTCTGTGGGGTTTTTGTAATATATAGACACAGTTTGCCCTGTGTGTTCTTACTGAACGCTCATTATAGGACTGGCAAAAACCCCAATGAGATGGGGTTGAAGAGCTCTTGGAGAGTGAAGAACTGAAGCTTGATACAGAAAGGACAGGCATGGAGAGCATAGACTTTTGACTGTTGTTTCACTGTAAAGAGCAGGTGGCTAAGGAGGAAATTCCAGCAGGTGAGATAGGAATTACCAGGTCATGGCCTATGTGACAATAGCGATAGTTTAGGAGAAACAGCAGATTGTGGTGAGGGATGTGATCATCTTGAGTACACTTCTGCAGCACTTGCAGAGCGGCCAGGG
>VWZX01010549.1:0-17005 GCA_013399015.1 Galbula dea | reverse complement strand
ACGCGATGGGCGAGGAAAGGGGGGGGAGTAATTTGTTCTCATTTCCAAATAGGCAGTATAGGACATTTCGCTGCTACTTCTGGGAGAAGAGTTAAAACCCCAAAAGGCAGGCAGCCGGATGCCGGGGAGAGGAGGAGAGGCCGCACAGGCTGCTCGGGGTGGGCAGGGTGGCCCCAGAGCTGGAGTCCTCCCCAGGCCTGGAATACATCCCTCTGTACACAGGGGGCTGGCGGCTGGGCGACACAGGGACTGGGGGAGGGGAGGGCGCTTGGAGGGGCACTGCGGTGTTAAGGGCATGCACGAACGGAATGAATGCGTTCTTAAGAGCTTCCTTGCGGTAACCAGAGGTGGGGGGAGCATCTCTGCTAAACAGACAGGCGCGGGCGGCGGGGTACTGCGGACCTGAGGTCGGCGGGCCCGTACAGCGCCGAGCAAGAAGACTAGGAGTCGTGGCGAGGCCTCGCCCGGGACGGGCTGGGCTTCCGCCGGGACTCGCACAGTGGGGGTTGGGGCCAGGTGCGACTCAGACGCCCGAGAAAAGTGACCATCAGGGGCACAGGAGGGCTCTTCACCCCTCCCCAGGGGGAGAGCAGAGCAGCTAGGCGTTGCCAGTGCTTCCCACGGCCACAGTACCTGGATGGGACTTAGGCTCTGAAAGGAGACATGTATCATTGCTGCACAGCGACAGGCACACACACACTAAACTGAACTGGACTGAACTGAACTGTCAGAGGGGAGTTACTGCTCCCCTCGAGGGACCAGCTGCCCTCCAGGGGTTAGCCAGAGCTGCGAGAGATGAAGCCTAGGAGAAGCTGGGACAGAGAACTTTTTGGAGAGGTGCCTTGCACCCTCTGGCTGCAATCGCAGTGAAGAGACAGTCAGCAGAGAGACACAGTTAACAAAACAACATATAATTAGGTGGAGACCTATTTTTGCTTTTGGTGGGTCTCTCACAGTCTCAGCAGCACAGCAAGCAAGACATAACACGCTCTGGCCCCACGACATATACACCCTTGTACAGTGCAGAAAGCACATGGATGTGCATCGATCCTGCAGGATTTGGGTTGCACAAAGAAAAATATAAGCAGTGTCTGTGTGCTCAGTACTTGCAGCAGAAAATTCTTCCCTGATGCTGTCACTGGATCTGCTGAACTGATGTTACTTTGCAGCAGGAAGGAACGTCCTACAGCTTCTAGGCTGCTGTACTTGCCAGGGTAATAGGGGCTGGATTTGCAAAGCAGGGCTTGGAGGCTAGCTCCTGGAGAGCTTAAACAAGCTGCACGATGAAACTTCAGCTCTACAGGATCATAATGCCCCCTGGATCAGAGTTCAGACCAGTAGTTAGCTTCCCCTGCTCCTGAGGAAGGTCATACTCTCAATTCAGTCATGAACTATATAGAGTTCAGAGGGGCTTGCAACTAGGCACAGGGATTCATGTGCGTGGCTACTAGCACATGGAAGACCACTGGCAAAGTAGGAGCTCTCCTTACGCCTACTTAAAGAAAAGATAATTTCTTACTACAGTCCTTTGTCCCTGTGTTGATTTAATAACCAAACTTCTATGACAGTAAAAGTAATAACAGTAACAATTATGAAGGAAAATGTTTCTAGAGGGTGAAATTCTCTTTTCTACACAATATTGTATATTCATCCCTATCAGTTCCAAAAAAATTCTTTTTAAACCCATCAAAATATACACAGCACTGCACTGTTAGAATGTTTAAAAATACCAGACATCAAAGTATTGGACAAGTCTGCAGACTGGAAAAGTCTGCACCTTTAAAGTGTAGTTTTTCTATAGTCAATTTGAACAGATTAGGGCCTTTCGGAAGTAAGTAGAGTGAATATTTAAAAGCCAACTAGTTACATATTGTTCAACAACCTGACCACATTATGAAATGTATGTATGTATGTTGTATGTATCAGTATGTATCCGTCCTCTGTAACAAAAAACCCCCCAAAAAAGTCCTTAAAAAGGGTAGAGTACCACAGCTGAGAATTCACTGAGTTAGGTCTTCTGGCTTTGGGGAAAGCAAATGTCTTGCGAAATTAAACAAACAGTATCCTGTCTGGCTAACTGGGAGTGGTGCTGATAGGCTCTTAAAGAATTCCTGAGCAGCTCCATTTTTCTGAAAGAATGTCAGCCATGGCATGGGAGCGTCTGGGTTACGTGAGAAAGTATGAGACATGGGGAGAAGGAAAAGGACAGAAAGTGTTTTAAAAAAATACTTGGAGGATGCTATCACCTCCACAGAAAAATAAAATTGTGAAGTTCCACTGACACGTGTCCCATTAGTAAGCTTTGTTTATATCAAGGTGAACATGTATCCATGGGGCTGAACTGGCTGATGGTGGTTTAATTTATTTTACTTCCTCTCAGAGAGAATATGAAAAGTACAGACACATGTAAACATGCTCGCTATACCTTTCATTAACAATTTCAATTGCTTGGAAATTGCTGTTCCAGCTGGCTGTGAAAGATAGGCTTGGAAATCAAACGGGTTGAGTAGTGTCTCCTTCTTTAATTGGTATGTGAAGAAAGACAGTATACAAATTTTTTTTTGCATACTGAAAACAGAAGGCAGCACAAACTTTGTTTTACAGACATAATACCAAACCTGTAATGTTACTTCTTACCTTTTTTTGGTTTTGCTTTTGTTGTTTTTTTTTCACCAGAGCAGCTATCATCTCTCTCATTGACAAATTGTGCAGGAACTCCCTAGCAGCAGTTTTACTTGCTTCTAGAGAATACCTACTGCACTTGTTTTGAATGTGGTTAACTTAGTCAGGCTTTTTACAAAATCAAGACAGTCACCAAAAACAACCAGAGAAGGATATACTGGTTTTGAAATTCACTGCTCCTCTAAGTGATGTTGCACTTCAGGCTTACTGACAGTATGGTATCATTTCCCAGAGCAAGACCGAAGCCATGACATAGTGGCTGGTTTCTGTCATGTTATATCATTATGTTTCTGTCATGTCATATATATATCCCTTGACATTGGCAGAAATTCGCCTTGAGGAGGACCTGGTTTTATGTGTATGGATTGGGCTGGTCAAAGGGAGTTCACACAGTGTTGATTCTGGTAACAGACAAAAGGGAAGGTGAATATATTCATTTGGAAAAACTTCTAACATACCCTTGGAGTTGCCCTTTTTTTTTTTTTAAGGAATATTCAGGAAATGACACTTAACTTTATACTACAACTGGTTCTGCCAGTTCTATGAAAACATGCCTCTTAAAAGATGATTAAGTATTCAAATTAGGTCGGTTAAAGTGAACTCATTGGCCTGTATGTGTTGTTTGAAAAGTGGAGTGTTCCCTCATAGGGAGACAAATATAAAAAAGATGCAAAGTAAATTCTCAAAAGTCTCCAAGACCTCTGCAGCCCTTATAAAACTGGAAGGTTCATTTGGACAAAGGGAGCAACAGCGTGAGTGTCTCACTATAGAAAACCAGGAAATTGAAAAAACCTCTGTATTCACCTGGAAAACAAATGTTTTATAGCTACTGATGAAGGTTTTACCACTACATCTAGTGTATTTTATCATCTCTTTGCCCTAAGAGGGCTGAGGGTCAGTATTTCTAAGAAAAGTGTATAAATGCATAACTTCCCCTGAGGGAATTAGTCATACATGCTCCAGCCATAAGGCAAGAGAAAGCCCTGAAATAGAAGATAGGAATCCTAACAGCAGTTCTCTGCACAGCTCAGTAGGCAGCAAATGAATACAGAAATACCCCTGAACATGCCAGTCATGCTTAATAAAAACATGCTGTAACTCTGTAAAGGTTTTCTGTAATATTTCTAAGGTAATGGTGAAGAGCATTTTAGCTTTTGTATTTAAGAACTATGGGATGACTTACTGGAAAATAAAGCTTTAAATGCTTCTGAAATTTTTTAAAATAATTTTCCTCTTCAGAACTAATGTTTCTGCCTGGCTTGTCATTCAAGATATCTGTGGACTCCTTAAGGGTAAAATTATTTATAGTACAGTCTTCTGCACCTGCTTTGGTCTATAATCGAAGGATCTACTCAGATACCACACCAAATGCTAAGAAGCTCATGACCTAACACATGACCTAAGATCTTAAAATATCTCCAAGTATTTTTTTGTTTTGTTTTGTTTTTGTTTTTCCCCTAGACTCCTTTCACTCTAATTACACTACTGCTATTCAAAAATATCCACCAAGGTTTTGTATTGTTTCTTTTCTAAGATCAGATTTGATTTAGCTGGTATTTATGAATTACTAATGCAATTCTCTGGAAAAATAAACAAAAAATAAGTAATGGAAAGACACACAGAGAAAAGATCATTTTTATAAGACATTTTCCCACATTCTTCTCTTTATAGCTTCAGACAATTTTAGGCCAAAAAAGATAAATAGAATAATTTTAAACTGTTTGCTTGTTTTATACATTGTTGGATTTATGCTCCACTCAGTGAAGTCACTATTGCAGTCACTTACTTGAATTTGACAACAGTAATCTGGTGTTTAAGAAATAGTCCTGCAAAAAACCACCCAGTCCACTTTGATTTAAAACATGCTATTGTGAAAGAGAAAAGAAGAATGCTGAAGAGGACAAGTAACAAAAATGGGCAAGTAATATGTAATGTGGGAGAAAAAAAAAAGAAAGACTAAAATCAACTTTACCTAAACACCAGACTGAAAAGAACTGTGAACAAACAAATCCAAATGGAAGTGACTTCTTGTGAAAGAGTCCAGTCATAACCTTACACTGCTGCAAAAATTGCATTAAATTTTGTGGATCTTCTCTGATTTACTCTGTGCCAAATGATATCAGATCTAGTTCTACTGAATGCAAGGTGAGAAAAAAGTTGTAGAAAGCCTCACTGTCGTAGACAATAAGAAAGCCTATACCTTCAAAAGACATAGTTCCATCCTTGTTAAGCAGTTCATTTGCTAGTACTTTGAGCTATATATAGATAAATAGGCTATTATTGTAACATCAGCTGTGACACCTACACTATTACAAGCTGTACTGAAGTATAGCTTTGCAGTTTTGTCAGGAATTCTCTTTTTTTCCTGGTGGATAGCTTCTCAGTATCAATACAGGCTAAGGAATGAAGGGATTGAGAGCTGTCCTGTGTAGATGGAATTGTTGGTACTGGTGGATGAAAAGCTGGACATGAGTCAGCAGTGTGCACTCCCAGCCCAGAAAGCCAATTGTATCCTGGGCTTCATCAAAAGAAGCATGGCCAGTAGGTTAAGGGAGGTGATTCTGCTCTTTTCTGCCCCTCCACACAGCTCTGATGAGACTCCACATGGAGTACCACATCTACTGCCCTACCCTCATCTATCCACCTGGTTATGTCTTCATAAAAGGCTATCAGTTTGGTCAAACATGACTTCCCCTTGGTAAACCCATGCTGACTGCTCCCAATGACCCCCTTATCCTCGATATGCCTAGAGACAGAGTCGAGGATAAAGTGTTCCATCACCTTTCCAGGGATGGAGGTGAGGCTGACTGGCCTATAGTTACCCGGCTCCTCCTTCTTGCCCTTTTGGAAGTCTGGAGTGACATTTGCCTTCCTCCAATCCCTAGGCACCTCTCCTGTTCCCCAGGACTTATTAAAGATGATGGAGAGTGGCCTGGCAATGACTTCTGCCAGCTCCGTCAACACCCGTGGATGCATCCCATCAGGTCCCATGGATTTATGGATGTCCAGATGGCTTAGCTGTTCCCTAACCCAGTCCTCCTCAACAAAGGAAAACTTCTCCAGTATCCTAACATTATGTGGGGGCTCAGGGGTGTGAGGTTCCTGAGCACAGTCTCTAACAGTATACACAGAGACAAAGAAGGCATTCAGTAATTCCGCCTTCTTTGTATCTTCTGTCACCAAGGCACCCACCTCATTCAGCAGGGGGCCTGCATTGCCTCTAGTATTTGTTTTTCAGGCAATGTATTTGAAGAAGCCCTTCCTATTGTCCTTGACCTCCCTTGCACGGTTTAATTCCAGAGAGGCCCTAGCCTTCCTAGTTGCCTCCCTACAGCCTCTGACAACAGTCTTGTACTCTTTCCATGTGGCCAGCCACTCCTTCCATGACCTGTAGATTCTCTTCTTCCACTTGAGATTGCCCAGCAGTTCCCTACTTAACCATGTGGGTTTCCTGGCTCCCCTCCTCAATTTTCTACGTGTTGGGATGCTCTGATCTTGAGTTTGGAAGAAGTGGTCCTAGACTGTTAACCAACTCTCTTGGGCCCCTTTATCTTCTAGTACCCTGTCCCATGAGATTTCCCCTAGCAATTTCCTGAAAAGATCAAAGTTGGCCCTACTGAAGTCCAGGGTTGTGATCCGACTAGGTATTCTGTTCCTACCACACAAGATCCTGAATTCTACCACCTCATGATTGCTGCAGCCAAGGTTGCCCTCAACCTCCACCTCTTCAACCAGACACTCCTTGTTAGTGAGTATCAGGTCCAGCAGCGTTCCCCTGCTAGTGGGCTCATCCACCATTTGCATCAAGAAGTTATCATCAATGCACTGGAGGAACCTCCTGGACTGTGAATGGCTGGCTGAGTAGCCTTTCCAGCAAATATCTGGGTAGTTAAAATCTCCCATAAGAACCAGGGCCTGTGATTGTGAGGCCACTGTCAGCTGCCTGGAGAAAGCCTCTTCTGCTTCCTCATCCTGATCAGGTGGCCTGTAATAAACACCCACAGCAGTATCACCCATTGTAGCCTGCTCCTTAATTCACACCCATAAACTCTCAACTCGCCCCTCTTTCATCTCTGGACAGAACTCAATACATTCCAGTTGCTCTCTCACATAAAGAGCAACTCTACCACCATGCCTTGTAGACCTGTCTTTCCTGAAAAGGACATAGCCATCCATGATGACATTCCAGTCATGAGAGCTGTCCCACCATGTCTCTGTAGCTGCCACCAGATCATAACCCCTTGACCTCACATGGATTTCTAACTCCTCCTGTTTATTCCCCATGCTGTGTGCATTGGTATACAGACACTTCAGGGAGCGAGCTGAGCATGCCAATTCTACCCTAGGGGGGTGGGAGACCTTCTGGTCTGTATTAGTACTAGCACTAGAACATTGCCGCACTGGTGCAGACCTGGCAACAACCCCATCCCCCTTCAAAACTAGTTTAAAGCCCTATGGATGAGCTCTGCTAGTTCTTGTCCTAGGATCCCTTTTCCCCTGGAAGATAAGCCTTTCCCACCTCTTATAATCTGGCCTAGTATCCTGTAATACCAGGCATTATCAAAGAACCCAAAGCCCTCTATAGGGGTAGCAACTCCTGCAGCACAGAAGGTTAGAAAAGAAAAAGGTGCTCCAGTAAGTGAATCCGCAGAAGATCCTGGGCTATACATGTGAGTGGTCCTCTCCTGCCAGGAACTGGTTTTTGTTTTGTGGAGGTTTTCAGTTGTCACACAAAAAGGCATCAATGTGAATTTGGACAGGATGTAGGCAAATATGTCCACAGTCATGTAGCCTAAATTACCTGCCTATGACTGATGACCTTGGAAACTAGACAGAAGTCTTCAGAGATTCCTAGCCAAGAAAAAATGACATCATGGGGAATCTCTGCTGTGTGAATCCGGCTCTGGGAAAAGCAAATTTTCTGTTAGCAAATAGAGATATCATTACACTTGACCTTCACAAATGATCCCATTTCGGTCAAACAGTGTATATAGATCAAGATAAGAAGCAATTAAACTGTCAAAATGCATAATGCATGCCTACAAAGTAAAAGGGTTACTTCCAGAAGACAGTAATCTTCCTAATCTGATCTGAATATTCACCTTTCTTGTGGGAGGAACCTAACTGAGTGTGCCTTTAAATACCCTAAATTTTTGTCAACAGCTAACTCTACCAGGTCTGGCCAAAGTTTTCTTACTGTTTTCAAAACTATACACATGAGGAGAAGAAAAACTTGAAAAGAAAAATTCTGTACTGAAACCTAGAGAAATTCTATTCTCCAGTCTGTTTTTTGTTTGTTGGGGTTTTTTTCCCCCTGAGAGGAAAGAAAGAGAAGAAAGATACATTCAACCTTAGCCTTATTTTATAAACAATCACTCATCATGTAGCAGAAAAAAATAGTATTTTATCCAGTTCATTTCAGGCCTTGTATTTGTACAGCCTGAAACTTGGTGCCACAGCAAGGGAACTGTGGAAGTGTTTAGTCTCAGTTCAGGAAATAAGAGTCTATCCCAGGTGCTAATTCTATCCTTCTGGCATCTATCTCTATGTACCCCACAACATTAGCTTATTCTTTCCTGTCCTTCTGATAGAAAACAGGCATTTCATGTCACTGAGATGTTTGAGCTGGCAATTTGACATGTTATTAACATGACAGATGAGATTCAGCAATAGTGAACACAGTCAATCCAATCCACTGGCATAACAAATACTTATTAATCTGTACTCTCATTTGTTCCTTATCCTTTTTTTTTGTAACTGAAACTTTTCACTGATTTCTTGGCAGTTAAAGCTTTTCTACTTAAAGAACTTACCTGATGGTCCTGTCTTCAAGATTTTTTTTCTATGGAAAGTTATTTGGACAGAATTCATGGGTCTGTAAAATTTGATTTACTCACTCTTCCTTGCCTCAGTGACATAGAAAAAAACAAGTTTGAAAATAATTTTCCTGCAATTAAACCTGATTTGAATGTACTTTGTCAAACCTCAGAGGACATACTTTTATGTTCCAATATAAGAAGCAAATTAGCAGATGCAAAGGCTGTATCAGAAGTAACAAGTCGTCAAATTCCATGAAAAAAACCCAGGTTTTCTTTAGAGAAAAACAATCTTTGAGTTAGTTAAAATTATCTTACATACCATGATGCCAAAATGAATGGCTTTCCATTTGCTTGGTAAAGCTACACAGGAATGTTGGATATAAGACTGCCATGGGATTGCCATCCAGCAGTCCTTGGGTAATAGCAGAGAGAACAGCGTCTGCACACACTTTGCAAAAGTACTGTAATAGTTCATGTAGGATACAACAACAGGCGTATTTCAGGATGCAGATGTCAGTTTCAAGCATTACGATCCCTGTAGATCATTAGAGCTCACAGCTCCTTTTCATTCTGAAGGTAAATAACCCTTGTATTTCGAATTTCCAGATAGATTTTACTGAGCAATACACTATTTTGAAACCTTTCTGGAACCTGGTGTCTGTTACGCTTCTCCCAGATAAACACTGGCGTTGTTACAACGGTTATCAAAATAGCAGCTTGCAGGTGTCAACATTAAAACTGTCTGAAGCAGTAATCCTCCTGCATGGCAATGTGTTTAACATCCATCTCAACCATCCCATGGTCTGCATGAATTGTTAATCAAGCAGAATTGAAAACTGGCACTCAAATGGCATAGCTGCTACAGCTGGGTAACAGGCTAGGAGCCAGGCAGAAGCTAAAGTTTCATTAGAAGTTATTTTAACGTTCATTTGTCCACAGGGACAAGTGCAGTAAACAATTGGACTTTTACTAGAGCCCTCTACCAAAGTAACTCTTCAAAGTTAATGGCTGTAGTTAATATTTTATATAGAATCAATTGCACACTTTTCCAGTGCAGCCAATAGTGAGCCTAACCAGAGGCAGATACCCCTCATGGCCTTTATAGCAAAAGATTTACTTTGTTGATTACAATTTCACTTTAGCCATTGATGACAAAGGTTGATTTCTAACAGAGGCTGTTATGTTATGCCTTATGTTCTGCCTCTGACACCAGCAGATAAACCAGAAATCCTAAGGGAGCTGAAGGCTGCCCACAGCATGTCTTCTTCAGCATGCAGCTCTACAATAAGGACTTCAAAAATGCAACTACTAAGAGTAAGATTTAGATATCCTGGGCTCATTTATCCAAGCTACAGAGGTGAGTGGAACTGCATATCCTGACTAATTTCATCACTGATGGAATAAGGTTCTGCATGCCAACAGCTACTCCTTCTGAAGACCTTGTTGAAAACTGGTAACTGCTACAAGTCTAAGCAGCATAAAAAGGAGGCAGTTTTTGGGTCCCTGACAGGTTGCCAGTTCAACTTTTATTTAGGCAGATTTTAGCTTTTGCTATTGCCCCTGGTAGTCTGAATGGTTTCTGAGGCAAGATCTGGCCAGTGTTCATTCAGCTGCCCCTGCTCTTATTAATAACATTGGTAACATTCAGTAGCTATGTAACGTGCACACTGATGCTAAGTAAACACTAAGGAAAAAAGAGCAAGTTTTAAAACATTTTACTAATATATTTCTGTTTGAGTGTATAACAGGTAAGTTGTATTTTAAGATAAGTATTTTAGGATACATGTGCTGAAATAAATCCTGTGTCAGAAGTTGGGGTACATGCTGAGCAGCTAAACCTTAACTTATATTAGAGAAAAAAATCACCACGCCTTTGTCAGGACTGTTGCACAAAACAGTGTTGTTTCACATCTTATTTTCCTTGCATAAGTAAAGCATTAATTTCATTCTGTTGTTTTCCATAACTGCTCGAATCAGAAAACTACATCACACACATCACACATGAGCCCTTCTGTTCACTGTAAGTACTTCCCAAATTTTCTGTAGACCAACATGCAGCTACCTGTTTCTATAATATCCCAGGGTATAAATGCGTTTCCTGTAAGTGAAGTCTTTCAAACTTACTGATATTGTTATTATTTATTTTTTGCCCTCCCACAGTGTCAGTTATTACTAGGCTCACTTTGCACATCCTGTGGGCATAAAATTAACACCTTGTAAAAATCCCCAAGCCAGTGTTAAACAAGTTAGTGTCAGAACTGAAAGAAGTTCAGTTGCATTAGTACACAAATGTATATAGGCGAACAGGCACTTGCAGCACTGCCAGGACCAAACTCTGCCTAGTTTCTGTGTGTGATATTATGCTGCCCAAGGTATAATCAGCAGCTTTCTTTGAGATAAACCTGGGATTGCTAAGATGGGGCTCTTCTCTGCAGAGTAGACTTGACCATTGTTTTCTCTAACTAAACAGGGTGTCTGCAGGACTTCCTCTGCTCTGCAACATAGAACCTCAGGATGAAAGTATAGTAAAATTACCTAGCTCTGCCTGTTGAGTGCTCTAATGAATAGGGAAGATCATATATTCCTGCACCATATGTTAAAAAAAGAAATAATAAAGGAGAACTTGGTCTGAAATGTTATGCATGGGATATTTCATCTTAGTGAAAAATGTATTTTAAACCGAAAGCAGTGTAATCCTTCTCTCTCCTGTCTGAGGTGAGCTAACTCTTATTATTAGTGTAGGGGCTTGGTGCAGAGAATAAGCTCTTTGTACTTCTTTTCATCCTTGATTTTTGTGTGACTTTACATTTTGCTGCTTTCTATACACAGTTTATTTTTTTTAACAAAGTTTTCAAAGCATGAAGACCTTAAGCTGTCAAGAGTTCTGACAAAATGGCTGGGGGATAATTTTTTTTCTCCCTAAATAAGTAGTTTATTCAATAAATGGCAATGTTGAGTTTTTAAGAGCTTTGAATCTTGTTCTTTAAATTCAAAAATGGCAAACAAAAGACTAGTGTAACTGTTTAGGTGGATTGGATTCTAAAAAATATTGCATAGTTTTTTTAATTGAAAGAGAAGTTTTGTAAAACTGATGTAACATTGCAGGGATCAGAAGGAAGGAACCCTGTTCTAAGTCAGAACTTGTCACTGATTCCCAGTTAGTGCCTTTGCCATGTCACTTACCTACTTTGTGCCTCTGATTCTGAATATGTATACTGTGAAAAAGTTTGAAACTACCTAAAAATTGCTATTTGAGAAGCACTATGAGAACTGTACACAAGCTAAGTATACTTCCATCTTCTACTACACTGCTTGTTATTAAAGATATATCCTAACTATTTCTAACAATCTGTACAGCACATCTTAGCATCAATATCGAGGAAAGAGAGAAAATTTTACTAAAAATTTTAAAAACATCAACATGAAGTATCATTAAAATCACTGAAGAAACCGTATGAAATCATCATCTATTGGAGAGCAGTTCTGGGGAGAAAGACCTAGGGGTTCTGAGGGACAGGAGGATGACCATGAGCCAGCAGTGTGCCCTTGCGGCAAGGAAGGCCAATGGCATCTTAGGATGCATTAAGAAGAGCGTGGCCAGCAGGTCGAGGGAGGCTATACTCCCCTTCTACTCTGCACTTGTGAGGCCCCACCTGGAGTACTGTGTCCAGTTCTGGGCTCCCCAGTTCAAGAAGGACAGGGAAATACTGTTGAGAGTCCATTGCAGGGCCACCAAGATGATCAAGGGAGTGGAGCATCTACCCTATGAGGACAGGCTGAGAGCTGGGTCTCTTTAGCCTAGAGAAGAGGAGACTGAGGGGGGATCTCATAAATGTCTATAAATATGTTAAGGGCCAGTGTCAGGAAGAAGGAGCCAGGCTCTTCTCAATGTAGTCCGATGTTAGGACAAGGGGCAAAGGGAGCAAGTTAGAGCATAGGAGGTTTGGCGTTAATATGAGGAAGAACTTTTTCATAGTAAGGGTGACGAACACTGGAACAGGCTGCCCAGAGGGGTTGTGAAGTCTCCTACTGTGGAGACATTCAAGGCCTGGACTTGTTCCTGTGTGACCTTATCTAAGGTGTCCTGCTTTGGCAGGGGGGTTGGACTTGATGATCTTTCTAGGTCCCTTCCAACCCCTAACATTCTATGATTCTATGATTCTATGATCACACCAGTTCCTTTAACAGAGTCAAGTTGAGATAATACAGCAGGTGACAAGAGGCTTAGACTAACAAAGCATTAGACTACCAACTGAGAGTCTGGCCAGCATTGCCACAGACTATCTGAGCAATCTCTGACAGAACAAACATTCTCACTCTGAGTTTCAGTAAAACAGTGATTACAGTACTGCCTTACTACTCTTCCTCTTTTATGATTCAAATATGAGCACTCATCCCTCAATGCATTTGTTGTCTCAGATCTTACAGCAACAGAACACCATTTTGCACAACAGACAGCTTAACAATAATCAGTAATACTGTAAGACCAACATAAGGCTCAGGGACAACCTTGGCTAGAGTGAGCATGAAGCACTAGAATTCAAGATCCTCAGGGCAAGTAGAAGGATATATTCCAAGCTCATGACCCTGGACTTTGGACATGCAGACTTTGATTGCTTCAGGGATCTGATGGCCAAAGTACCATGGGATGAAGCCTTATTGGGAAGGGGGGCGCAGGACAGCTGGTCAATATTCAACTCACCTTCTCTGTGTCCAGGAGGAAAGTATCCTGACAAAGAGACAGGCAGGGAAGAATGCTAGGAGACCTGCCTGGATGAACAAGGTGCTCCTGGACACACTGTCTCATAAAAAGACTCACAGAATCACAAAATATTAGGAGCTGGAAGGGGCCTCGAAAGATCATCTAGTCCAACCCCCCTGCCGCAGCAGGATTCCCTAGACCAGGTCACACAGAAGCGCATCCAGACGGGTTTTGANACCACACCCCTTCTAATACACCCCAGAATCCAATTAGCCCTCCTGGCCACAAGAGCACACTGCTGGCTCATGGTCATCCTTCCATCCATCAGGACCCCCATATCCCTTTCCCTTCACTGCTCTCCAACAGCTCAGACCCCAATCTATACTCATACATGAGGTTGGTCTTTCCCAGGTGCAAGACTCAACACTTGGCCTTATTGAATCTCATTAAATTTCTCCCTGCCCAACTCTCCAGCCTGTCTAAGTCTTGCTAAATGGCAGCACAACCCTCCGGTGTGTCAGCCACTCCACCCAGTTTAGTGTCATCAGCAAACTTGCTGACAGTGCACTCTGTTCCCTCATCCAGGTCATTAATGAATACATTGAAAAGTACTGGTCCCAGTACTGACCCCTGAGGGACTCCACTAGACACAGGCCTCCAGCTAGACTCCATCCCATTGACCACAACTCTGACTTCTGTCCTTCAACCAGTTCACAATCTACCTCACTACCCAATCAGCCAGACCACACTTGCTCAGTTTAGCTGCAAGGATGTAGTGGGAGACAGTGTCAAATGCTTTACTAAAATCAAGATAAACCACATCCTCTGCCCTACCTGCATCTATCCACCTGGTTATGTCTTCATAAAAGGCTATCAGGCTGGTGAAACATGACGTCTATAAATGCTAAGTACCTGCAAGACAGCAAAAATAAAGGAAATGAATCCATACAAAGAGTGGAAGAAGAGACAACTAGAATGGGGGGCATATAGGGAAGCTGTCAGGTGAGGAGGAGACCTGGCTAGAAAAGCTAAAGCTCAGTGGGAATTAAATCTAGCGAGGGAAATCAAGGGGAATAGTAAAAAGTTTTACAAATGTATTAATGGAAAAAGGAAGACTAGGGAAGGTGTGGGCCCCCTCAGAAAAGAAACGGGAGAACTGGAGACAGGTGACATGGAGAAGGCCAAAGTTCTCAACAGCTTCCTCATCTCAGTCTTCACTGGCAAGGACTCACGCCACACTCCCAAAGTCAAAGAAGATAATGGCAGGGGCGGGAAGGTAGAACTGCCTGTGGTAAGTGAGGATCAGGTTTGTGACTATCTGAAGAACCTGAAAGTTCACAAGTCCATGAGACCCAATGAGATACACCCGCGAGGACTGAGGGAACTGGTGAATGAGGTTGCCAAGCCACTCTCTATTGTATTCCAAGCCACTCTCTATTGTATTCCAAAAGTCATGGCAGTCTGATGAAGTCCCCATTGACTGGAAAAGGGGAAACATAACCCGCATTTTTAAAAAGGGGAAGAAGGATGATCCTGCAAACTATACCTCTCATCTCACAGACCCCTTCAATACCCAGCCTGTAGCCTGAGGGGTGTAGAGCTGATGTTGAGGGTACAGAATACACAGCTAAAACCAGGACAGGGGCCTACAAGAAAGCTGGTGAAGGACTTTTTAGGAGTTCAGACAGTGACAGAACCAGGGGAAATGGATATAGACTAGAGGAGGGTAGATTTAGATTAGATATTAGGAGGAAGCTCTTCACTGTTAGGGTGGTGAGACAGTGCAACAGGTTGCCCAGAGAGGTTGTGGAAGCCCCATCCCTGGAATTTTTTAAGGCAAGGCTGGATGGGGCCCTGGGCAACCTGATCTAGTGGATGGTGTCCCTGCCAGGCAAGGGGGTTGGAACTGGATGATCTTTGAGGTCCCTTGCAACTCTGACAGTTCTATGATTCTGTGATTCTAAGTTCACAGGCAATGTACAAAGCAAAACTCAGACCTAGAATAGTGGATTCTTTGTTACCTCATGATACATTTTTTGTTTGAACTTACAAAGAGACTTCAGGGTTTATGTTATTCAGTATTGGAATTCAGCATAGAGCCTACCCTGTTTATTTTTAAAGTAAAACCAGAGACTCAAGAGAAAAAGTAAAATTACAAAGTCACTGAATGATCTCTCCTGCCAACCAAGTGTTTTGCAGCTCATAAAATCTTAAGTGAACCCTTCATTTGAGGGTTCTCAATTTATAAATGAGAGAATTTCCTAATTTTCTTTTTCTTAATCTCTTTCTAAGAAGATATTTTCTTAAGATTCTATATGTTTTCCATCTTCTTCCTCTGAGTTCCTTTATTTTTTTAAATTAAATCGTGGTATATTTGGTATGTAAAAGCTAAATTTGTTTTCCTTAGATTAGCACAAATTTGGCTGTGGAAACATGGCTACAAGAGCATTGGGACTAGATCAGTTTCTGCGGCTACTGTATTCACAATAGGTCATTTAATCCAGAAATAGCTGAAACCCATCTCTTGGAAGACAGTTATGATGACTGGGGAAAGACAATGACTTTCAGGAGATCATGGGGTGCTCAATTTATATTACAAGTAGACATAGAAAGCACTCACTGAGGACAGAATACATACCCAAGACACAATTTTCCAGAAGTTCCCGAAGAAACTAACTGCTATAAAAAATCAACAGGCATAACCATTTAAGGGCTTTTGAAAATACCTAACTGAACAAAAGAGAAAAATGAGGAAGAATAAACCTACAAGTACACTTTTATCTGTCCTTATCGTAGGCTGTGATCAAGTGCAGATATATAAGAACACAAAATACTTTTGTTGAAGAGAGGCAGAACATGAGCAAGGTAGGAAGCAGAGTCCTGTGGCCTCTTTTAGTTCCCTAAATATTCCCTCTGAAACCAGAGCTATGTTAGGAATCTCTACTTTCAAAAACACAAAGTATTTTTCCTACTTAAAAGTGGCCAAATGCATTAAATTAGAATTTAAAGGAGGGGGAGGAGGGAAAAGGAAGGGAGAATTAATCCTGGACTGCATGTTTTGATGCCAAGTTTCTGCCTGGACAAATTTTTGTGGTTGCATATTAACCCCCTAAAACCGGCAGAGAAATGTTGACAGGTATAATAGTTAGTCATACTGATACTTTATTTCCACAAAGTTGCTAAACTATTGTCTTTAATTATCCCTGCCTAAATATCATGACAAAACAAAACCAAAATAAAATAAAATCCAATTGAATTAATTTTCAAGACAAAAACCCCAGTATTTGTGTTACCAACAGAGGTGATCTTTGGCCTTCATCAGTACAATACAAAAATGCAAGACTGGGTGAAATTGCTTTGGATTCAGGGACACTGGAGGCACAGAGACATCCTGAAGAGGAGCCTCACTGCACTATTTCTACATTTCAAAAATCGGCACATCTTCAGCATAGAATCATAGAATTGCCAGAGTTGGAAGGGACCTTAGAAATCATCTAGTTCCAACACCCCTGCCTAGCAGGGACACCATCCACTAGATCAGGTTGTCCAGGGCCCCATCAAACCTTGTCTTAAAAGCTACCAGGGATGGGGCTTCCACAACCCCTCTGAGCAACCCCTTCCAATGTCTCACCACCCTAACAGTGAAGAACTTCTTCCTAATACCTAATCTAAAACTACCCTCCTGTATCTTACACCCATTTCCCCTGGTTCTGTCACTGCCTGACCTCCTAAAAAGGTCTTCACCAGCTTTCTTGTAGGCTCCTCTCAGATAGTGGAAGGCCACAATAAGGTCTCCTTGGAG
>VWZX01010548.1:248-10345 GCA_013399015.1 Galbula dea | reverse complement strand
TTTTGCTGAACATTTTGCACATTAAATGTAAAGTAATCGATTTCCATAAAAATGACTGTAACTAAATTTAAATGGAATTCTGCTCCAAAGTTTTCAAAGTAAAAGTATTTGAGTTTGGTTTTTGGGTCTTGTTATTGTTGTTGGTGGTTTCCTGTTTGTGTTTTGTTTGGTTTGTTTTGGTTTGTCTGTGTGTTTATTATTATTATTTATATATATATACACATATAGCACAAAGATTCTCCCAAATATAGCAAGTCTGATTACAAGAACTTATTCCTTATCTAATTCACTTACACTGATATTAGCCTGTCTATAGACTGTCATCCAAACCTGTTAAAACACTGAAAAATATCATGTAATGACTTATAATTGCTACTGTTGACTGGCTATAGGTTTTGTACAATTAATTTTATTCCTCCTTACCAACTTCACTTCTTTATTAAGACACTTTTGTTACATAGGTTCTTTCAGGCTGCAAATACTGTGGAATAAAAAGTGTACCATTTGGTTTATTTTTAGAGCATCTAAAGTATTGTGATTCAAAATATGTCTGTTGAGTGTTGAGGCTGGGCTGACCACCAACCCAATGACAGACGCTCTTTGTTATCCCTTCCCTCCCCACCAACGGGAAAGGAAAGGGGATAAAGAGAGACGGAGAGATTTGTGGATTGGAAAATAAAACTAAAAATACTTTAATAATAATAATAATAGTGATAAAAGAAATATATACATATATGTGCAAAACCCAATACCAAATCCAAAACCCCGTAGATGGTAACTACATCACCACTGATACTGCGGCAGTAGTCCTCAGCAGCAGATGAGTCAGGCCCAGGGGCTGGATCCTGGTACTTGATGCAGGAACTTAGGGATCACTGAAGCGCAGGAGAAAAGGAGACAAAAATAAGAATAATCTCGCAGAGGAGAACAATCATTAGAATAATCATACAAATAATCCTCCAGCAAGGGGGAACTGACTCCCAGTTTGTATATTGAATATGATGTATATGGGATGGAATACTTAGATGGTCAGTTTAGGGACACCTGTACAGTCTGCTCCTCCCTGAAGGTGCAGCCTTTACCCTGCACCCCTCAACATGAGACACAAGATTTAACAATGACCTTGCTTTGCATACCAATCCCTGGTAGTAAATATAAACATTAGGCGTTATCACTGCTATGAGCTGGCAATGTCTATGAAAACATGCTGTTAGTTTCAGAAAGTACGGTTTCTCAGAGGAGTTTTAACAAAAAAAGTAAAATCACTGAACAGAATTAGTTCTGTTCTAACCCAAACTAGGACAATGTTTGTACGTAATCAGTGCTATATCATTGTTAATAATAAAATCTCTGTAAGATTATTATCTATTGCTCAGGTAAAGAAACACTGAAGTACATAAGTAGGTAACTGCCTTAAGATCCTCCACAAAGCAAGGCCAGAAGCTATCTTTGAAAACAACATAAAGATTCACTTTCAAGGACGTGGTTTTTCCAAAAGCAGTTTTCAAATATTGACATCATCCCACATGTACAACCAGGGATGTGTTTCACAGCAGACCATCTCAGCTCTATTGAAAGTCAGACATTCAGCTTTCCTTTACAGTGAACATTGAGTGATATACACATCCCAAAGTCAATTCATCCCAGCTTGCTGACTCTAGAGGGAACAAAAACAGCTCAGAAATTTCTGGACATTTAAGGCTCAGTCCAGTTACTTGCATTAACAACTGGCTATCCTAGGCATCCATGCTTGTCTGGCAGAGAGGATACAGGTCTTCCAAGTGCCTTCTGTCCTGAGCTATTAGCTTAGAGCTTAGGGTCTTTTCCCAAGTTCAGACAATATATTCTGGAGTGAAAACAAGCTCTGCCTGATGTATGCAGAGCATTTGATCAGAGGAATCCCTGTAGGACTCCAAAAATTTTAGCAACTAGAGCTCAGAAAAGCAGCTCGTATGTAGGCATTCACCCTGCAGATAATTAAAATTAGGTGAAATGAATCACAATTTCATAATTTTAAAATAGCGATAGTTACATTACGTGTGAATAAGCCACTGAGCTGGGATCTAATAGTTTCTGACTGAAGATTTCAGAATCTTCATGGGTTGGAAGATGATGGCTAATAAAGTACATAAGCAGGCTGTAGGAGAATGATGGAGACCTCAACACAGAATCACGGAATCACAGAATGTTAGGAGTTGGAAGGGACCTGGAAAGATCTTTCAGTCCAAACCCCCTGCCACAGCAGGATTCCCTAGACCAGGTCACACAGAAGTGTGACCAGGAAGCTTTTGCATATCTCCAGAGAAGGAGACTCCGCAACCTCTCTGAGCAGCCTATTCCAGTGATCCGTCACCCTCAACGGGAAAAAATTTTTGTTGTGTTCACACGGAATCTCCTATGCTTCAGCTTTCAACCATTGGCAGTTATCTTGTAAATGAGCTTCACTGAGAAGAGCCTGATCCCATGTCCCTGACAAGCACCCTTCACATATTTAAAAGCATAGATGAGGTCACCCCTTAGTTTCCTCTTCTCCAAGATAAAGAGACCCAGCTCCCTCAGCCTTTCCCCATGGAGGACTCTAAAATGGTACAAGGAAACACTTCAATAGATGTATTTCTAACCTATGTGAGGGAAAGCATTTGGGAGGTATAAAAACTTTATGCTAGCTTCAGGTTTATGCAAATAAGACTGGTTGATATTTTGCATATTTCAGGCTTTCTTGAGAACTGTGTATCAGATATCCACCCTTGAAAATGTTTTAACTAATTCTAGAAAGGAACATTTTGTACTTAAAAATCAGATATGTTCCATGCTCCAAAGAGCATAAGGCAGAGATCTGGATCAAGAAATATTTGAAGAGATTATTTTTAAAGTAGATTGTGAAAGACTGTCAAGCTGACAGGCTTTTGCATGTGTTTCATCCATGTGGAGTAAACTATTGAGTAGCAAAAAATATAATATATATACATGAGAAATAAACCCCATGTAGATAATAAAAAGACATAATGAAAATATTAGAACCATGGTGCCATTCAGAACACTATTCTTATACAGTCAAGGAGAGAAAGATAGCATTTGGATGTGCCTTGCTTCAAGCCAGTTGCCTGTCAGCAAAAATATTTCGTTCAGTTAAAACTCATGGGAAAATGAAAGTAATTTAATTTTAAAATTAAAAATTGAAGTAAAAATGTTGAGTGTACTTTTGCAGGTAATGGCTTTCAGCAAATTTAAAAATAAAAATAATTTATTTTTAAATAAAAATAAAATAATAAAAATAAATACAAACAAACCCAACAAACAAAATCATAACATTTCTGAAAATAATTTTGTGGTCATTTTCACTCCAAAACATTTGCAGCAGTGTTTTGTTTGTTGTTGGTTTGGGTTTATTTTCCCTCTCAAATAAAAATTATCTGAAATTGTTAAGCACAAGAAATAGTGACTACTTGTAAATCACATAGATTTGTGATTTCAACACAAATAATGAGATCTCCTTAATTTCTGCTGTGTTATTCATTCTGACTGCTCAGAGAGGTTGTGGAGTCTCCTTCTATGGAGGTATTCAAAACCCGTCTGGATGCGCTTCTGTGTGACCTGGTCTAGGGAGTCCTGCTGTGGCAGGGGGGTTGGACTAGATTATCTTTCGAGGTCCCTTCCAACTCCTACTATTCTGTGATTCTGTGAAAAGGAAGAATTACTTTCAAGAAAGGCATAAAAGTTACATGTCTAGTTTTCTTATGTAAATCACTGTGACACTGACTTCAGTGGAATTATATCAATCAAAGTCAGCTAAAGGCTTAGCTAAACTGAAACTATGGTATATCTGCTTGGTAATCTAAAGATGTGACTGCCTTTCTGTGCAGGTAAATCAAATAGCTTTGTGTTAAAAAGGATCACTAAAGGCTCTAAAACCTAGTCCAAACCTGGATAACTTAAGATCTGAATGGCTAGTCTACTGAAGAGTCTGCTGTTGTTGTTAAATGTCAGTAAAATCATTGCCTATAACTACAAAACTAATGTCACACCTTGGAGTTACAGCAAAAAGAGACATCTATAAGTGAAGTTCTACAGATATTGTCAACGTACAGAGTAGGAAACTCCACTATATGCAGTAACTACTACAGTTGGTCCCATGTACAGCTGAGTGCAGCTATACATATTTTTAAAAGGCAAATGAGAAAAGAGATGAAATCATAAGAACAGATGTAGCCAAAAAACCCAGTTATTTCACAAGCCTTAATTACAGTTAAAAATATTTTCATCACCTCCAAGTGAAGAATTTCTGCATCGCTAAGACATAGTTGTAGTCATCTTATACTAGACTAATGGAATAGTGGTTCTTGACTATCTAAAGGTAGCAGAAGCTGTTTTCTTAATCCTAGGTTAATTTTTTCCCCCCCAAAAATATAGCTGAAATAATAACAAAGCAGCCTCATTCCAGCTCTACAACCCAGCAGCAAATATAAATCCATCAGGGTGACAATAGGATTAAACTGTGGGCCCTGTTTGCTTGTTAGTCTTCTGCCTTAAATAGCTTCCATGTGTGATGGGAAATTAATGTTGCAATAAGGTGGTTCCTGTAGTGGGTACAACAATTCAGCCAGCAATCTTCTTACTGCGGAGCATGACTATTGCCTGCATGTCAGCTGGCTAAACTGCTCAGTCACCTTTTGTCTCCATAGGAATACAATGTGCTTGTTGATTTGCCAAGTCCCAAATCCTATATTTAATACAGTGCCTTGATGTCATGCAAAAAATATAAAGTATGACTTTCCTTGAATACCATTAAGAAAATTGAAGGGAAGGGAGGAGAAATAGAGGTTGGAGGTTCCTTGCTTTAATATAAGACCATTTATTTAAGAAGACAGAACCAAGACTATATCTTTTCCTTACTAAACAGATATTCCAATACCTAAACCAAATTTGATGTTGTTTTACTTGTTCTTAGGTATTGGATCCAAGCCTGAGTATATTAACATATGGAAGTCCATAACCAAGAACTACCTATCCTAAGTCTTCACAAAGCAAAAGGCCATACTGACAGACTAGCACTGACAGAGTAGTGTAGTCTTCACTGTGACCATACCTTTGTAGGTGCTCACCTGGCTGGCCAAAACAGTGGTAGTTGTGGAGTTCACAAGAGATCTGCATGCTTACCAGATCTGATGGATGGATGCATGTTAACTGAAGCTTGTATTGCTATAGATTCATTTCTGTCTGTGTGACCAGAGGAGACAGAAGAGTCAGACCTGAATGTACTCAACCATTTTTTGGAGCCACCTCTCTCTCTCTCCTCCTCTCTCTCTCTCTCTCCATTGACAACAGAAGTCCACAGTAGCTGCACTCCTAGTTTACATGCTTTAAATTTGGCAGTGTGCTTCTAAGCCTGAGTCACTGCCATTTAAAGATATTCAAAGCAATTCTGTCAGAATGCCTGACTGGTGGCGAAAGTGACATCTTTTAAAATGCTTAAAAAGGGTTTTTTTTTTCCAGCAAATTTCATGTGAGAAGAAATTAGAAATGAAACACAATGATGATGTCAAAGTACTCTGTAGCAATACTTTCCACATAGGATACTTGTTATAACATTAAAAAGTAGCTAAAAAATCCTTAGTTTAGTGCATTGAAAAAAAAGTCATATATAGTTTAACTCTGAATGAAATACTCTGAATTTTTCACAGCAAAATATTTGGACCAACCTTAACCTCCTTCATTTTTTTTTTTTTTCTCCAGGGGTTTTCATTTTGCAGCAAGAGCTTTTTTCAAGGTTTGTTTGTATTTTACAAATAGACAAAGGAAAATTACCATTTTAAACTTTCCTATCATACAGTATACTGGCCTGCATCAGGAATAGTGTGGCCAGCAGGAACTGGGAGGTGGTCTTGCCCCTGTACTTGGTGCTGGTGAGACCGCACCTTGAGTACTGTGTGCAGTTTTGGGCACCACGAAGAACAGGCCTTATGAGGAGAGGCTCAGGGAGCTGGGGCTGTTTAGCCTGAAGAAGAGGAGGCTGAGGGGAAACTTCATTGCTCTCTTCAGTTACCTAAAAAGACGTTGTAGAGAGGCGAATGCTGGACTCTTCTCCCTTGTGACTAGCAATAGGACTAGAGGGAATGAGTTCATGTTGTGCCAGGGCAGCTTTAGATTAGATATTAGGAAAAATTTCTTCACTGAAAGAGTGGTGAGATATTGGAATAGGATGCCCAGGGAAGTGGTGGTGTCAGCATCCCTAGTGGTTTTCAAAAAACAGGTAGATGTGGTGTTTAGGGCATGGTTTAGGGTTAATAGTAGTGCAGAGCTATCAGCTGGACTTGATGATCTTGAAGGTCCTTTCCAACCGTGATAATTCTATGACCAGCAGAATTACAGATACTGCATCCTCATCTGAGGCCATTCCTTCAAGTTAGAGCTCTTGGGACAGGAGGGGATCTTGGGTTGCCATTGCCCCACACTAGACAAAAATACATTAGTTCAATTACCAGTGCTGTCAATCTGCTGCACCTCAACAAACTAAATTTGCTTTAAAGAGAGAGAGAAAAAATTGCATGTAATTTATTATAGAGAGAGGGTGAGGAGTGCAAGCAGCATGAATCTCAGCCCAAAGCGCAGAAGATAATTTTCAGTGTGAGTATATATATGTGAGTTTCTCCTCACTCCAGCCTTCTCCCCCACTCAGCAGCCTCCTTGAAGTCTCATGTATCATTGTTTTGTGCACACTGCTTTCCATGAGATGAGTTTAATAACATTATGAAAGTCACATTGTGCACAAATTGGGAACTTCAGTGCCTTGGTAACTGCTCTGATGCATACACACTTGTAAAGTTTTCAAAGCAGAAACGTTGAAGGTATTTCAAGGCACAAAAACATCCTTGGGTAAATTACTTCCTATTAGTATGTCACATATATATGAGTCTGGTTTCAAGAAGTGACAGCAGCACTTGACAATAAAACTTTGCACTCTTTTATTTATATTTTTCCTCATTTTTTTTATTTATTTCTTCTTAGTACATAAAGTCTGATGCTAAACCACTCATCTTCTTGGTACCAGAGAGGCCAGTGTTGTCTACTTTGCTTACTAATAAAAGATAACATATCTACTCACCACCTCTGCCTGAAATATTAAGCAATTCTAATCACTGCTGGTTATCTCAGGCAGCAGAAGGAAGCATGGATAGTTTTAAAAGGTGGACAAGTTTTAAGTCCTGTGACCCATTTAACATTAAACGAGAAGAACATCAAAGTAAAGTCGAGTATCTGAAAAAGAGACATTTCCTTGTCTGGATAAATTCCACCTTAGATCATAGAATCTCACCCTTATTCCAATATCATGGACATATATAGCAAGAACAAAAAATACCACGCCTTCTCTCTTACCTGTAAAAAACAAAATATAAGCATAACTTCTCCATATATAAATCCCCTAAATTGCCTGCAACCTTTCTTGTTAAACTATAAAAAAACTATATTAAAAAAAACTATATAAAACTATAAAAAGAAATCTGTTTTTCTATTTTTCTGCCACACTCCCCTTTTATACATCATTTTGAAAGAGAGAAACCGCACCTCCATCTCAAAGTTCTGATCATTTCGATAGCCCCTGTTTAATTTCTGTTAGAGTACATTTCTCAGATTGTACTTCTGGGAGAAAGATGGATTGGATATTGCTAAATTACAGGAAATAGCCAGTGTGTCAAACCTACATATTAATCCTGAGTTAACTTTACAGTGTCCATCTAACACTGTTTTTACAATCATGGAAAAACTTTTCTAAATGGATCTGCTTCCAGTCAAATATCTAAAAATAGTCACATTTGACTAGAGGAGTTTATGAGAGGGGAAGCTCAGTACCTAGCAAGTTTTTGAAAAGTTTTTTAAAATCTTAACTTTTCAGACCTCAGAAAAGCATTCAAATTCAAATCTAGGGTTGAACTTCACAATTATTTTTAATTTTCACTAGTACCTTTTTCTTAAAACCTGTAATTTGGACCTCACTCAAAAACTAGCAGGAATTTACATAAATTCTAAAATAAAAATTCACCATCTTCAATAGGAAGGAAGGAAGGAAGAGAATGAGCAAGGGAGGAAGGAAGTAAGTATGACTGATTGTCGAGGAGAATTGCAATGAATTATAAAGCTGAACCTTGTCAGAGAATGCTTTATTCCCAATGAGAGTTCCATTGAAAAGGAATAATTGACTGCAGAATAAAAAGTATTGATTCATATTCTTTGAAGTCAAATCAAATACCTTATCATGAAAACTCTCTTTCACAGATTAAGGGCCAAGTTTTCCTTTACATTCTGTGAAGTACATCAAGTTACTTTGGTATGAATGAGAGGAAAACCTGTTTACAGACATTTGATTCCTAAATTAGGGAAGCAGAATATTTTTTTTATACATTGGTTATTCTGCTCAACATTTCACTATATCAAATTTCCATGTGGCAATTCCTAATCTCTATTTTTTCAATGTACTTACGCTTATATCCCACAAAAGCATTTTTGCACATTCCAGTAACCCCTCAGGGAATGTAGTCACCAGGGTTAGTTAATTCTGGGTCTTTTTTACTCTCTTTTGTGATAAGAAATTCTTATTTTTTAACAGACCATCTTATATCTAGGGATGAGTTGTTTACAAGAACAGCAGAAAGAATCTAGAAGTGCACTTGACAGCCAGACTGGAAAGCGGTGGGGTTTATACAGTGACTCTTTCTTCCTAGAGAAATTTGTTCCACAATCACACTGTGGTTTCTTGAAAAATGTTGTGTCTTCAGTACAATAACTGTTTCTCAGTACAAAGTCTTCTTCTTCACTTAGGACAGTTCCTTCCTTCACAAGGAGACAAGTCTTTTCACTAATTGGCTAGGGTGTTTATTAGTCCCCATTTTACCTTTCCAGAATTTATAAAGGTTCAAGACTCTGTGCTTGGCCTGAAGTATATAAGAAAGCAGAGCAAAGATAAGAAGAGGGAACAGATTTCCTTCCAACAGCAAAGGGTGACAGTCCTCCTCTGTGAGTATAGGCATTAAATGTCAAAAAGAAGTTGGTTGTATATTATTGAAAAAAGGCAGAGTCTTACTCACTTTAACTTGGCACAGTTTCCTGTACTGACTTCAGCTGGGTATCCCATCGTATGAGATACTGCACTGTAGGCAAGTATGTCAAAATCTGGGCCAACAGATAACAAAGAAAGAAAGGAGAGACAGCTGTCTTGAGTAAAGCCGGAACAACATTACTAATCTCTGGTCTTTGGGAAATTCAGTCCTTTTCCTACTGTTTGTGTTGCATGTGGTGATATATGCTCACCTTTGCAAAAAACTTTCTGTGGTAGACACCTTTAGATTGCTGTCCTTTAAATCTAGACATTACAACCAACTGGAAGTCTGCAGTGACCTCTTTTATGGCAGAGCAGAATAAATCAGTGTCAAAGTGCTAGAATCATGCAAGAACAAAAAAGATCACTCCCTCCTAGACCCTATGAGTATTTTAAATTCTTTAGATGAGTTTCTTTTTTCCTTATGTGGTCCTTTAAAAGTTAGACATAGAATCATGGAATCATAGAATCATAGAATTATCAGGATTGGAAGGGACCTTAGAGGTCATCTAGTACAACCCCCTACATTGAGTAGGCAATCTCCAACTAAACCAGGTTGCCAATCACCCTGTCCGGCCTTGCTTTGAACACCTCCAGGGATGGGGGCTCAACCAGCTGCCTGGGCAACCTGTTCCAATGTTCCACCACCCTCATGGTAAGGAACTTTTTCCAAATATCCAGTCTAAACCTATTCTTCCCTAATTTAAACCCATTACCCCTTGTCCTATCACTACAGGCCTTTGTAAACAGACCCTCCCCAGCCTTTCTATATGACCCCTTCAGGTACTGGAAGGAGACTATTAGCTCCCCAAAAAGCCTTCTCTTCTCCAGACTGAACAATCCCAGCTCTCTCAGCCTATCCTCACAGGGGAGGTGTTCCAGCGCCTTGATCATTTTAGTAACCCTCCTTTGGACCTGCTCCAGCAGGTCTACGTCCTTCCTGCGTTGAGGGCTCCAGAGCTGAAGACAGTACTCCAGATGAGGTCTCACCAGAGCAGAGTACAGT
>VWZX01010547.1:76237-139932 GCA_013399015.1 Galbula dea | reverse complement strand
CAGTCATGCGAGGCATCCCACCACGTTTCTGTGAGAGCCACTATGTCATAGCCATCCTGGAGCATCATGGCTTCCAGCTCCTCTTGTTTATTGCCCATGCTTTGTGCATTGGTGTACATGCACTTAAGATGGGCAACATTGCCACCCCCATCCCCCTTCACGTCTAGTTTAAAGCCCTATCAATCAGTCCTGCAATCCCCTGTGCAAAGACCCTCATTCCCCGTTGAGAAAGGTGACTTCTGTCTGGTGTCCATAATCCTGTCGCTGTGTAGGCCATCCCGTTGTCAAAAAGTCCAAATTTGTGACGGTGACACCAGCCACGGAGCCATGTGTTAATGGACTGAACGTGGTTAGTCTGTCCTGGATCACTGCCTGCAACTGGAAGAACAGACGAAAAAATAACTTGTGCCCCATAATCCTTCACCACTTGCCCCAAAGCCCTAAAGTCCCTTTTTATTGTTCTAGGACTACCATGCGTTACTTTTGGTGGATGTGAAAGGTTGTTTTTTTTTTCTTTAAGCTTAACTTACAAAGCCGCAGGTCAGGTTCAGGCTTCAAGTGCATGCACATTTTTGGCAGTGGTAGCAGCAAGTACTAGTAGCTACTTAAGACCTAACTTTGTTAGGAGTTCTTTATCACTCTGCTTCCATCAAACTTCCCAACTGGAAAAGATGCAGAGGGTCTGTGGTCCAGAAGTGACGTTGACTCTAATCTGGAATGACACATTAAACATTACAGCTCCCATGAATGAGGCTCGAAGGTTTTGTGTCCTGGGGCGTCTCTCGGGTGTTTTCAGCTAAGTTCCTTGTTTGGCTCTGGACTTGGCCTGAGAGTTGCTGCTCTAAACCACTTGCTTACAACAGTATACTCAGAAGCCACATGGTGTCACTAAGACAGTACTTACACAGCCGGCTGGGAATTTGCACTCTGAAACTAGAGTTGAAGTCCCTTTGAGGGAAGGAAGACACCTTTAATTAAAACCAGAACATGATATGGGCTTTAATGTGCCAGACATGTCTTTTTCTGTCCTATCAATTGGGTGAGCAACAGTTGAAAAATATTATGAGCTCTCCCCACTCTCTGGCTCTAGTTTTCCGAGTGTGTAAGTTGTCACCACTCCTCTTCCTTTTCCTCTGCACTAGTGTTGCCTTCTCTTCGAGCTCATCTGTGGTTACTATGTTAGGCTCTCCCCATGACGGAGCTAGCAGAAAGCAGCATGTTGATGCTTGAGCTTGTGAGTGCACGTGACTTGGTCCGTGGGGAAAGCCCGCCACCTGGCTGTGCTTGGCCCTTGCAAGAGCCTGTGGCTTTGCAACACTTCAGCAGGTTGCGCTTCTGCCTACAGTAGGGTATCCTTCAAAGGTTCGCTGAAGCAGCACAGAATAAGGCACAGCAGAGTAGAGTAAAGCCTAGTACATCAACCTACATACTTTTAAGGAGGGGCTTTGCTCCAGGCCTTGCTTTAACAGTAGGAAAATTTTTGCACTTTTAAAACAAATCAGTTTAATTGCATCTAATTGTTTAGCCGTCTGTTTTCCCATTGCTGTTGTTACAGCCTGTAGCCTTCCTGTAAGAGCAGACGTACCAGAAGATACCAGGCCTGGCTTCTTTTGTTGTTGCATAACCGTTGTATACATACCCAAGGGAGCATGTTTGAAGGCTGAAGCAATGCTACTACCCCTAAATATTTGTGGAGAAAATAATGAGATGACAGCAGCAGCTCCGGTGAGTGCCTTGCCCATGACCTGCAGAGTGAGCTCTTGGTGGCCCCTCATCAGCTCAGCAAGTGGCACACCCTCAAGGGGACACCTTCTCCTCTGATTGGTGGGCAAGCCTTTAGAGTTAGACTAGACCCAGGAATATTACAGTTGGGCCACCACCACAAATATGTTTTCTGGTTGATGTTTAAACTACAGTGCTTAGGGACAGGTGCCAACCACAAGAATATAATGGACCTGAAATGTACAGCCCATTCCTGCTGGGCAGTGCTAACACCCACCTACACCAGACAGTGAGCAGTGCCTTCTGTTGTCCCAGCTTGAGCTTTGCAGCATTTTATATTCACGTCACAGGGAGGTGTTGGGAATAAACCATGCCAGATGTGCAGGACAGAAGTGGCTGAGGTACAATTACCTGGTGAGTGAGCAAAGAGCAGCCTTCTGTGATGGTATCTGCAAACTCTGCTGTTCTAGCCTGCGGGTCCCAGGTGAGCTTCTGCTCTAGTATGACATGATGATTCAGTGGCTCTTTGGCGATTGTGCTGACACCAAGCACTTTCTGTTACCCTGTTAAACCCAGCACTAGAGAAAGCAGTGATTCTCCTTTGGGTGGTTCCATTGCACTGGTTGTGTTTTGTAACAGATTATGTGAACTCCATGGGAGAGTGTTTGGGCATGGGTCCCTGAGTAGTGGGGCAATGCATAAAGTCTCTTGAAAATTAGAATACTCACCCTAGGGAGAGGATCCAAGTCACTTAGAAGTGACCAGGTAAGACGTGAACATGCTAGGAGACTGTGAAACCATCCCTGAAACATGTCATTCTCCAAAGAACACAATTTTCTAGAATGTCATTGCAACTAAAGCAATATTTGATTAATATGACACAGAGTATGAAATTCAGCGCTGTATCTTAAGGATGAAGAGCTTCAAAGTGCAGCAGTGTCAGAAGAATCAGGTTTACCAGCTGACCTACAGACTGCACATGGATCTCTGTTACCTGGTTCTTTGCAGTGCAAAACTGAAGCCATACTGAGATACTCTCTCATTACTGAGATGCAGATTTTTCTGAGCAAGTACGTGAATGGCATTATGAAAACAGTTATGAAAATCACAAAATACCAGCCATAATGAGCTACTTCCCCTTGATGTCACTGGAGGTATGTTTACCTCAGTGCTGAATTTGTTCTTCTGGCTTTCATCCCAGTGTTTGCATCCTGCCTTGCAGATTACATAATCGGACTGCGATCCCTGCAGTGTTTGCTGCCTTCTTTTCTGCTCTGTTATTAACATCAGTAGTACATGGTTTACAGAAATGCTTAAAAGTGGGAAAGACAGCATATTTTAAAATGTGAAATGGAAAAGTCTTTCACACATTATTAGATAATGGAACTAACAGCCAATAGAATGGATACTGGAAAGCAGGTTTAAAAATATCAGAAGTGGAAGAGAAATTTCAGGACTTAATCTCTCACTAGTCTAATTCAATTTAATTAAGATTTTAAAAGCCTTCCCTTTGGGAAAAGTATTTCATGAATACTTACAGCAGGCCCCGGATCTTTAGAGGACACCACAGTCTGCTGAAAACATGCCTTTGGCATATTCCTATCTAACTACAATTTGCCACCAAATTATTGTAAATGGAACACCCTGCTCAAAAAAGAGACTTTGCAGAGTTTTTTAAAGCATGTTTATGTGACTGCACATAAATGTTTGTGTAAAAAGGAGTTATGACAGTTTATACCACCAAGGTTACAATAAGAAAAAGGACTTCTTTATGTCAATAATTCACAAATTCACAAGAATCACTTTAATATACAAAGCAATGACTACCATTCTGAAACACAAAGCAGCTAATATGTACATAGTGTTAATAAAATGCATTATAACCCAGTACAATTTTTTAAAAAACACAGATAAAGCACAAAAAGTAAGTTAAAAGAAACCAAAAAACCAAAACAAAACCCACAACAGGGATGCTTCTACATTTTTGGGGAGATGTAAATAATTTCTTTTCTCCCAGAAGTGGATTTTCTTTTAGTCTATTTTAACTTCTGCAAGTATGTGGGAGGCAAGCTCAAATACCCTGTTCTGTTCTGATGCCGTTTGGGTAAAAGAATCAGAAACACAGATGAGGTGAACTTTCTCTTTCCAGCTTACATTACAAAGGGAGAATAATAACCCTTGCTCTGGAAGCTTCCCTGAAAAATGTTGTTCCAAAACAACTTCAAATTATAAATCCAGAGTAGAAACAAGTAATTTTTAAAGTGAACAACCAATCTGTGGACAAGTTTGTGGAGGGGTTGGCTGCCAACAAGCCCCTCTTCTCACCTGGTTCCCCATCCCATCCCTAAAGTCCATATAAGCAGCACAGTTTTCAAATCTCATAGAAAGTTCTGATTTTTTTTTAAATTAATGTTTTAATATAAATAAATGTCATCACACACACAGAAAACGGCGTGGCACCTGGATAAAACACAACCTGTAGAGAGCATCTGAATATACTTAGTTCTTGCAAGTAGCCACTTCCAGATAACAAACCGGCTCAAGGCCTTCCTTTCTCGTGCTCTTACTCAGCTATTTCCTAATTGAGAGTAGTATGTAGCTGAGGCTGAGACAGACTGAGTGAACTGACTGTTCCCAAGTTGTCAGTACAGTAAGTGGTCAGCTTATGAAATGCGCCAACTGTGGATCATTAAGAGTTTGTCCCTGGCCATTTTCCTGCCCGCACACAGCTCCTGAGGACAGTTGACTTCTCCTGCCTCTTGCTGGTGAAAGTGAGACCTAACTCACCACCTACACAACAAGTCACTAACTGCACTTGTAGTACCAGAACACAAACAAGTCACTGTCTTAAATTTATGCTATGCAAACTACCCTAAGCAAGTCTCTTCGCAGGCCAGAACTTAAACACATTTAAAATCATTTGAATGCAAAACCTCTTTACCAACTGGATCTGGTCCCTTTTCCCTAGAGATGTACAGTTTTAAGCCATATCCATCCACAGACCTGAACGTGTCACAAGCACACAGGAGATTGGGTTTCAGACCAGCTGAGCTGCATGATCCATTCGGGTTTCTGTAAAATCAGTGCCTTTTACAGCTAGCAAATTCAAAAGCTCAGGGAAACAAATTCCCAGGCACAGTACAGAGAACCATTAATGTACTGCGTGCTTTTAAAACCCGCTCACAGTGACAGATTTCAGGGCTATAACTAAATTGTCATTCTTCCTGCAAAAGAAAGGTGGTTGTGGTTTTATCTTTTAAAGCAGGGCGACGCGTTGTCAATGTACCCTTAGATTCTGGTGTCAAAAGACTGGAAAGGCTTTTGAATTATTTTCTTGGAATCCAGCTTGTAAAATCTGCAGCTAAATCCCAAATTAAGAAAACAGGAATAAAGTGCCTGAAAAATAGTTTAGCTTTCCTTCCAAACTAACCTCTCTTTCCCACTTGGGATCACTGAACTAGTTCTGTTCTAAAAATAATTTCACATCTGCCCTGTACATACTGCTCTGAGACACCACACACTTCTTTCCAGTCTTCAGTACTGCCAGTAATGCCTAATGGATGCCAGGTGCTAACCAGCAAGTTAAATTTCCAAAAGAGTCAACTGCTGTGGGGAAAGCAGTGAACTGTGTGCAGGCAGGATTACAGTTGTGCCAGGAAGCTTCTGAAGCAAATCCAATTGCTCTTGATTTTTTTTTTGTTTGTTCTGTGTTTTTTGTTTATATGTTTGGTTTTTTGTGTGTGTGGTTTGTTTTTTTTTTCTTTTTCAAAGTGCACATTTTAATTAAACATTTACAAAGAATATAGTGTAACAAAAATAAATACATGACCTTTTGGTTAGATCACTGGCAAATGTTACATCACTAACCAGCTTCAGGGTGAAAAACTGACAATAAGAACAGGGTCTTAGAAAACCAATGAAATCCTCTATGAATTGTCACAGATTTGCAGCCACTGATAGTGAACTTACTTTGATGGGGATTTCTTTACTTTAACCCACAAAAATCACTGGCTGGCTGTCATAACTGAAAAAAATATAAAATAAAGAAGCAGAGGCCAGTTTTCACTAACAGATGACTACTTGCAGCTGCAGTCCACTGGAAGCCCAGATTTAAAAAAAAAAGTAGTACAAATTTAGATCAGAAACTATCAGGGCTGTTTTCCCTTATTAAATCTAACTTGTTTTTCCTGAGGCTCTTGATTCCAAACATCTCACCAATTTTCTGACCAACACACCAACCAAAGAGGACAGTGGTCTACAATGCAAATGTCCACTACAGAATAACCAGAACTTACAAGTGTCTGTACAGTCCTGACGAGCATGATGGGCTAATACTGTGCTTTCACATACAGGCAATGGTGCTGGCAACAACCCGATTCTGGTGAATCGCTGCTTAAAGAAAAATGCATTGCCACTACCCCAGGAGGAAAACAGAAGTCTTACCAGTGGTTCCTTTAGAAAATAACACTTTAACAACATTTCCAATTGCTTTGCCTTTGATATATATATATATAGCTGCCAAAGAGAAAAAGCACAAAAAAGAATTATTCTGGGGGTGGTGGCTGTTGTAAAACTGTTTACATAATTTCAAAACTCTCCATTAATAAAAAATAAACCTCACAAAAGCCATGAAAGATGAAATAAAATTCTTGAAAATGGATAACTGAGAAACAACACAAACCAAATCAGTAATAAGCGCTAGAATAATGCAGCCCAGAACCACTGAGGCAGGGGAAAGCTTTCACACACACACACACATCCATACACACCCAGACACACAGAAAAGTAAAAATTTTTCTGACCTCCATATACTATAATACTCAGCATTCCTGACTTAAAAGCTCTCAGAGCTGTAGATTATATACTGTGTATATATATATATATGTACATATATTATACATGTGTATTTTCCAAGAATATCTAAATTAAAAGAGCACCTCTGACAATATCTTAACTGCCTGATCGGTGCTGTTGTTTTGCAAAATAATGACATTACAAAAATTATACTTCAAATCAATTCTTGTTTATTATGAACATAATGGATCTAGCCCTTTCTAACTCTCTCTTCAGGTAAAACAGGCTATCAATTCTTGAAAACTCACAACTGTGAGATATAAAATTAAACCTCCCTCCCCCTACCAGCATCATTTCTGTCCTAATTCCAAAAGGCCTTAGTTTATAGAAGCTGATTACCCCAACCTCACTATTCATGTAAATAACATAGGAATGGATTCCTGTGTCATATGCTTTCCCTTTTTGGGTCAATACAAATAGTAAAGCATGTATGGGTAAACCTAGCCAGCCCTGTACTTGGTCTAACACATTTTTTATTATTGTAACTGAAATAAATTCCAGTCCCTAAATCCTCAGTGCAGCATAAATAAAGATTCTTGCAGATCTCTAAGTACTTTAACATTCTTAGTGAAACGTTCATTGCTAATGAGATCTAGACTAATACCACTACAGACTACTCACAGACCATGCACAGACAAATCAGTAACATAGTTCTCCCTCTCACTGCTGCACAAATTTGCACCAATCCTATAGTAGAAGAACCCTGCCTGGGTACCAGTTTAAGCTTCCTGGTCCACTCAACTTCCAGGCTGAAGTGGTTATCAGCAAGCGATAGACAGTGCTCATTATCCACTAGGAACAGCTTTCAGACCACAGCCAGTATCATTCAGGTTCACTGCAAAACCTCATGTTTTTGCATATAGATGGTTCTACAAAAGAAATTTAATGTAGGCATGTACAGCCTTTTTCTGCATTTCTCAAAGCTGGAGGAACAGTTCTGTGTAACTGTAAATTAGGCCACCATGAGCTTCATGTTTTACAAGAATGACTCCTGCGTTATCAACATTTCTACAGCACTAGTTCTGAAAAACTGGTCCCTGTTGCTTGTATTTGTATTCTCTGACTTTAAGAATCAGAAAATTTTTATAGAAGCACTGCTGAGAATTTAGGGTCTTCTTTAAATCTGCAATGCTAAGCTGATTAAAAACATGAAAATAAAATCTTTACGGCAGATAAAAATAGACCATTTATAAGCCCCTTCAAAACTTGGAAAAATGAATTTTCTTCATTTTGATACTTATGTTCTCTTCCTAAAAACAAACGTAATTTGAAATTATTGATAACTCTAGATTTAACAATGATGCTGTAAGTTTAACTCTGCTCCTTTTAAAGTCTCTTGGAAACTGAATGCCTTCTCAAATAAGAAAACTAGAACTTTTAATACTGCTTAGCTGTTTGAGACTCAACTGCCCAGAGCCTTGCCAATGTTCTTCTTACAGTAACACATGGATTGTATAACCTTTTAGAAGCTCATGTTTGAGATTTAGCTTAAAAACAGATAAAGAGTGAATGGGAAAAAAATATTTGCTATACTTTGCTAGGCAGAGCATCAGTACAGACCAGGATCTTATTCCTATGTCTCTATACATAGAAGTTTGACCAGAAGCCCAAGTTAAACTTACTCCATTGAATGACCCAAGTTAATATATCAAGAGGCTGGCTTCAGAGGCCCGTAAACACACTGCACATGATTCTTTTTGACACATTCTTTTTGAGGACTTCTTGAAATTCTTTTTTGGTTCTTTTTGAGCATGATTCTTTTTAGGTCCTAATGCTTAGTACAGAGTTGATTTTAAACATGAACTACCTTTTTAACAATGTAAATCCAGGAAACGTCGTGTTTCTTGAGTGCACACAAAAAACCTGATCTTGCAGACATTTGAGGCACATGAGTAATTTTACTTGTAGGAATAAACTACTCAGTAAATATGACTCTTTCCCTGAAAAATTCCTCCAAATAAATTATTAATTTAACTAGCTTGACCAGGTTCAAATAATTAATATTCTCCCCCGTGAAGAGGAAGTTGGAATATTTGTGTTTGAAGTCCTCTTCAATATTTGAGGTTGTCCTGGTAGTTGTCATACTGCAATTTCATTTATGTACAGAAGGCAGCCTCAAAGTTTCAAGAAGAGCCTAGCAAACCAGGCTGTTATTACCATTGAGTATCAAAACTCCCATTGTATAACAGAGTCACAGGGAAACAGAAATAACCTCATTGCTTGAGAGGAATTGGGACACAGACTGTACTGTCATTAGGGAATCGAAAACTGTATTGCTTACTATGTGACTGTTTTTGAAACATCACTGATGTACCTTTTTATTCTGAATTCCTTTACCATCCAAATATTGTTTCCAACCAGTATCCTATGAAGTTGGCGTTTGCTTTTTGTGCACTCAGAATGCTGAACACGCTTGCACACATTAGCTTTGAGAAGCAACAACTGACCACTGAAGCTCATTTCAATGCATTTGTTTCTGAGGTATGGAGAAGTTTTTACTAGACCAGGAGGGCTTAGTACAGATTACAAATCAAAACTCCTCCTGGGCTAGCTTGCAGAAGGTATGTTATCTCCACACCAATAATGTGACTGTGAATTGCCTTCCATTTGGCATGCCGCTTAGCTGTGCATTTTTATAGTTCATAATGAAAATGTGAAACCAGTTTGGCAACCATTGCTTCTTCGTTGCACCATGCATGCTCCACATCCACAGTTCTCTGGACCAAGAGGCTGGGGTGGTTCTGTCTCTTAAGGCAATGGAAAGAGCTCAGCATGAATTCCTTAAATCATTATAAAAGGATCCTCCCCAAAGTAACTTCCCAAGTGAACACTGTTACTCCTTGAAGACGGTGGGGAGACAAGAAAAGAGCCTGCTCTTCATGCTGAGACTGATGACGAAAACAATCTTGTAGGGGGAGAAGTGGAGGCAAGTACTCGAACATTCACAGTTTGACGCAAAGCACAGATGAAGTATATTCTGTAGTTGCTTCAGGCAGTTTTGCGCATAGAAAAAAAGAAATGTTTTAGAAAATAAAAAGTTTAACATTGTCTTTCTGGGTATAGCCAGAATCAGTCTTTATCCCACCTGGATAAGTGAAAATGGGAATCCAAAATTAATCTGATTTGTGGCAGTAAAGGTCCTTAAGTGCTTTCAACTCCTCAATCAGTGTCTTGTTTTGGTTTTCAAGCACAGCCACTCGATTTTCTAGACATTTCACATACTCCTTTTTCTTCCTGCGACATTCACGTGCTGCCTCTCTGCAAAGCAAAAAAGGCCATTCAAACCCAGAATGATCATGTTGCAGACATGTGCTACAATGTGCTGTTACATGTTCAGGTCAAACCTTTACCTAGTACTGCCATTTTTAGAATGTGGAGGTATTGTTAAGAAATGCAAGCTAGGAAAAAACACTGACTTCCTAACAATTGCTCCCCACAAATCACACACACTCAAGGATCCACAGATCATTTAAACATGCAAAGCCTAGTCAGTCAGCACTAATTAAATTTTGCTGGTGTGAGAAAAGGATACAATGACAAAAATCTGTATGCAAGATTTACTTTAAAGCCTTTAGGTTGAGTTGAATGCTGCTGCTGCAATAATGTCGTTAATTATAATAAACAGATGAATAATAAAAACATGGATAAGATCAACTAATCTATTTATCATTTTAACTCTTACTTTTGTTGCAGTCCAACGAAACACTAATGGTCAGGATGTTCAACTGGTGCCAAAAAAGCGCTGTATTTAGAGCATTCATGTATCTGCTCTTGAGTAATACTTTCATTTTTATTAATAATGCCTGCATCACAGTACTGGTAATATAAATGACTTAAATAAAAATAAAAATCACAAAATAAACAGTCACTAGCAACCCTATAAATCTTTAGGTTCTTGTCTGCTATGCCAAGATCATGGCAATGTTAAAGTACTGAAGCAGGTCTTGAGACAGTCAAACTTCTAAGGTTTGCTTGTAAAGACTTAGCTGCCTGTAGATAACTTGGTAACATACTAAGACTACCAATGAAAAATACCTGAAAGGTGCTGCTGAACATCCTGATGGCAGTAACACCAAGAAAGAATCTATCCTGCACAGCAACAGCAATGGTTGCCAACGTGCAAAGTAAGCACAAGGCTAAATGCCACAGGTGCTTGGTAGTCCAGGCAGAGGGCTCTCCCCCTGCAACACAGCTTGTCAAAACAGCACACTGCAGATGTACGTGCCTGTTTGCTCTGAGTCTTTAGGTTTAAAGCAGAGCAGCTTCAAAAGCAGCTGAGCATCCCTCCACTGCAAATACTACATAGATTGGTGATACAGTCAATGTTCTAGGAAATGAAAGGTCAGAACTGAAGCCAGTTCTTCCACTTGTTACGTAAATAGCAGTTGTAGTACTAGGTAAAAAAAGGCTCTCTGTTCCAGGACCCACCTGGTAAGAAAAGTCAAAAGTAGTTTTTGAATTTCAGCTCCACAAATGAGAAAGGATGACAAAAACCTTGTTTTTAAGCCCTGAAAGGACTCAAGTATCCATTTGTCACTCTTGCAAATACAATTTCACATTCTTGCAGAACTTCAGTGGGCCATGTGCAACATACAGAATTTAAGTCATTTTGGGCTGTTACTTACGTCACCAAAAGATTAAGTACTACGGGATCAGGAAGTACCTTCTAGTGTAAACTATTAACTTGTCTTCTTGGGTGATAGCTGCTTCTTTTTGTGATTTTTTGTGATAATATACAGCTTGGGCTGTATATTAAGCCATTTTAGGTCTGTGTGCCTTAGTTATTTATTATGAACAGTTACGAGTTACACTGAATTACAAGAGAGCTTTTAAAATGTAAGATTTACATCAAAAATCTGCACAACAACATCTACAAATATTTACACTATAATCCTCCAACAAGTACCACCTCACCAGCTGCCTCTCTGTATACCTTCTCCCTAATGTGCTATGGAGCCTAGATTTGCAAATATCTATTAAGCAGGCAGGGTAAAAGCACCAGTTGCAACGCGATACTGTTGCAAAAGCTGTCAATTTTACTCAAGTGGGAGTAATTCCCCATTGTTTTTCTTGGCTTTCCCAAACACAAAAGCTTTCTTTTACTGGAGTAAGACTGCTGCTGAAATGAGGGGATTCAGAATGCTAATTAAATTTTTCTCAAATGCAGAGCCTGAAAGGGTGACATCTACTATTCACTGATGGGTGATACTCTGTACAAAACCCTTTTTTAAAAAGAAAGTGGAGTCTGCTGTTCATCATTATTTACTTCATTAAAGCCCCTCACATAAACATTGGCTCCACTCGTATAACTTTCTATTGTGTTTGCAGCTTAGCAATCTACAGAAGATAAAAGGCACCTGTACAATATCAGGTTTTTTTTCAGACTGACAGATGAAGTAAACAGTGCTTTCATGGGGCTCTTCCTCTTCAGAAGGGAGCGAAGCACTGCTGTTTTCCCAGTGTCACAGTGTAGTGTACAGGTTCAAATCTGTGGCCTGTGGATGGAGTTCAAGCTTGACATAGGCCAGCTTTTATCAACCACCTCCCTCTCCCACAGCATCATACCCAACTTCTCTCTGCTGCTCCCTACCTTTGCTGCCTCCACAAGGCCCACCAGTAAGGCATGGCTGTTCCTTCTCACATACTACATCCTAGAGGTTCAAGTCTCCCCTCTCTCTCTTTCAGCTCTGCTGTCATTACTGGCTCCACAAGACTTCAAAAGGAGCAGCTGCTCCTTTAGCCTTTCCTTGAGTCTTTCTGCCTTTGGAGGTTAAAATCCAAAGGGCAAGCAGCTAAAGAGAACAAGTGAGACAATCAAGAAAGCACTTGTGAAGAGTGCAGATGGGCCAGCAGCAAGGAGTATGCACATACAAAGTTAAGGTAAAGAATCCAGGAAAGAAAACTACTCAAAAAACCCAACTCACCTCTGTGTTTAAAAGAACATACCTGCATTCATGAAGGCCTCTCACCAGTGACTTTTCTCCTTACGTAACAAACAAATTCACACACCTCAAAGAATGAGTCTGACCACCTTTACCTTTACTTAAAGTTTCGTAGTCACAATATATGGCATTAGCAGATGTGCTTCTTTGCTTTGCATCTTTAAATAAAGGCAAATTCTTCAGAAAGCATTTCATAAAATGACTAGGAAAGATTAAGATTCTTAGTGCTTGATAGTGTAGTTCTACGCAGAGCTAACTGGGAAAAAACGATCTAAATGTACATGCCTGTTCTTCATTAGACGCACTTCTCTCTTCCGTGCAGCCTCTTCAGCTGGCTGGGTTGGAAGTGCTGGTGAGGATGCCATGACCACTCCCGGTGCAATGGTGCTGGTAGGAGCAGTGCGAATCTGGTAGGTCTGCACATCTCCTGAGGCAGCTGAAAGACACAAGGGAACACGGTATCAGTTTGGTGACTGCTCTGTTAAATATGGCGTGAGGACCACCTAATTGTCTATCTAACCATGCACTCTGGGCTACACTACAGGACGGATGACCATCATCTGAGTCGTCTCAGTCTTAGTTCATGAATGTAAGCACGGTTTGGGGATTCCTGCTGAAAAAGTCTTCACTGTGCTTGAAAACTTGATTTGTCTTGCTGTACTGCTGTGCTTCCCTTAAGTGCATTTCTTTTCACTTCTCTGGTTTTTGGGCAGTTTTAAGAAGATAAGTATGGCAAAAAGTATTTCTAACTATGCTCCAAATGGTCTATCTGAAAAAGGAGAAATTGCACGTGTAAGCATCTGGCACAGAAAAAAGGTGTAGAAATGTAGCATTTACAAGAGAGAGACAGTGCAAACTAGGCATTCCACTACTTCTCTAGAATGAAGAAGGTCTTGGGGTTTGGTTTTTTTTTTTTTGTTTATAGCGTGTTTTATTTGCCTGAGCTCATAAAAAAAGAGGATATCACCTAAACACATGTCCTTCACATGTCTTTCAGAACACAAAAATCAGAAGATCAATGCAACAGTAGTGTTTTTCTCAGCTACGTATTTTCACTGATGTCTAGAGACCTCTTCACTGGAAAACTTTCAAATCATCTGCTTTACAATCATAAAAGCAAGGCTATGCATTTCTGTTGTTTTTAATAAACAATTTTTATTATGCTCCTCCATATTTAATAAACCAACAAATACATTTTAATACAATAAACCCCCCCCAATTTCTAAGTTGAAGTAGCCCTGCTTGTTCTAAGTGAAAGGCTAGACCAAACGATCTCTTAACACACTTTCCGATATTATTCTATGGTTCTAAGACTCAATGACTTGGTAACCAGTTACAAAAGCCACAATGAGACAAAATTACAACTTGTAACTGAAAAGGTGAAAAAAATACTATTATATTAAGTGTTCTTATAGAAAAACATCAAACAACCTTTGTTTCTAACTTTAATGCTTCACCTTAAATTTACTGTTCTTGCAGATAACTCTCTGGGAGAACTCAGAACTCTTAAAATGGCAAAATGGTATCAGTTTTTGCAGACCACGTTAAAAATAAAAACGTTTGGGCAAAACGAAGGAAACACAGCATGGAAAACAAACAAACAAAAATATTGTTTTAAAAAGTAACCCCAAAATATACACAATTTTTTCAATCCAAAAGGAAATGCTCCAAGAAAATGTGACTAATAGCTTTGTCCAGAATTTCCTTTAATGATTTTGGACTTATCTCTGCCAAAGCTGTTAATTCTGTTCCTTAACATGTTTTACAGATTGAGGTTGGCAACTTTTATCTGCAGGCTATACAGAATAACTCCCTGTGAATCTTCTCACCTTGTACAACAACTTGGTTGCTGGGTACAAGTATCTGTTGTCCATCTGTGGTCTGTGCATATTGTAAAATGGTTGTGCCAGGTTGGGTTGCAGCTGCATTGGTCATAGTCAACGTCTGGAGACCTTGTACTCCATCTGTGCCATTGTTAGACAACTGTATTGCTCCTCCTTGGGTAATGGCAACTGAGAAAAAAAAAGACACAGCATTTAAGACATTAATTTACTCATTAACTTAAGGGTAATAAACTTAGATATGGAAGAATACTGATCTGAGTTTAATCCCCCAAACCAGAGACTTGGCTTTAAAGTAAACTAAAGAAATCATACTTTGAAAGTCAGTTTTCACTTTTTCATGAGACCTGTATTTTTGGGGTTGTGGGGGCAAAAAAACACAGCCTAAACCACAAATTAGTTTCTCTGATAAAACAGCATCACACAGAGGAGCTACTATCTTCCCCCAGGAAATACTTTTTTGTTAATTAAGATTTTCTTCTTGGTTGGTTTAGGTCTTTTCCTCAGTCCTTTCTTTTTTCTTCTTATCTGAAATTCCTCTCCTCTTCCATGCTTTACACCCTTCAGTCTCCTCTGCAGCTACTGCTATCCATCTTGTGTTTCACTTTCTTCTTGCTTTGACATTTTTTTCTTCTGATTGTATCCCTGCTTCTCTACAACTTCCTCAGCACTTTCCTGGCAGTGTTTTCATTCATAAATGTAATAAAGGTCCAGTTTTACACTTTATTTTTCCTGCAAGCAGTTTCACTTTGCACTTTTTTCCCCTCCTTTCTTTCCATCAAACCTGTCATGCAGGTATACCAAGACATCACCCCTCATTCACGATTCCACAGAATTTCACTACATTCACTATGAAATCTCAAGTATCTACACAAGCAGTTATTTTACAGTTATGGTAGGAAAGCAGAGTTAACCACATCAGTTTTGGTAAGATAGGCTATTGTAAGAAAGTGGCTAAGGAGTAAACAGAGATAGATAATTATAAAGAGATTTTAAGAGAAAGATGTAAAGTTGCTCTTTCTCTCTTTTGTATGTTTAATATTGTGTTTGTTTTTGTGAGACAGTGTGTAACTAGCTTTACTTCTGTATCCACAATCCTTTAAGTCAAAGCACTAGAACTAAAAAATCTAACTACTACAAACGTAGAATATCTATTTATTTCATATTTTAAATAAGGTTGTTGAAGTTCTTGTATTTTTAGTACTTTCTAAAACGTAATTGAAAACTGTAATGTTTTTTCTGTTAACAAGGTTACAATTTTGTGAACCAGTATTAACAATCTGCCAGGAAAAAAAAAGAAGCTTCTGAATTACCTTATCTGGTTCCTGAAGTGAAAGTTTATAATAGCATTATAATTAGTTCATATGTTGCCTTGGGTTGCAATAGCTGCACCAACTAGCAGGCATTCCCAGAACATTAACTGAATGTTTCAAATACAATAGGAATGTTTCAAAGGCATGGTTATCAAACAAGCAAGGTAATCTTATTTTCATGTCCTGCATTGTCCCTATTCAAACAGTTACAGAAAGAATAGTTCTTCATCTTCTCATCCCCACTTACTAGCACCACTGAGAAATTCAGACTACATACTGTACTGCCCACTGCTGGTTTGGTAAATGGGAGTTGGCACCGTAACAGTGGCGATGGCAGGTGCTGCTGTTTCCTCTTCAGACTTTTCTTCTTCAATCCTTGGCACTCCTGGGGCGTCTGAGGACAAGTCATTCAAAATTTTTCTGGCAAAGACAGTGTGTTGTAGAGATTTTAATAAAAATTTAAAAAGAAAAAAAAAAGGCTATTTGATATATAATGCTGGAGAAAACTGCAAAGTGCAGTAAGCCAGCAAGGAAAATACGGGTGCAGAATGAAAAACCTGCACTATCTTCAAACTCTTATTGGAGAGGTTTGTTCAAAGTGACATGCACAAATGGGCAAGGGAGCCAGCACAGGACAGCTGTGCTTTTCAACACAATATACAGGTGCTTCTCAACAGATTCTTCTCAACCCAAGATTCAGCTGTCATAACATTCCCCTTTTCACAAAAACACGCTTCTCTCTTACCTGTTTTTACTTGTTTCCTGCTTTTAGCCATGTAAAGATTTGAAGAAAGCAAAAGTATGTAAAAACCTGTCCTCTCACTTACATTAGAGGAACTGCTTCATTTCAGAGACCATAAAGGCCGCAGCTAGAGAGCTGAGCAGAACGGAAATCGGCAGAAATGCTAGTAAAGAACAACCAGTTTATAATGTAACCTGCCTAGCAGACAACACCGACTGTTTGAGTTAAGTCACATAGTTACATTTGCAGGTGGCCTGCTTGAGAAAGCTGTGAGATTAGCATGGATAAAAGAAAGAAGGGATTGTTTAATTACTTCCATGTGTTAACTACCCAAAGTCTAAACTGCTAAAACATCACTGCTGCAAGTCCCACTGAACACGACTGTAAGACTGACCATAGCAGTCACTGCAGTTTGCATCATTTAGACCAAACACTGTTCCTCAGAGGACTGTCAAGCCCTTTTCACTGCTGACATATTCTATTACATCACTGCAAAATGCTACTCAAGAAAAGAGCAACATTTTTGTAATTCTCCTCACAGGTCTTCCTGTGGACTGTCATTAGAACTCAAAGTGTGGTGAAGCAAACACATCTGTAGACCCCAAGCTCCAGGACAACACTCATTCCTTAAATAAAGCTCCTAAGGCTTTTGGGAGCCAGAACATCTACATGGAGCTATTTGGGTGAGGGCAGTCAATATTCTAAGCAACTTGACAAACAGAGCTTTGCTGTTGGTGTTTTGACTGTGCACAGACAAGAGCCCCAGCGCTGCACAAGCAGTCCATTAAGCTAAGCACCACTTGGACAAATAAAAATGCCCATCTAGAGAGTTCGCAATCTACATATTAGACCAAAAAACTAGTGGACAAAACAGCTGAAAAAATAAGGAGAAAGCAGGGAGGATGAGGAACAAAACCTAAGAATCTCAAAACAGAAAAGAAGAAACTACAGCTCACCACTTTCTAAACTCATGTCAGATACAATCTGGTAGTTAAAACCTACCTTTGCCATCATGTAGATGGATTTAGATAAAAAGTCAAGCGGCAGCTTTAAAAATATAGGAGCTATGAACTCACATGGGGGATACATAATGTAATTCAGTAGCAGGATCAAAGTAGAGTTTCTGAGGAAGAGGTACAGCTCTCAATTCCATGATCCTGTCTGCACCTGTCTTGTCTCCGGGGCTGGTTTAATGCCAAGCTGCAACTCACAGCAGTAGTCTGACTCAGCCTTTCTGACATGACCCCTTCGCCAGCCCAGACTCTGAGCTGCGTATATAACTTTTACAGGTACAAAACTTTGCTGAGTCACCAGGATCTGGTTTGAGGACAGAGGCTGGGTTGTGGCATCAGTTTGTGCAGACTCCCTCTCAGTGAGAAGTTACCATACGCAAGTACCCTCTTCTCAGTTTTTCTCCTTGTTTACTTAGCTCTGTTGTCTTAAAAGATACAGACATTCTCCCATACACAGTAAAAACAAGCACCCCACTGCAAAGCAGACTGCAAGGAAGTCTGTGGCATCTTTGAAGTTAGCAACTGTGCCTCATAAATAAAAATATTTTCCCAGATCTATTATGGCTAAGGATATTCAGCAACGATTTTCAGTACCATCAGCAGAACAGCCTTGGAGGCTGCTGGAGAAGGTATAAAATAATCTGCATGCCCCCAAAAAAGATTAGATGTTTGATATGTGCTCAGTCCTAGAGCTTAGCTTGTATTTCTAACGCTGTGGTCAGAAAGAAAAAAGGGAGCACCTGAATTTTCTAAAGCAGCAGGAATCCATACTTAAAACCCACTGAACTCCAAAGCTACTCCTTAATGCTATTCAGAATGTTTTAAGATTCAAAAATGAGATTTAATACAGGCAGAAAAAGCTGTGCTAGGGCTTAATTACTAAAACACCATGTGAAGGAGCACCTCAGCTGGCCTTACTGCAGAAGCAGTAAGACAGCTGTAATTTACCATGACAACTGAAGATACTAGCTGCCTAACACTACATTCAGCTCATACCCTGACTTCTTAAACTTTATACATAACCAATTTTTCTCAAGCAGAAATTCTTTCTGAGCCACAGAGCATCACGTGTTCAGTGAAAGTCTCATGAGATAAGAATTAAGTTTGATTGAACAGTAATGAAAAACAATAGTGTTGATTTTTTGCAGACTATAGATTATACAGAAGCTACTTTCTTGCAAATCTTCAGTGTATTTCACATATTAATTATCCTTTAAAGCTATCCCTTAAGGCACCCAGCACAATGATTCCTCAGTGGTTCAGAAACATGGCAATTAGCTTATTCTCAGCTCATTTCTGTCTTAACCAAGTGTAACAGCTGAGGTTTCTTCCTCCTCCTATTTGTTTATCTCTTTACATCCTATTTCATGGAAAGATATTGCAGAAGAGAGATTTCAGTTAAATGGCAAATGTAAAAAAACCTATACAATCACAGTTTGTCCCCCAATGTGAAGAATGCATCCATCAAGGAAAATGCTTGTCTTTTAACTTCCATACCTGTAGGAGGGTCGTCTGGAAAGAATTTCTCTTCGTTTCTGTGAGTCTGTGACACTGTCTACTGATTCCTGTGAATCTTCACTTTCTGCTATAGTGGAGATCTGTAAATAAGAACAGCAATCAAACTTAACATGACACTTCCAACGTCTTTTTTTAAGGAAATGTTGACATCCTGTGAAAACCACCACAATGCAAGAATTCTACAGTGCTTCTATGTGGGCAATGAACAGAAAGGGCAGGCTGTGTAGTAACTGACCCAGTGACCACATTCAGCTATCTAATCTTGTGAAATGTCCTTTATAATTTAAACACTCCAAAAAGAAAATACAAACAGTAATTCATACACTTTTTGTTCTCCATGATTTCTTGTTTCCATCCATTTTAAGGAAACAAAGATTTTTTTAGTAAAATTTAAGGAAAGAATAACTAAAACCAACTTAAGATAGCAGAAACATTTGGAAGCAGAGCAAAATACTGAAGCTGAGAAACATCAGTTTATAAATAGTAGAGTAGGTATGTTATAGAGAGACTGCTTTTTGGGGGAGGAAATGCTAAGAAAAATGTTATACATGAAGATGCCACAAAACAATACAGGTGCTGCATTTCTAAACATCTGTGCTAAAAAAAGACAGAAGTTTATGAAGGAAAGCTAAAACATTTCTATCAGTAATTTTAAATTTAAAGTGTGTCACAAATGTAAGGCATCTCCAGTACATAAAAACAGAGACGCTTTTCCAAAAGACTAATCAGGAGACAAATATACACAAGCTAATGTTGACAAATGCATGTGTGAGAAACAGCTCACAGCTTGACACTTTATGCACTGTAGGAATGATCCCTAAAGTCTCAAAAGTCTTTCTGGCACCCAAATCTCAGTTCTCAGACAGAGGTCCTGAACAAGTCCAGGGCTAACTGTGAACTATTGGGCTTTGAATACCCAAACACTCTAGCTTTGCACTGAGCCAGGTGAATTCCAAACATCAATCAGTTTCACTGTCAATCTCTTATCTTCCACCTCTGGGCTAGTAAGGTGTGCACTTAAAACTGCTCACCTCGATAGATTAAAACTCTAAACTTTTGACTCCACTGGCTGAGGAGGGTAGAGCCTGCCAGAAACTCAACACTAAAGCTGACAAAGAGTAATGAAAGATTATTATCAGAATGGCCTAGTTTTAAAATATGCATGCCTTTAGTATTTTTTACAGTAATACCCATTTAGATACCTGTACTGAACAGTCACAATGTCTACTTTCAAAATTTAAACATTTTGTGAGCTCAGTGGACCAAGGAATGCTGTATAGTCCTTGCCCTGTGCAGCTGCTGTACGCTAAGCAATTTCTTTTTCAGCATTCAGTAATACCGAGCTTAAAGATGTTAAAAAAAAAAGTTACAGGCTTTAAAGATTTAAAGACTGCTTGTGTTCTATGTCTTCAAGCTATCTCATCATACTGCACTGTCTGTCTTGCTTTAGAGGAGAGAAAATGCTAAGGCTTTATAAAGCAAACAAGGTTCAACAGGCAAACTTGAAAAACATCTTTATGAGGACTGATAGGCTTATTTTAAGGACCATTAACATACTGACATCTGTCTTTTAAACCAATGCAAATATTTTCTAAGTAACAACGTCTCTCATCCCAGAATACCACCCTCATTAATGATTAATGATTACATTATAAAAAACAAAAAACAAACCAAACCCCTTTTGTTCACTTTGGGACAGTACGAACTCTTAATACAGACTATGAAAATAGAGTGGAGATAAAAAGTATAATAATATTTTAAGAAAAACCATGAAGCTGTTAAACTCAGCAACCAAATTCTAGAGGGAAATGAAAGTCAGCAATGTTTGAAAGTGAAAAGTGGTTAAGCCAGAAAAGAAAAAAAAGTCACAGAGTAGCAAATACTGTACAGATTTTGCCGTTAACATGCTCTTCAAGTTTATATAAGCAAAACCACAATCCAGGACACAAACACATTAGAAATCACTGGACTGCTAGGACTATTCAAAAGGCCCTAAACATGTATCAGGAATTTCTCCAGTCAGTACCTGAACTGTCTGGACCTGTGGAGACTGAATAACTGATGGCTGGGCAGCCTGAATTACTCCATGCACTTGAACTGTCTGCCCATTGGGCAGCTGAACTAAGGTCACTGTGGGCGCAGAAGACGTTGCATGAGCTGCTGGCATAGATACCTGCAAAGAAGAGACAGCGAGCATAAATTAGGTTATTGCAAAATCTGATTTCCCTAGCAAGAACACTTTTTGGTGAAAGAATTAGCTCTCTTCTAGGCTCCAGTTAGATGACCTAAATATTTCAGTGTAATATAAAAGTCCCTGAACTGCCTAAGCCCAACATCTGACCTACTTTACAAATTAATCTAATGCAGAAATTTTACAGGCTCAAAACATCACTTGTAAAACCACTGACAAGAACGAGAAAAACATAACTGCCTCTCTTTTGATGTAAACTAGTAAAACCACATTATTACCTTTTGCTTATCTCAGACAGATATTGCTAGGACTTGGGTGTACTCCTACAGACACTGCTGAGTCAAAGGCAGAAGCATATGCGAGTAGAGCTATTTCTGTTCTCACTCAAGAAACTGCAAAATGTTTGCCAGATGTAGTTAAGTTAAAATGTTTAGGGAGTCATGGATTTCAGACCATCTAGAGAGTAAACTGAGAAGCTGGCAAAGTCCATTTAAATGAAAAAAACTGACCATGTGTTCAGACAGAAAACCCATGTATTTGCAGTGGAAACAAATGGTTTGTAGGCAGTTAGTGCAATCGGTGTAATGGGTCAACACAAACTCCAGTCTTAAGAGGTATTTCTATGAGGAAAAACTGTTCACATTTTAAACCCTCAGTTCCTAAACACAACTTTGTTTCTTCAGCACAGACCTGTAGGCACAGTGACTGTTCAAACAGAGACATGCTAACAATTTTAGTACAGTACGTTAGCACTGCATGCACGGCCACGCTTGTCCTGTGCAGGGGCTCTGGCTCCAAGGACAGCAATATCCACACAAAGTTATTCATGTCACATGGGGAAGTCTCATTCTGGCAGATCACAAGAACTGTTATGGGTGGCTGAAGGATCATGCACCAAGGTTGCTGTGTGGCTGGACAGATGCCCCAGTGTACACCCAGTACTCAGCAACTGTCTGGTGGCATGATGCATGTGTTCATGGCTGGGGGGCTCCTGAAAGGCAGGAGGGTGCCAGGGCTGCTTTACCAGAACACATGGCCCTCAGTTTGCACAAGAGCTGCACCATCACAGCCCTCAAGGAAGGACTGCAAGCCAGTGTGAGCTGCTCTGGCAGACTTCAGCTATGGTATGGCTCACTGACTACCCAGTTCTCTTCTAGACATCCAAGTTTGGAAAATTTAACAATCCTTCAGTATTCAATGACATTCTGAAAAAACTGATCCATGTAGCTGCAACGAGAGAAGGGGCTGCACTGCTGTCATACCTAATCTCAGAGCTTGCTATGTACTGGACACAGAAGTAAATCCTCTGCTGTCACCGTGAACATGTGGTTCTCAAAAAGCTGCAATAGCTTATCTCTGAATTTCCATAAACACCCATCACTTACATGGAAATCTTGCTTAACAACAAAATTAAAGGGAATTACATGTATACCTCTCTCCTCCATAGCTGTCTCTCCATAATCCACAAATTTGTGTTTGCCTTTACCTTCCTTTTTCAGGAAAAGAGCTGCAGTATTACGTGGTGGTACTCAACTCACACCTGAGAGAAACCAAGGCTGAGATTGACATGAGTGCACTTTCCTCTGGCAAATTATATTCCTTTACAAAGTGACCTTTTTAAATAATGCATGTTTGATTAAAGAGACCTTGGCAACGACAGCAAAGCTGATCAACAGGAGGCCACTCTGCAGTTGGATTAAGCCAAAAGCAGAATGTAACTTCCGCAGATGCCTCTGACTCATACTTTGTCGAACCAGAACAAGCTTCCTTTTGACTCTGAAAACTACCCTGAACTCACTAACAACGCAGCTATTAAACTACCTTTACAAGAGGGGTAACCTCACAAGAGACAATGAAAGAATTAAATTGACATAATTCATTATTCAGATTTGCCTAAGCCTCTAAGGGCACTCCCTAATGACAAACACTGCCACTTCATATATTAAAAATATTGTCATAACACTGATGTGAACAAGAGAAGAAGTTATGTTTAGACTGTTGTATCACCTCCGTAAGGAATATAAAGCCTGGCAAAAGCTAAGGTGCAAATAATGCAGGGAATAACAACAGAGGAAATTAGGAAAAACATGGCTTATAACCGTAGCTGTGTAGCTTTTTCTTACCTGGAAAAAAAAAATCTCATTCAAATACCAAGGCAATTTTTCCTGAGTAAAGGGCATTCAACCCACTACATACTTGTAAGTTCAGCCTACCTGAAGGTTAGAATGTTAGCACATGAATTTAAAACATTTTTGCTTCTCTAGACTAAATCTTAATGCATACCAAGTGAGAAGCAGTTTGCTGGTTTTGAAAGAGAAATAAACTACTTCCACTCATTTCACATGAAGTGTTATTTGCACCACCTACATCCTGTGCGTAAGTTAGGCAGTGAGAAAACTGCCCAAAGAGGTAAGCTGGTGTAGGGCAGCTGGTGGCCTCAGCAAAATCACCCTGTGCATTTTAACAACTCCAATCCCAATCCCATCACCTGAATGGAAGTGTACTACCTCTAGTTTACCAAAAGGTGTTATGACTTTCAAAAAAAGTTAATAATTTATAAAACAAGTGAACCAGCACTTGTGCCACTTAAAACACATCCAATTCCCCAAACTGTAAGATATAAAAAACCTGTTTGTTGTTTGCAGTTGACAAATAGCTTTAAAATTAAATGGTTACAGAAGACGGACCAACATCTTCTGCACTTATTTACACAATGGAGATGCTTCTGCCAACCATGAGTGTATCCAAGAATGAAATCAGGTTCCAAAATTAGAGATGTAGCTGGGATTGCATTTCTTGCCTCACTAAGACAATTTGGGGATAATAAATTATCTACTACTGTCTCTCTAAACAATCAATAATTCTATGAAACTTTGGAAACAACAAGGGAACACAAGCGGTCAAATGCCAGGTTGTTCCACTTGATTATAATATCGATCTCATCTGATAAGGTGTTGTATTCGCTGCATTATTTATTTGTATTTTCAGTTTGTTTTCTTCAGAACTAAACTGCTTTACAGAAGTTTCTAACAAAACATAACAGCAAAACAATCCAGTCAATATAAAAAAATACAGTAACTTACATGTTCTGAAAAAAATACCTTTCAGTGGTATGCTTATGGTAAAGACTGCTAGAAATATTTTCATTTGTTATTCTGTTAACATTACACAGTTTACACACACACAGTTCTTCACAAGTTACACAGCCTAGTGTGATGGGAAGTTTATCTCTACTGCTTTAGAAATGTGAAGACAAATATTAACAGAACTATACATCACACCTGTTTCAGAACAGTATCAATGGAACCTTCCTTCTCTCAGGTCCATAAGCAGACATTATCCCTCTTACAGAAATTATCCCAAAGGTAATACTACACCGTATGACTTTATACCTGGGCTAATGTTGCAATCTGTGGTTGTGCCTGTACTGTCATCTGTTGGGTTTCTGCCTCTGTAACGGCTGCATCTCCACTCTGCTGGTTCTCTGCTCCAGATTCCATGGTCATTTAGTTACCTACAATCACAATATTTGTTGTTAAGTTTGAGTTGGTATGCAAGTCCATTATACTTGGTGAAATCTGGTAGCAACTACTGCAGCTAAATTCCCAGAATTACCTACTGTTTTCATATGCTTATTAAAATGTTGCCAAACTATTAGCATTCAGGCAAATTTTTTTCATGTGAGTTGTCCACTTCAGGCTGATTTTTCTGTGTGTAATGTTTCTGAAAAACAGGTCCAGCCTCCTCCAACGAGATCAGAAAAAATGTGTTTTGCTCATCTTAAAAAAATTGCTTGAGCAATTGCATTATGATGATCTTGTACCTCCACAATTTGCAGTAACAACCAGCAGTCTGTCAGGAAGGTCATTCCCTCAGGGCCAAGATGACAATGCGCCCTGCTACAGCCCTCCCTCTTCCCCGCAACTGCAGTTTACAGAAAGCCAGTAGCAATTGCTTCTGCGTTGGGCACTTTTTTTCGGTCTTCTTCTGTCTGAACTAAATGTGCAACATTTCCATGCAAATTCTTTCCACAAGCAGACTGTGTATGGCCCTATGTCACAGCAACAGTTTTCTACTTGACAGGTTTAAAGGCAGTATATGTTACAAGTCATTTCTACTTAAACATTATGACAAATAAGTATTTTTATATTTAGAGGTACATAGTAGTTTGTCATGTTCTGTATCATACATAACTCCTAATACACTTATATTTCTTACATTTATAAGCCTAGATCACCAGAACACACCACTCTATAAAAAGAGGTTGCATAACTTCCACAACCATGCATGTGGGCAGAGTGCAATGAATGTTAAATTCTGCACTGATCTGTGAAAATTACTTTTCAGTTCTTTAAATACTGATATGAAAATATTCAATATACAAGAAAGAACTTAAAAATACAAGGAAGTGCTCCAGTGAGTGATATAGCAATACCACTGTATTATACAGAACTCCAAAAACCAAATATTAAGAATGGGTATTACCTCCATAGCAATACTAATCCTGTGCATCACCCCGTGCTGCCCAATCTACTCAGGATTCTGGCTACCCTAAGGCTCTTCAGAGCTGGAGCAAAACAACGAGCACAGCATTTCTGCTTTGCGAAAGGGGATGGAGTCAGAGGATGCTCTGATGAGAAGAAAGGTAGAAAGAAGAAACGCCCCTCTCCTTGCTTATTTTTACTGGCTGTCTGAGGAGAAGACTGAAAAGTGTCAGTGTAGATGATGGTACCATGACCACATTCAAGCCATTTCATTTTAAACATAAAGTCAGGGTAACTTCCATTTCAATGCAAACTACACTTCAGTATTACAGGAAAGAGAATACTCTTTGGAGCTGTGTTGCCTAAAGCAGTAGAGTCACACTTCGGCCTTGAGTATAATATGCAACATATGTTTTACAGTAAAAATTGCTCATCAGAAAGATGAAACAGCATTTTAAAGCAGTAGCTGCATCTCAGATCAAAAGAAAGCAAGTCAATGTCCATATATAAAAATCTGTGCATTTAGTATTGAAAGCGACTGTTCAAATGAGCTTTTGTGTTTGCATCTGTGCGTGAACATAGAAATGTTCAAGTACCCAATATTTAGTTCCAGTATCAGTTTAAAAGCTTTTATGAAATGAGAACGAGGAAAAGCATTAAGCCTGATTTTCCTTAAAAACAAACATTGAAAGAAAACTTAAAAATTTTTGGAAAAGGCACATTAAATTCTCCTAAGCACTTGGAATTTTCTTATGCCTCTCCCTGCTGCCATGATTTTTGTTCCATACAAACCACATATTAGTAAGAAAAATGCTCACAGATAAATAATACTCTTGCTTACTGGTAAACCGGCCACGAAGGAGATTAATTGCAAACTCACTGTATTTTAGGTAGTCTAGATGTTACAATTTTTTGTAAGAATTTCAAAAATAGAAAATATAAAAACCCCATTCTTTGTTGCATTTCATCTTCCAGAAAGCACAAAAGAAAACCCATGCACTATTAGTATTTGTAATACACATACCAAAGAGTTCTTAATGACTTTGTCCATGACAGCAGTTTAAGTGGTTTTCTCTCTCAACTTTAACGTGTTTTATATTTAAGTCTTAGTCCTCCATGTTGTTCCAGTTTTCAAGAAGGGTAACAGAAATGACCCTAGTAACTAAAAGCCTGTTAGTCTCACTTCCATGCCTGGTAAAATTATGGAGAAGATAATTCTGGGAGCTATAGAAAAGCATCTGACAGATAACGCTGTCATTGGTCAGAGCCAGCATGGGTTTATGAAAGGGAAGTCATGCTTAACAAACTTGATTTCCTTTTATGACAAGATTACCTATCTAGTTGACTAAGGGAAACCAGCTGACATCATCTTCTTGGACTTCAGTAAGGCTTTTGATACTGTCTCCCACAGCATCCTACTGGACAAAATGTCGAGTATACAGCTTGATAAGAACATCATGAGGTGGGTACACAACTGGCTCAAGGGTCAATCTCAAACAGTTACAGTAAATGGTGCTACCTCGGGCTGGTGACAGGTGACCAGTGGAGTCCCACAGGGATCCATCTCGGGGCCAGTTATTTTTAATATCTTTATAAATGACTTGGATCTAGGACTAGAATGCTTAATTAGTAAATTTGCAGATGGTACTAAACTGGGAGGCACTGCTGACTCCATTGAAGGCAGAGAGGCACTGCAGAGGGATCTGGATAGATTAGAGGACTGGGCGGTCACAAATCATATGAAGTTTAACAAGGGCAAGTGCCGGGTTCTGCACTTGGCTAGGGGCAATCCAAAAACAATCTACCAACTGGGGAATGAGAGACTGGAGAGCAGCACTGCACAGAGGGACCTGGGAGTTTTGGCTGACGATAAATTGAGTATGAGTCAACAGTGTGCGCTGGCAGCCAAAAAGGCCAACAGGATCCTGGGGTACATCAAGCACTCCATTGCTAGCCAATCAAGCAAGGTGCTAGTCCCACTTTACTTGGTGCTAGTCCCACTTTACTCGGTGCTAGTGTGGCTCCACCTGGCGTACTGTGTGCAGTTTTGGGCTCCACAATACAAGACGGGTATCAAATTGTTGGAAAGTGTCCAGAGGAGGGCCACAAGGATGGTGAAGGGCTTAGAGGGGAAAACTTACGAGGAAAGGCTGAAGTCGCTTGGTCTCTTCAGCCTGGAGGAGAGGAGACTGAGGGGAGACCTCATTGCTGTGTATAACTTACTCACCGGAGAGAGGGGTGGGTGCTGACCTCTTCTCTCTGGTGACCAGCGACAGGACCCAGGGTAATGGCATGAAACTGTGCAGGGGGAGGTTTAGGCTGGATGTTAGGAAAAGGTTCTTTACCCAGAGTTGTGGAGCACTGGAACAGGCTCCCCAGGGAGGTTGTCATAGCCCCAACTCCTCACGGAGTTTAAGAGGCACTTGGACAATGCACTTAGGCACGCAGTGTGACTTTGGGGTTGTCCTGTGCCTATAGGAGTTGGACTGGATGACCCTTGTGGGACCCTTCCAACTCAGGACATTCTGTGATTCTGTGTTATACACCCATTTTAAAAAAAAATATTCTGCATTTTCAAAAGTGCAAACTACAAATCAAACAACCATAGGTTTCCCTTTTAATAATAATTTTTAAGGAGGTATCTAGTTTTAGAACTTCTTTTTTGTAAGTATCAGCCAGTTTGTCCAAGGTAAGCAAATCAACAACTTCTTCCCAATTCCTACGCCTGTATCATGGTGACTCCAGCCAAAAGACCACCTCAGCTGAACCATTTTAGAAGCAGATCTTTTGCATCAGCAACATCTCCCACCCAAGTATCTGAAAGGAACTTTAAAAAACAATTTCCCAGCTACAATTTAACTATGTTGCCAAACTAATAATGCTTTTGTTTGCTGACAGAAACTGTGATTCCAGTATGGAGTCAATTGCTATACAATAGCAACATGCAATACATGAAATGTGCAAGTGAGGAGTCTCTTCAATCAGGTATTCAGCAATATTTGCAAAGGTAGATGTTGCCAAATTTCTGCTGATAAATGCAACATTTTCCTAGGAAGAATTTCCAATCCTCTCACATGCTATTCAGCAAAGGATCTCTGGCTTTACAAGTGTGGTTTCCACACTTGCATCATCTTTGGCAGCATCATTTTATGCATACGTATTCAGCAAAAACATTAACTGTCTAACGTACTCCATCCTCTATCAACAACAACGTTTTGGAAACCAAATTCTTAGCGTGACCTGGAAAACACCTAGAAGGAACTTCTTCATAACATACAGTAAGTACCAAGCAATGCAGGAAGAGATCTGCAAGATTTACATGTTGACACGTACAATTTAAGTGAGTTTCCAACATGACTTGTAGTTTTTGGACAAGCTCTTAGTCTCATTTTATTTGCAGGTTCTAAGTACTCTTGAATTTGGCTCAACTGACCTTGCACTTACAGTATTCGTACTCTAACTAATCTTCACTACTACTTTCACAGTAACTTAAGAAAAAGGAATCAGATTTTTTAACGTCTTGACATCATATGCCAGATACACTTGATTACTACATTGTTTCATGTCTACTTCAACAGTACAGTATGATTCAGATTGCCAAAATATGCAAGACCAGGCACCTAGAGCATAAATACTAAGTTGTGCGCACTGATAAGACGATGATGGCTGAAATTAGGGTTGTCAATTCCTGTAAGTTCTTGCAATTTACAATGTAACAGATGACATTATGTTTGGTTTGAAATCTTTTACTTCCCCACACATACAAATGAATGCAAATCGTTACATCTCCTTTCTAAGATCTCATACACCCCTAGTCTCAACAAGCATTGCTGACCAGTACCCCAGTGTCTTTGTGTTCTTGTACTCAGGCCTACACCACCTCTCAATCCTTCTTCCTCCTCCTGCCACATTTGCAGTGGCCCACCCTGCTCCCTGGCACTGATCACCCTGGCAGCCACAACACCAGGACTTCTTGAATGATGTTGGCGGGGAACAAGTGTATGAGGCAGGGAAGCCATACGGGAGCAGGGGGAGCACAAAACTTTCTCATTCCTCCCTGCTTCCTGGCTACTTTCCATCTTGTCAGGAGAGGATGCACCCCCCCCCCCCCACTTTGAGAAAAAAATAGTAATTGGTGTAGTTCATCTTGGATCAAGTATTCTAAACGAAACTAACTGAAAAAACAGCTATTAACAACAGTTGGAAAACCAGAGTCCACTTGCCTAAAACACCCTGTCTATTAACTCTGAACACAGGTTAAGAAAGCTGACAAGATTACCTAGTTAGAGATGATTTAACTTGTGATTTTTATGTAATACATTATTTTCTTTATTAGATCAAAAAAGCTAGTGTTATATTTAACACTTTCTTACGAACATCCTAATGACCTGAAACTCCAAGAGGTGAAGAGCCAAATAGTAAAACGTTCAACTGACATACAGTAATTTGCTTTAGTCAAATCAGGACTGGGAGAAAGCCATTCAGCAGAAGATAACTGTACTATTTGCATTTACACCTTGACAGCGTTAAGACAGATGCTAACAAACAGTTGCAGAAAGCAGGGAAATTGAACTACACACATACTAGAAAAATCCAAATAAACTTGTCTTGTTAGCTGCACAAACCTGAAAGGGGGCCTGGGCACTACCGCAGGTACTTCGAATTTCTGCTTAACATGCATCTAATGACACTAAAAGCTGAAGTAGACTGCAACAGTTATAAGAGAGTAATCTTTAAAACTTGTATAGATGGACCCTATATATCACCTGGATTAGAGTGTAAAGTAATCCAAACTAAAAATGGGTTTTGTGGAATTTTGGTATGTAGAGAAAGCAAGCATTTGGGTCAGTGAAAATGTGTTGTATGAAGAGGCTAGATACAATTATGTTATTTACCCCAGAAAGAAGAGAAATGTTTAAAACACTAAAAAAAAAATCTATTACTAAATAAATTAGTAATAGAGTAAGTCAACTAGGAATATTCATTGTCTGATTAGAAGAACAGCAAAGCTCAAAGGTGACAAATTTAAAAGCAGAAGAAAATTTAGAAATATCTGTGAAAAAAAAACCTAGGAAAACTCATACCTCATGCACTGCATAAATAAGAGCACTGATGCTGCTAGACATGCACATGGATAAAAAGAATATCCATGTGAAAATTCAAGAATTAGCATGGTTACTTCAAAACAAAAAAAAGGACAGAACTGGAAGATAAAGACTCAAGAATCAGGATTTAAATCAATCTCTAAGCATTAAAAATCCAAATAACAATTTTCAAGAGGGGGAATATTGTATCACATGTAATTCTTGCAGGTTCCAGTAGTCTTCTGAGGCACCTACTGATCTTCAGTATATTAAAGACAAGATGCGGAACTAGGTGCACTATGGAGAACGGTAACTCCTATAATCTGTTACTTAAAATGAGCATCAATGCTGTGTATTCAGAGCACAAGCAGAGTTACTTCCCCTCTCATCTGCTTACAGAGCCAGTAAGATAGAATTCTGTCTTCCCACAGCTTTCCTATCATCTTCTTCTTCACTTTTTAGTACCCACCCACTGATATGTCTGTGGTGTCCCTGCTGTATCTTGTTTTCTTTCTTCCTTTTCTATCTCCTATCCCAAATATCCCTATGAATGTCTCCTGAATGTTAGGCTCTGCTCCTTGTTCCTCCTTGCTCACAGGAGCCACAGAGCCTTTTCATCTCCCAGGATGGACTGGAGAAAAAAGGTGGACGTCCTTCCCCAAACACCATTAAATCCAAGAATCAAAATACCTCATTGTGGCTGTTACAGCAGATAAAACTTTCCACTCACTTTTGCATGTGAAGGTCCTGAATGCCCCAGTGCCTTCTGCGATTTCAGTTGTGCAGTTGGCAGGGTAAAACATACTACGTCTTCCCATGAGCTTTTCTTTTCTGTCTTTAGTAATATCATGGTGACAATCAACTGTTATCAGTTAATGCTTACACTGACAGTTATTGGTCATACAATATAACTTCACCTGAGGCAACAGTTTGCTTTACACCTCAGACGTACTGCCACAGACTGCTCACGAGCAAGCACAGCTTTACCAAGTGACATGGTTTATAGTCTCCTCCTCCCCCACAGCTAGATGATGAGTTCTGGTTTTATTTTATTTAAGTACGTACCCAGATTTTGAAAAAATAACACAACACCCTCCATGAACAGTGCAGAGCTGAGACCACATAAACCCATGCCCATCTTAAACCTGAACTGTGCTACATTCAGTCAGACACTCATTCAGCCATCACCTGCAGAGGCCATCTCTATTGCCACGTTAGGTTCCTGATCCAGTTCAATATTCCAGTCATGCAGCTGCTCATAGCAATGAAGGACTGGGGCAGAAAGGGGGCTCAAAGAGGGAAAATTGAGGCAATGCCAGTTTCTCAAGCCCAGTATTCAGTTTTATTCATAGTGGGCATGCCAATGCAGTTATTCAGGAATCAAAATATAGCTCCACTATCCAAAGTTCCAGCAATTTGACTTGTTCCATATTTATTATATGTAGCTTTATAAAACTACACATCCACCATGAAAGCACTGAAAAGCTCACTGAACATCATGCTCATATGCTATTGTTTTCACCTTTCCAATTTAAGTACTGAGAATATTCACATGAAATTTATAAACATTTCCACTGTTACCCTGCAGTGCAGCAGCCCTTTTAGCTGCAGCTCAACAGCTGCTTTATGAACTCCATTCAATGACTGCCAGACTATGTTCAGAGAAAAATAATTTTATTTACAGCTAACACACGTGAATTCAAATAACCAGTAATAAATCCCCAGCAGAACAAGACATGCCCATAATTATCTCTGTCACTAATCATCACAGCGTGTTGGCACAGGAATTCCAGTTTACACCAGAGCTTCTTTGTCATCCCAAGGGGCACTGCCTGTGCTGCTGCCCCCTGGGTATTCGCTCCTCCTGTCCTCTTCTCCAGGTGACAAGATGGTGTGCCATACTGCAAACACAACCCATGTTTTCGGCTTCCTCTTAAATCTACCTTTTACCACTTCTCTGAATGGGTTTACCAAACAGCCACTCAATGCTCATGCCATCTTGTGCGTTAGGGCAGAGCCAAGTGGAAGTGGAAAACCAGCCTCAACGACTGCATCCACTAAACAAAAGTCACTGGGTAACTATCATCATTATTATTGAAAACATTATCCACAAATATATTTATAAATGCTCTGTCCTTGTATTAAATGCACTTAGGTTATTAAAATACTAACTCACTTTACATCTGTGATCCTTAACGTGCAACAGAATTCTGAGGACTTCTTATAAACTTCATTAGTATGTGTAGAAAAACCCCACAAAATAACACCTCAAAAGATGTCTGCAAACGGAATTTTAGAGAAAACAGAGATTTTTAAAGGATGTCCTGGGCAGTTTATACAATCTGTTCACAAAGACTTCATGAGAAGTTGTTTCTGAGAATTCAGCACATCTTGTAGTTCTTACACATTTGTTGTCAATAGATTTATCCGGCGCATTTCCATACAAACTGACTACAGTTTATTACAGCTTATCATCTTTTCTCCAACATTATTTTTAGAACACAACAAGCACCTAATTTTCAACCTATGCTGATTTCTTTAATTCCTACTAACCGCAGAAAAAAGCTTTCTTTTCACAAAAAATAAAACCACATGAAAATGTCAAAATACTTGCCTCTTTTCTCCATGTGTCTGCTGAAAGTACTCTGGCTCACTTTGTGATGTATAGCTGCTGGTTACTTAATAAAAATTACCACAACAATGTACCTGAGAAGTATTATTTGTACACTGACATACTTAACATAACATTAAGTATAGGCATCAAATGACTTTTTGTAACAGCATGTGGGAGCTAATGCTCCCACTGAATACATCATGAACTCTAGAAACAAGCTCTTTGCAACTGGTACAGCCCGAGCAAATTAATAATCAGCATAGCTACTCAAGATAAGGTCTAATTTCTGGCCCTAGTCAAATTCTTGTTTTACCTTTAGCTGAAATAGCAGTAGGTGGAGAACTGAGGAACAAATGACTCTGTTAAGAGCTGAAGCTGACCTGTTAGCACCACTGACTGTGGTCAGTAACAACAGTCACTTCTGGTAGTTGCACTTCTAACTTCAGTGCTAAACTGTGACCACACACTAGTCTGATGACAGTGTTCAATTAAAACAGGAAGACTCAATTAAATCTGTACTAAGACCAGTGAGAGATTTTTGTGTGTGTGCACATGTGTTTATGTTCCAAAAGAGAGCCTCTGTGAGATCACTAGATACTGCAGTTCACTGAAGTGCTCGCTTCTCCAAACATCATGTACCTCACATGAGGTGGCAAGGGCACTTGCTCAGCCTGTGGTGAAAGCTTGCTGGACATGAACCAGCACCCATCTAAAACCCATGGGGTGTATTAATGCAGCCTAGACCCAAGTTATGTGACAACAGCAATAGGCACAATAAACTAACGTATCTGTTCTGCTAAAGAGGCCCTGTGCCCAAGCTGGTACTCTACTTCTTAGTATGGGCTGTGTTAGCTTGGGCTTAGTGCCACACTAAAGCAGCTACATGACTCCTGCATAAGGAGGCAGGCTGTACCTGGCTGGCACAGCAAGCAATTCAGAAACAGTGCTCTGGTACCACCCAGCTATCTAGATAAGCCAAAAAAAAAATTTATCCTGCCATGCTGGTCAACAAGCAGAATGTTTTGGGCAACCTGCTTTCATTGGCATGTGAGGGTGTTCCAGCGGATGAGCTAAGGCAGTCCAGGGTGACAGAATGGAGAGTTAATTCTGCAAAGGGTCAGAAACTTTCTCCTTCCCCACTGATAGACTGAAAATGGAAGATGATGTTAGAAGAGGACTGTGAAAGGAGGTCTTGGAGCAGAAAATGATGCTGAGTTAGCAAGGCTAAGAAGATCCATCAAAGAAGGAGCATGTGTTCCTTTTTTCCACTGGGTACACCTGTTGACACTGGAGATTTCCACTTGACCTGCCAGAGTCATTCAGAGGGGTCATATTTGTTCTCTTCCATATGCATTTCTGTGTCTTATGGCTTTTTACTGCTCCATCATTCATTCCGTCAGAATAAGAACCATCTAAATGCTGCATTTGACAACTATATGACAACATTTTGACATGTAAGGATCTATGTATGCATGCCAAGCAACCTTTAAACATCCCAGGTCAGAGGCATCAAGTTGGAGGAACCACTGCAATCCCAAAGGTGTGGCAGCATGCAACTCTGCAGGGAGAGAGTCTACATATGTTTATAATAAATGCTTATCTCCAAGGAGGAAAAACTACTGAAACTCATTCTCTGCAAACAACTACAGGAGTGATTACTGACTGCTCAACACAGCTACTCTCCTAGAGAGAGTGAGGTAGGACTATGATCTTAAAATGAGAATATTTGACAACAGTGCCTCCTTCCACAGGCTTTGCTTTATATATGTACTACAGATTCACACAGTCTTGATCTCTGTGTCTGTGAGAAATGCTTAAGTGAACAAAGCTAAAGCTACTTTGAAATTATATAGAAGATCACATAGTTCTCTTTTAATGTGCAGAGAAAATCAGGAACCCCAGAGCATTACACAGACTCACATCAGTCTAGTTAACCTGAGTGCTCCAAGCCAAATAGCCAAGAACACAACATATAGTAATCTTACACTTGCAGCAGAGAAAGGAATCACCTCCATGCAGGTGTTTCCTTAATTGTAATAATTTAAATTAAATATCAGATAACTGTATAAATATGCTTATTATTACCAGAAATCCTTCTATTACAAAGTAATTTGTTTCCAGAGTCCCTGTTAATTTTAGTGTGAAAATACTGACATATCAAATTTATCAGAAGAGCATACTGTAAGAAAGGATCAAAGGTTCTTAGAGATTACACTGATTACAGATGACATTCTAATGTAATTTGAATGTAAATTTATATTCTGAAACTTAAACCTTCTGGAAACCCCAGAAATTCAGGGGACCGTCCCATGAATAAAGTAAATGTTTCCTTTCTCATCCTACAGAGAGGGAGAGCAACTGTCTGTAAAGTTCTCTGGTTGGTCTAAAATGTTAAATTAGGTATCTCAATTTCATAATCTATTTGTTTTGTTAATGTAAAAATAATAAACACAAAAAAGCCCAAACAAACAAAAATAGGCCTGAGATTTAATTACTGTAGATCACCTCAGTAAAAAATTGCAGATTGAAGAGTCAGGTGTTAGAATTCCATAGTGATACAGATCACACTTGTTTTCACAACATACTTCTGTTTCAGAGAACTATTGAATCAGTTAAATTCAGGGCAAGCATGGATTTTTAGGTATTAGCAGCAGCATAAGTGAACTTCACAAGACCATTTTAGGTAGAATTTGCGCCTGTGTTGAGATTTCATCTGTTGGTGGTAAGAGACATCTCCATTGAAAATGTTTTAACCCACTTCTGAGTGCCAGTGGCTACAGGATTAAGTAATAAAAAATGCCACTTCATATATTTATGCTGAAAGCTTCATAGACCTAAACTACTAAAACAAACATTGTTCATTCCATCTGATGCTTGGAACATATGTGGCATTTCTAGAATTCAACCCACAGTATAAAGGCATGAAGTTATAAAATTGGTAAATATTGGAAAGTCTTGTTTGAAAAAACCACACCACTTCTAATGAGTTCAGGAAGAAACACAACAAAACAGATGTTTCAGACTAAAGCTTTCACTGTTTTATTTATGTATTACCTTTAGAATTGGTCATCTGAAAGTAAAATAAACTGATTTACTTACACAAAGCTGAAAATTACCAGATATAAAGTTGAATGTTTGAAAAAAAATCAAAATAATCTGTATCTGTACAAGCAACATGTTTCTGTTATGATTGAACAGTTTTCTTTCTTTCTTAACAGGCCGTATAGACTACTTTTTGCTTCAGTGCTCTCAAGGAAGTGAAAATCTCTGAATTCTTTCAGCAGTTGGGAGTGCTAGAGTATGCCCAGATATGCTCAAGAAAAACACTACTTCCTTACAAACGTAAAACTTTGCCCTTATCCAACTTCTGAATGCATCCCATTCACAAAATTTATTGCAACAACCAAAAGACCTTGGGCTTAAGCCACAGCTCAGGCTTGGAAATGCTTTAAATCCTAAAATTGCTATGTCTTTATTAGTTATATTGAAATCATAGTTGCTTGTTAATTAGCACTAGTCTTGAAGCAACAGCAGACATCATCTTGCTTTATGCTCCAAAATAAAATCTATAACCCACTCCTTCCGTAACAACCAACTGAAATGAAACAGTGACTATATTTTGTAGTAAAGAAATTTTGATGAGTGTTATCAACTTGTGGATTCTGGTTTATTTTTAATGTATTTTTATATTTGCCTGGACAGTGCAGGAGAGTTTCTTAAATGAGTAAGACTTCCCATACACCTGGCAGGCAGATCTACTCTGCAAAAGTGTCATCTCCAGAAGAGAGAATAATTTATCTTGGTTCTCAAATACTTGAGTTTAAGATCTGTGTTACCTGTGGGCAACACAGCTGGGTCCATGGAACAGAGATGTGATTTGCTGGTAATACTGAAGGTCAGAACAATGACCCAGAGTAAACAACGGGAGCCATCAATGAACCAGAAAGGGCCAGCAAAAGAAATACAATCTGCTTTTTGCATCACTGTGCTGCACACGAAAATCTTCATTTTGCTTTCTGAAACTACAGTTTTACAAGTATTTCTGTTGGCAACACTGCCAGCTCAGGCTCTGCTTTCTTCAACATTCATTCTTATTTACACCTTTACAGCTGTCCGAGAGGCAGTATAGTAAATGAGACTGGGCAACCATTTACACTATAGACAGACCAGAAAATGCCAGGTTATTTTTAACTTGGACCAGTTGTCCAATCCAGTTCACACCACTGCCTCAGCAATGTTCCATACTGGTGTTACTGGCAGAGGAGCAGGAACAGGGAAAGTGGAGCAAAGTCTACCCTGCTGCAGCCAGGCCTGCCAGTGAAAGCAAAGTAGATCAAATCATGGCTGTATGTGTCTTAAGTTTGATTATTATTTTACTGATAACTCTCTTTTATGAGTGGGAAGCTGGGAACAGGAAGACTACTTTTCATATAGTCAATGTTAGCTTTCTGAGGACTGGGCAAAGACACACACTTTTCAAATAGCCACATCACAAAGCAGATGTTTGCAATAGCTAACACACTTCTTCCTCTAACCCAACCCAGGATAATGTGCACTGTTTACACACTCCATATTAACCTTATGCTACAACTTTCATGCTAATAGTTTCAGTAATAACTAATTATTTTAAAATCAGGAAGACAGGCAAAGGCATCTGTCAGTTTGAGGTAACAGTGAAACTAAAAAGAGTTCACTGGCCAGGTGCCTTGGGCCAATTGCCACAACTTACACCAAGGTGTTGGACCTGGACCCTTCTGGAGCTTCATCTTTCAATTTGGGCTTGGTTAAAGGAATGTTGTATGTAATTCTCCCTATATGACTGGGGTCCTCATAAAGAAAGGGACCTAAGAATTATGCTGATCCAACCTCTTGAGAAAAGCAAAACTGGCCTCTGAAAAGGAATAGCTAGTTCAACCACACAGGTGTCACAGGCTTTCAAAAGACGAAAACATTACTCTTGAGTTTTTTTCCTTCAACAGAGAGACTTGCTGTTTTCCTAGCTGCAAAGACAAACTGATGTGGCTCTGATCACTACTGATAGAGCAAGACTCTTCATTCTTTCACTCTGAATCACAGATGTGTTGCAGTTCCCCAAGATGGTTTTGCTGGCTCAGCTCTGTGCTGCTGAAGAGAGAAAGTTGTGCCCCCCCTCCTTCCTTTCCCTAGAGTTTCCTTGTTAATTTGCACCAGTATTGCTGCTAATAGCATCTCAGCCCCCAACTGATTCAGCTCATTCACACAGAAGAAAACTAACCTAATAAAAACCCCATTGTTTTCCTGGATTAGTGATTTGAACTGGGTCATTACATTTTACATACAACCAACACTACAGCCAATGTAAGGGATGGCTGAACACCACACAACCAGAAAAGGAGAAAACGAAGGAGTAAGATGCCTGTGTCTTGATAGCCACAAATAGTTGTATCAGCTCAGATGAAACCACAGCAAGAGACCACTTCTGTCAGTATTATGCTGTGGCGTAAGTACACAGTGCCCCTTTTCACATCCTCCCTCCCCTGCTATCTCCCAGAATTTTCCTATCAGCCCAAAAGAGAAAAATTTGGATGAGTTTCACAAAGAGGGGCAGGGGTCTTACTTCTATAATAATGCCCTAGGCTTTTTTCCAAGAGAAAGCTCTCTATATTCTAAAAAGGCATAAATCTTCAACTTCTGCTCATATTGCATGTCACTTGAAAGAATGGACAGGTACCAGCAGAGTTTGAGGCCAAGTCAGCTCCATATCAGAAAAAGGCAAGAAAATAATACTTCCTATCCATTATTCCATGGGATACAAAACATGTTAGATAAGAAGAGATTTTATATTCAAACTCTGGGAAAGATGCAAGAGAAACCAAAAGCCTGTTGATACTGGAATAGCAGTAGAAAACAAGAGAAGATTTAGTGTAGCATTTATCAGGAAATCACATGTAGTATCAGAGCCAAAATGTCACAAGAGGCTGCAGAGTTGCTGGAGAGATGACTAAGAAGATTGCAGCAAAGAGCTGTGACAGACGGTTAGAAGTTAGACCAAAACATGTGAGAACAGGACTGAGGAAGTGAACATGACAGTTGTTAAAAAATCCACAGAAATGGTGTTTAAGCCAAGCAAATATGTAGACAACAAACAGTATCCATAGATGGTATTAATGTTTGGGAATAGCTGCAGCCTATATTTGTTCATTCATATTTAGCACATATAAAACCAAACTTAGCTAAATGATCTGGCCCTGCAGCAAGAACCACAACAGGATCTATCCCATCCAGTTTAGTTCTAAACACAGCAATAATTTAAAATTTTTTAATCTCGGCTGCATTTTCTCCTTTAGCAGCACTGCCCTTACCTTTCTGCTCATTCCAGCCTCAACCTTTCATCTACTGTGCAGCCATGCAGCAACGAGGTGAGGGAATGATCCAGGAAAAAATAATCAGGCTCCCCATCCCTCAACCTACCAGATCATTTCCTCACTCGGGTTCTCCATGCAGTAGCCCAAATATTTGTGCCAGTGCAATGGAGAAGACATGAAGAAATCATCAGACATTGAGGATGCTTCAGACAGTGTTACTATCCAAAAAATGTCTGTGGAACTACAGTCCATCAGGCACTGGATAAACTTCAGAAATTCCTGGATTTCTCAGGTGTTTGTTTGTCTTGGGGTTTTTTTGAGTCTGCTCAAGAAAAGAACCTGCTCTTTTCTAAGTTTAGAAAGCTATCTCAAAAAGCTTCTGCCAAAAGAGAAGAATACAAGCCACATTTACAGTTCTTCCAAATGCAGGGAAAAAAGTTTTGCTGCAGGAACAGAGATTTTTACACATCACTTGAACTCTCCCCTCCAAGAACTGTAAAAACATCGAGGGTAGACATATTTGTTTCAGTTTCCTCCATGAAGGTAACTTCGAAATAGTTCATTTTAAGGCTTCCTGCAGTTTTGTCTGAAATAGTTAGTGTGGTCTTGTGTCAAGACACAAACTGAAAAGTAATGAAATCCAGAACAGCAATTGGCAGGACTCTCCTATCTTTGGAACGATTTTTCCCTCTTTCACTTTTAATGGGCTTGATTTACAACAAACACCAAATCTAACAATACTCAAGAGGAGAAAATAAGGTATGCTTATTATCTTAAGTGGTAATAGAAACCCTGTACCTATGCACTTTGCTCAAAATCACTGAAACTACCTAACAACCATCAGTGCTACTTTAAACTTGATGCATGTATATGTTTTACATATACATAAAACACACGCATCCCAACAGGAACACAGTTCCTCCAAATATTTTACCCTCTTTCTTTGAAATGGCTTTCACCATCTAGCTCTCTATTCTCTCTGCTTTGCACAGGATAGAGTAAATCCAGCAGTGCCAGAAAAAACCAGCAGCAGCATGAAATGAAAAAAATTTTGTCTGTTTTCAAATGCTTTACCTAAAATATCAACCAGGTCCTGGCACAACTTCATCTCCTGCACAACCGACACGGGTTTTTTAGAAACATGAAAACATGGAAGGTGGCATATTTTTCTCACTCACCTTTTTAATTGTGGTACAATCAAGTGATCTAAAAGTTTTGAAAGAATAAAATAGGTATTAAATGCCTTCATGTTGGGTCATGTACAAAGACTGTTAATTGCAGATTGCTCAGGTTTTCATAAGCATCATGAAATATGATCTCACAATCTGCAGATGAGGCAATACTTTTGATTCAGAGAAATATCACTGCCTTGTTATAAAACTTCAACCATATGCAGGCAGGGAACCAGAAATCTCAAGCTCAATTCAGTGGGTTGTCTCTGTACTAGGATTGCTGTCATGTCCCATGAAACTAACTTTAGATTAGTGGCAGAAAGCTAGCACAGCCTTCTCACTGCACAAAAGCTTTGAGAAGTATGGCATGAGTAACTGATCTCCACTTGCTTCCACATATCTGAAAATAGAAGTGAAGTTTTCCCATTTGTTTCAAAAGGGTGTCAACAGAAATTCCTAGTCAGGGCCTTGTCCACTATCAAAATCTGCACCTACAGAGCTGTAGCTGCACTTTAGCAAGAGGGTATTTGCTCCTTACTGCAGCAGAAGAGCTACTTTCCAGGTTTAAGATCAGCTACTACAGAATATTTTATATTTTACATCACTAGCAGCAACAGCTGTGCTGGTACAGGCTTCCAGGAAACAGACTAATGACTGGACACTTTAAATGAGATTTCTGATTTTTTCTTATCTACAGACCCCTCTCCCCTTTCAGACCTTTGGGTGGGTTTTTTTGTTTGTTTGTTTGTTTATTTCTTAATGTGCTGCCTTCTTTAAATTTTTCTTTCACCCAGAGTAGCAGACACATTTATTACCAGAGGGAGGGGGGGAAAAAACCCCCAGCAGAACAGATGAACAGAAACAGATGCAGACCATTTACTGCAGAGTCAGACACAAAGTGAGAGCACTTTACTATATACTTTCTATCAACTAAATGAAAGCATTAAAACTTATTACACTTTTCTTTCCTACATGCACATATTTCATTTTAGGTCATCTGTAAGTGATGCTTAGCAAATACACAACCACCTCTGTTCTCTCTGATCTGTGAGGATACAAAGCTGGTGATGAAATGCAGAGATCTGTGTCAGAAAATAGGGATCTGAGAGTCTTCCACTCTATTATGAAATAGAATAAAATAAAATGTGTTGTTTCTAAAGCTACAAAAAAGAAATCAAGAATTTATGGTCGCATTTTTGTATTTAAAATAAAGTGCATATTCCAAATCAAAATGAATTAAATGCACCAATGACTACACTCTCTTTAATCACTATCAACAGCTATATTGCTTACTGAGGTTCTCATATGTCAATTATATCAATTACAACTTTAGAAACCTTCTTCTCATGTTGGTATCATTCAGAGTGAAGTGATGTAGAGCACTTTTGGCCTTCATTTCAGAAGTGGAAGTGACAGAAACCAGAAACTCACAAGAAAGGACAGGCCTATCTACACAGGTGAATGACAAATACCAATCTTGAACAGAAACTTCTATCAGCGAGTTCACATTTTACTGCAAAAAACCCCTTTTGCTGATACACGGAAAGGAAGTAAGTAGAGTCTCAAAATTCCTGTATTCTGAGAAAGTGTTTGGTGGTTACAACTGGACTAAACAGAGATACCTAATATCTCCAGTCTCCTATTTAAGAAATAAGAAACTTCCTTTTAAGCCCACGAAAAAAAAAAATCATAGGTGTTATTCCAGAAGCAGACTACATTTAAGAGGAAAAAGAAAACAAACAAAACAGAAGATTTACAATAATGTTTTCAGAAAGTTCTATGACCTATACAATTTTTTTTATCCTTGTCTATATTTGAGAGATGTAACAATCTTTGGTGATAAGTTTATTAAGAAGGCTTCCACGTAATTTTTACTTATTACTGTCAACGAAAATGCACATATCCAAGTTTTGAAAGTAGAATTAATGGCAAAATCATGTCGTCTGTATGGAATGTGAAAAAAGCTCCACAGCTGCAGCAAGGAAAGGTTGGTGTAAGGTGGAAAATGCAACTGAGTTGACATTTGCTATTAAATCAGGGATAGCGGTCAAATCCTGCTTCCTCTGAAGCACCTAGGAGTTTGCAGAAAATTGGCAAAAGCAAATCCTAAATCGAGGTTTACTAGCTACGGCAAAGCTGAAGTTCACTTTGGGTTAAAAACACTACCAGGAAAAGAAATAACGCAGCAAAAGGGAACCGTTTCTCTGTTACGTGATCTGCTCATTCAGCTTAAAGCTCTTCCCTCCGATACTGCCCTGGAGCACAGTGTTGGGTGACCGAGTACCATTACCCTTTTTACAGCCTCCTGGAGACGGCTGTGCCCCACGCTGCAAATAAAAGTAAACCACCAGACCATGCATTGGCCCGAGCTTCTGTATACAGCTTTTATTTAAAACTTCTCGTTACAGAACCCAGGAGCACCCCACGCACTCGTTTCCATCACGGCAAGAGTTTGTTTGTTTATTTATTTATACAGCGCACTTCACCGAGGAAGTGAAACTCTGCGGGCACAGAGGGCTGGGGCGCCCCCAAAGAAGGGCTGCCCGCCCACCACGGCCGGCCCGGCGTCCTCCGGCCCTGGTGTTTTGTGCCGGCCGGCAGGCTGCGCCTGGGGCTGCCACCAACAGAGATGGGCAGCGGCGGGGGGAGGAAGCGGGTCGAGCGACAGCAGGGAAGCATGCTGAAGCGCACACGGAGGGACGGCGCGGGAAGGGGGCGCGGGTGGGTGCGCTGCCGCCCCTCGTCGCCGCTCCCCCCTTGTCGTCTTCCTCCGCCGCCTCCTCCTGGGGCCGGGGNGGCCGGGCCCCCGCGTCCTGCCGCCCGGCGGCTCCCCTGGTCCCCGTCGGGCTCCATTTCCTTCCCTCCCCCCCCGCCCCTGTTTGCTGGGCGCCTTCCTCCTCTTACCGGTTACCAAGCTGCTCCGTCACTGCTTTCGTTCGCGCCTAGGATCTCGCCGCAGTTTTATTCTCTCCCCCACGTAACACACCGCGTCAAACTACACCTCCGCCGCGTCACTCACACACACACAGGCGCTCCCAGCCCGGCGACAGGCAGGCAGCGGCCGACTGAGGAGCGCCAGCCAGGGAGCAAGCGCCGAGCGCGCCGCGGCCTGCACGGAAACCGCCGAGCGCTCACGGAAAACGCCGAGCGCGCGGCAGGCGGCGGGAACGGCCGAGCGCGCCGCCGGCCTCCGCGGAAAGAGCCGAGTGGCTGCGGAAACAAACGAAGCGCCCCGGAGGGGAGGCGGAAAGAGCCGAGCAGCCGCGGGAAGGCGCGAACGGTGCTTCCGCCCGAGGCGGCTCGCGCGGGAAGCACTGAGTGAGGCTGCGGGGATGCGCGCGCTTTTCCCCTATGCCCCCCGCACCCTACCAGGCGGAGTGCGCGAGCGGGGCCGAGGCAGCAGGAAAGCCGCGAACGCGCACGGAAACGGCCGAGTTGACCCGGAGGTGGCCGGGCGCAGAGCCCTCTACCCCAAAGACCTTCCCCGGGGGCGCCAGACCCCCCGAGTTCCATATCTCCACGTACACACTGGCGCTCCAGGGGATCTGCAGCCCCCGGCCCTGCAAGGATTCTCCACTCCACAGAGGATCCCCTCCCTGGCTGCCCCGCTGCCAAGGTAGCCTCCCAGACCCCCTTCTTTATGGCACCAATTTTCACTCCAAGACCCAACTACGCGTTGTCTTCACAGGCACAGCATGGCAGATGAGGTGCTGTGGGGATGCCATGCTGCCCCTCCTTGATATGCCTCCTTGTTGCCTGATGTCCCCAACATCCCCTCTGCATGGGGTGAAGCACACATCCTTCAGATTGCTCCTATAAACCCTGTACTGCCTGGTTTTCAGTCAGGGCTATTAACTCCAGTCCCTGCTCCCTGACCTCTCTGGCTCTGTGGCCTGTCAACCGTAGCAGCTCAAAAACAGGTGCAGGGTGACTGATGCTCCCTTATGTTACAAATAGCTTCATGAAACCCCCCAGCCTTGAGCAACTGGCCTCCACCGATGCGGGAGGGACAAACCTGTTTTGGCAGAGGTGCAGACACCGGGCACCAAAGCTGCAAAACCGTAATTTTCAGAGGAGCTGTGGCCAAGGCAGCAGTTTGCTTATAGCGCCTGTCCCGAGATTTGCCTCCTCTCCGGAGGGAAAGACATTGTCACAATGGGGCAGGGGATGAGATACAGGTTTTTGTCTTATCAGAGAAGAGCAGCCACATGCTGAGGCCCTCAACCTCATTTGTAGTGCTAGCATGACATTTGTCACTGGAGATTTTAAACACTGGATAGGTGAACTTTCTCTAGGGAAAGTTTTTCAAAGAGTTAATGTCACCAGGAGGGAGGTGGTGCTCTGGCTGGGTGAGTCCAGCCCTGTCTTCTCTTGTTAACGAACACAGTTGAATACACTCAATCATATGCCCTGAAGAATCATAGAATCATAGAATGGCTGAGGTTGGAAGGGACCTTAAAGATCATCTAGTTCCAACCCCCCTGCCATGGGCAGGGATGCCACATGCACTAGACCAGGTCATCCAGGGCCACAGCCAGCCTGGCCTTAAACACTGCCAGGGATGGGGGCCTCCACAACCTCTCTGGGCAACCTGTTCCAGTGCCTCACCACCCTTTGGGTAAAGAACCCCTTTCTAATCTCCAGCCTAAATTTCTCCTTCTTCAGCTTGTAGCCATTCCCCTGTGTCCTGTTGCAATCAGACCAGGAGAAAAGTCTCTCTCCTTCTGCCCTATAATCCCCTTTCAGGTACTGAAAGGTTGCTATAAGGTACTGAAAGGTAGCTATAAGAATGAATTACTTGAACTACAATCAGATAAAAACTGTACATAGCCTTAGATGAACTACTTTTCGTTTCACAAAACCTCAAGATGGCACTACACAACAAGATTTGAAGCTCCAAATCGGGTTCATTTTTGCAGCTGCCCTAGCACAGCCACCTTATGAGACTGCTGTGAGGCCGTAACAGCCGCAGGTGCTGCATTGGACAACACTAGTGCACAGTTTAAAGGTTTAACTGCTTTTACTTTCACCGAGTTTTACCTAAATCCATCAAAAATTACATGTGACAGTGCAGAGACTGATTGCAGGTTTACTTTGCATTGATTTTGTTGATTACAGTTATTCTACAATAAACTGAACAAAACCACCTTTGACATCCAAAAAAAAACCCCAAACAAGGCAGCTCAATAAAACTGATAAAACATTGCTTTGTTGACCACACATATTATGGCTTGGGCCACAGCTCATTTTCTGCTTCTGCTGCGCTTTTCCCTCTTGCCTTCATGGAGACACAAGCTCCAAGGCTGCAGCACAGCATAGCCTCAGCTGCCTCCCTCCCCATGCTCACTTCTCTCCTTGGGTGTTTTGGACCTGCCTCTGGCTGATACCCAGTCCTGGCTGCATTGTACATCTGACATAATTTCTGGAAATTATTTTCTCCTTTTGGAGTCTGCTAGAATATGAAAGCTTGATCCACAAAATACATCTTTTGTAACTCTATTTGGAGCAGAATTTTTTCTGCTATTTAAAGCTTTTGAGAGAGATGAGAAATCTAAACCCAGTGTTTCTAATTTGGTCTATTCATTGACAGTGGATGGAAATGCTTCTCACTTCAAATTTCTGTTACAGGTCTCACAGTTATGTCCCGATTTCACTCCTCTACATACTGAGGTAAAGAGTTGGTTTGGATAATGATTGGACAGTTGAACTGTAGCCCCCCACTGCGTAGAGCTTTAATATTTTAATATGTATTTAATAAAGTATCTTCTATGCATTTGGTTACCATATACAGATCTAAATCGGGCTAGGTAATTAAAACTATTTTTAAATTCAGCTAAAACATGGACATTTTGCTGTTTGGATTTTAAAGTTTGCTAAAACTTCTGCGTTTCAAGGAGGGATTCTGAGATCAAAGTGTAAAGGAGCCTATGTGCTTCTCTTAGGAGCAGTAAAGTACTTTCTATGAGAAAATACATAACAAGCAATATGAATGCAGCCATCTGAGTGTCTTGTTTGACTCATGCATTGCTTTATCTGTTTTCCATCATTTTATTTCATCTTTGTGTTAATGTTTGTGTTTTATCAGCTGCTTTTGCTCCCTCAAATGACCAAGATCATATGCATTCTCTACCCATGGGTGTATCCCAGAATTGGATTGCTCACCCTCATGCAGCAAGCCCAAAGAATCACAGCAATAAGCCGTTAAGGGAGTAAACCAACTAAAATGCACTAACCAGATCTCAATGAGCAGCTCCCAAAAGAAACCTGGGAAACACACTCAACCTGAGTGATGAGAGTGCCACGGCGGTGCTGAATTGCACCTGGTCCTCCAGACCAGTCAGACTGCCCTTAATGTAGCTAGGCAGCTCCTTACGTGACTATGATCCTGCTGCCCATTTAAGGCTGATACTCTGTTGCCCTGCTGGTTCTTGCCAGCCCTGCTCTCACTCACGTCTCTCCTGCCGGCAATTCAACAGTTCTCTGAAAATCTGTCAGCTCACTGATGAGTTTGCAAAGGGCATCTTGCAGCAGTGGCTACTTCTCTGCCAGACAGTGTAGGCTCCCCACGTAACAGACAACTCAAAAGAGCAAATTTATCTCAGACGAAAACAGATGCCTCAAATAGTCCAGATGCCTGAAGCGATTTGAGATTATGCTCAAAGTTGTGTGTTTTTGGCATTTTCGTCTCTTGCATCATTGCTGAGGCTTAGACCATACATGGACAGACCATCACTGACTCACACTGGCTCAGCAGCAGGGCTAGGTGAACATCTCATAGACAACTGCTGTGAAACATTCTGACAGCTGTTTTGCACATTATTCCTTCCCTTATGGGTTTTCTGTTGTCGTTTGGGTTTGGTTTTGGGTTGGTTGTTTTTGTTATTTCCCTCTCATCACATCCAAGCAAAATCGAGACACTAGGTGAAATTGGGATGCTAAGGAAAACCAAAACTTCTTTGGCAGTGGGAGTGAAAGTCTGAGCTGCAAAGCCCCCTTCCCGATTCCTTTCACATCATTGCTTGCAGAATATGTAGAAAATGAGATAGTAATGATGTGCCAATTACCCACCAAGTCCAACAGGGACAGGCTGACTTAGGCAGTGAATTGGAATGCTCAGCAGTTTTCTTCTTCATCATCAAAAATTTGCTTGATGGTGAATGAAACCCAGCAAGATTAATTACTCTTCTTACAGTTAAGCCTCAGAGGCAAATTCAATAGCTTTGCAGCTTCCAGGTTGGTTACCCTGGGCAGTAGACTCCTTCCATACAGCACTGCAGGTTGACTGTCTATGGCCTAGGGTCTATAGAGACTAAAGAGCAACATACAGATCAAGAAAAGTTTGCACTTTGTTGTAATGTGTGGCAGAACCACAATGCATACAATGCAAACTGAAGCAGCTGACAGTGCTGACACTGGTAGCACGCAAGGTAATATTTATTGTGGAAACAGGTACACATGCATTTTCAGTCTACTCACAGCTCTAAAGGGAGCAACAAAAAATATTTTTTAGAGGCCACAGCCATCTGGGAATGATTGATGACAAAATAATCTTTCAACATCAATCACTTGCTAACAATTTCTAGAGAACCAGTGTGGTCTGCCAGTGTAGGGACAGAGAGATAGTGTTTTGTACAAGTACAACATTAAGCACAACTATTGCTGGGGAGAAGAGAAGGCAGGGCATGCTCTGAGGTTTTACAGCTAAATTAGCTAATGGATATTATCCCAAGGAAAGAGAGAAAAGGAGAGTATATGCAAATAATTAATGTGGAAAGGGACAGATGTTGCTTTAGACATTTACTAAAGCATCCCACAGTTTTCAGTGTAAGGACTTTTGCATTGCACTTTCCATCCTATAAAACCAGAGCAACTGATTTTAAAACAGATGTAGGGGGAATGTAGGGGGTGTCACCATACTCCTGTGATGGACATGGCCATTGAGTCGCACAAAGTACTGAACTGATGATGACTTTATGAGGAGAAGATGAAGACAATAAAGAGGTGTCAGTCTGAAACCCAAAGACAAAGGCAAGTCAATCCTCCATGTCAGTCTCTGCTTATGAGGTAGATGGAAGCTTAACTTCAAACTCCTTTACAGAGCAGGCTTCTAGTGTGTCATAGCCTTCAAGGACCAACTCGAAATGCTTACTCATGAAGATAAAGGCAAACCGCTACCAGACTTGTATCTGCCACAGAGAACAAGATTCACTGGTCTCCCTGAGCACTTTTATTACAGAAGTAGGTCTAAATTCACAGTTAACTCAGAACAAAGTCACCAAAAATAGAAATGGTTTTTCAACATCATCCCACTTAAAGTTAATGAACTGCAGCTCAGGTCTGCCCTCACTGCTCTTGGGCATTCATTATTGCTAAAAGTAATAAATCTTCCTGGCCAAATACAGGCTTTGTAAGCAGGCAGACTGCATGCTCGATTAGTCCACTGAAATTGGTCACTTTGCTTAACCCCTGCCACTTGAAATATGGAGCCCCACTGCCATACCATACTGCTAGAGCAGGATCACATTCCTTCCACTGATGGAGCAGCCAGGGAGGGGAAATCTTCCATCCTAAGCCAGGGACACAGGCATTCCTCACCATGACTCACCTTGTGTTGAGCAGAGGAGTTTCCCCATTTTGCAGGCTACTGCAGCAGGATTTGCCTGCTCTGTCCAGTGTAGCAGTCAATTTCTGAGCCCTGAACACTTTTGGTTACATTCTCTGCTAAATAACATCCCATTTCTGAATTATCAAATATTATCACCCCTAGAAGCAGAGGAGATGTTTCAAGGGCAGGAGTGCGGGAACAGATGAGCACAAGCAGCTTTTTGACACTTGGAAAATGTGCTGTATTTTTTAAGCAATGCCAGTAAAATAAATCTTCTGGCTCCTCGGGCACACTGCAGCAAGTCCACCCTAGCCCACCATCTGAAAAACATCATTCAGACTATGGAACAGTCTAGGCTTTCCCTTTAGTTCATGATAAATTCATCTTGAAAGTAATTGTTTTCTTGTCCCAATAGCTTCACTTTTCTTTGTCTTCCTCATTAAGCTTCTCATTTTGCTCCACCTTGAAATGTTCAATCATTTCTTCACACAGCGTCTTCTCATTGCAGAGACACTGTGGCTGACATAGTCCCAGTGGTTTCTGGTGGGCTCTGTTCATTTATCCAAAGATAAATGTTTAATTATGTTCCCACTACACCTTCTTCCCACCAGGCTGCCTCTTATCTCTGTTTCTGCCATGACTTAGCAAAGGCGTGACTCAGTCTCAGTGCTGCACTGCAAGCTCATGTATGGCCTTTTGGCCTTCCTCCTCCTCTGTGCTGTGTTCCCTGCCTTGGGATCAACAGATGACAGCCCTGCAGAAGCTTGGTTGTTGATACTCCATCTTATGGCAAATCCCTCGTGTGCCAGATGTCAGCAAAATTGCTTTGGGCATAACCTCTAAAGGTCACATTATCTTTGAAGAGCATCTTGTCTTTTCACATGACAGACTGTCACACAGAAGGGGTAACTAAAGTGAATTGATGGCCAGGGTGGGGCTTAGATGTGCTGTAAATACCTGGTTATGCTGCAAACACTGGTGACAGTTTCTTTTCTGTTAAGCCCTTTTATTACATACATCATGGCTTGCTGGCCTGATTATACTCAGAAAAATTTCTGTGGCTTTAGGAGCTAGAAAAAACGGTGACTGATGTTACCAGCAGTCATTAAAGTACCAGACAAGGCAAATACAATATGAATGGGGTACTGCCCTAGTATAGATAGGTGCTGTGGGTACACCTGGGTCCCTGCATGTTATGAAGCTATTGTTTTCATGATGCCGTATTGGACCTATGCATGAGGGAGAAGGAGTTCAAGCTTCCCAGTAATGCGCTAGTAGGAGAGCTTTTCCTTTCGAGTGGGAATGGGATTTCATCTGCTGCACATGGAGGAAATAGCTGTTGGATCAGGTGCAGTGGAAGTCAAAACTGAAATGAAAAAACAAACCAAATTCAGTAACAGCTGTCAAAGTGAAATGAGGAGGAGGGGAAATTGTGTGGGAATAATTGTTGGAAATACGCAAATACACTCAGCTTTGGCGCTGAGTGCCCACATTTTATCTTAAAGGTGTCTTCAAGGGGTGGTGTATTCTACATTACTCTGCTGGTAAATACCTGGTTACTGCTGGCACAGCCTACTGGTTTTGAGTCAGTTCATACAGAAAATATGATTTAGACAGAGTTTCACACTTTGAAAAAATAAATCCTAAGCCTTCCTTGATGCCTTTCCTCTATGCGAGAAGCTAGCAAACACCAAGTTGGTGAATAATTTTTGAAAGGTGAGCTTGCATGTGGTACTTGGCTTCAGGATTGCTGTCTTACTGTCTTGGTTTAGTGAAATGTCTGTGTATGCTCAACAGCTCCAATTTTTAGCGTGTCCATTTACTATGAAGTGAGGTTGCAGGAATTGTGAGAAGGAGAGGGAGCAGTGGAAACACTTGAAAAGTAGTGCAGGACTATCTGAAGCAAAATGTGGGCAACAAAGAAGGCAAGCGGACCAAAGAAGTGATTACCACTAACCTTCTTTTGTTTCCATCGCAGCCATGTGCTATCTATTACTAATTTAGCTGTGTGAAGGAGCCAAGAGTTTTTTAAAACATGCAGGACTCTGGTCTGTCTCTCTGATTGTAATATACAAACAAGAAACTGGATCACAGCTGGGCTGTGTTTATCAGCTTAAAAAGAACTGATTTTCTCTTCCACAGTCAGGAAGAATGTCATGTCTGACAACATGAACCAAGATCAACACTCTCTCTAAAAGTCCCTGCAAAAGGGCAATTCCAAACATTTGGTTGTCCAAGTACTGATTTTGAATCTGCAGGCTTTAATTATGGCCTGTGACTGGTGGCACATTCCCACTGTCATCCTTATCATCCATCACATCAGCAGAGTCCAGCATCACCTTTTATCTATCACTGCCATCCTCCACACAACAAATTAGTCTTTAACCTCTGTCCAGATGCACTGGCTTAAGGGAAAATGACTCTAAGCTGATTTGAATCACACTTAAATCAGCAAGCAGGAATCCTTGGTTCAGATAAATACGTTTAGTCTATTTTTGTGCTTGTTCTTGATTATTGTCTTTCAGGTCAATTTTCATGGACTGCTAACTATTAAAGCATAGGGATTTGTATAACACTTCTACTAGCATTGTTATAATGTGTATGTAAGAATGAGATATTGTATCTAATCACAGGTATTTATTTATCCAACATATTTACTTGTGTGGCTATATAACATATAATTTAATTTGTTCTATGAAAATAATGAGCCTTCCTCACTGGATTTGTGTCGTACCATCTAAACATAAATTGGAATTCAAATAAAAAAAATCACATTACTTTGAAGTATTCTTATTTAACTATTGATAAAATAGCTCAGATGGGCACAACTGTAAATGACAGTAAAATTGGCATTTACAGCAGCCCTATTAGACAGAAGGGAATTGGACTGAGAAAAACAAATTGATTTTTTGCTACACCATGCTTGAAGCAAAATCTGTGTGTAGAGAAGCAATCTACTTCTTTAAAAAATCTTGGTTAGTTGGGGATAAATGTTTGCTTTCTCCCTCTGTTTCTCCCGCTGGTGGGGATCTTCTATGGGTAGGTGAGGGCTGTGGTGGGAAGGGGCATCCAGCCCTCCCTGAGGCCCCTGTATGACCTCGTGTCTCTGCCTTTGGGACAATGGCCCTCAGTTCCACTGTAGTGACCCCCATATTCCACTGCTGGGAACACATTCAGCAGTATTTTCAATGTTGCCCAGCTGGTCCTGATGCTGCAGTGTGCACTCACCTTGTTGGCTGCTCCCAGTGAACCATTGCTGAGGGCTGGGGAAACAGCGCCAGACCACGAGAAATTAGTGTCTGAAGGGCAGCTCTTCACCTGTGACTTAAATACAAAGGATTTTTTTTTAAAAGCTCCTGTTTTTACATCTGTTTAAATGCACACTTCCTTCCTGTTCTGCTGTCCTCCTAACCCTGACTGCTACAAGTATTTTGTGTTTTCAGCCAACAGCCACAACCCAGCTCCAAGATGATCCTAGTTGCCAGACAGCTGCAGGGCAGCAGCTGACTGCAAAGCACTCTGCAGTCAGAGTGGTTGGCCCAGGACATCCACTCCGTGGGTTTGCGTCTCCTGACTGGCTTTTGGAGTGCAGAGCAGCAAGCTTCATGTCGTGGTCGTTCCAGCTGCACAGCACAAGCTGTGATGCCGGACCTGCTCACAGGAAAACAGGAGGTTATTGACTTCAGGACTCTTTGGCAAGATAACTATTGATTGTTTCCCTTTCCCCTCTGCTTTAACTGGTAAGATTTGATATAAATGAGTTGCCACACAGAGCTATATAAAAAAAGGATATTATACAATAGGGAAAAGGCAAAGCCAAACATCTGGCTGAGTTGAGGCTATTTTGTGCCTTTCCAAGCACAATGAAATGAACAGTACTATCTCTGTTTTCTCTATCACTTGCAGAAGCCTAATGGTGTCAAACCAACAACATAAAACAACAACATGTTTGGGAAGACAGAAGTGTTATCCCTAGGAGGAAAGATTTGTGTTTTAATTTGAATAGCATCAAGTTGTAGAGACTCAGCCCTGGATGGAGAATAAGTTATTCCAAGAGAGGAATTCTCCTGCTCATTTCTGTCTGTAGGAAGAGGTTGAGGAAGAGAGCAGCAGGGATGCTGCTGGAGACCAGCACATGGTAACCTGAGGTTGCTTAGCGGAGAATATTTTTTCACTTTTGTTTAGTTCCAGGGCATGGATGATTGAATGCTGCCTGAGAAAATGGACTGCCATGGTATGCAGGACCTGACAGAATATTAGGAGTTCGAAGGGACCTCAAAAAATCACCTAGTCCAACCCCCCTGCCACAGCAGGATTCCCTAGACCAGGTCACACAGAAGTGCGTCCAGATGGATTTTGAATACCTCCATAGGAGACTCCACAACCTCTCTGGGTAGTCTGTGTCAGTGCTCTGGCACCTGAACTGGGAAAAAATTTCTACGTGTATTCACATGGAATCTCTTGTACTTCAGCTTACAGCTATCGCCCTTGTCCTGTCACTGGGCTTCACTGAGAAGAGCCTGACCCCATCCTCCTGACACCCACTCTTCACATACTTAAAAGCATACATAAGGTCACCCCTTAGTCTCCTCTTCTCCAACCTAAAGAGACCCAGCTCCCTCAGCCTTTCCTCATAAGGAAGATGTTCCACGCCTTTCATCATCTCTGTGGCTCTGCACTGGACTCTTTCCAGCAGTTCCCTATCCTTCTTAAACTGAGGAGCCCACAGCTGGACACAATATTTCAGATGTGGCCTCAACAGGGTAGAGGAAAGGGGGAGAAGAACCTCTTGACCTACTAACCACACCCCTTTTAATTCAACCCAGAATCCCATTGGCCCTCCTGGCCACAAGAGCACACTGCTGCCTCATGGTCATCCTTCCATCTACCAGGACCCCCAGATCCCTTTCCCCTTCACTGCTCTCCAACAGGTCAGTCCCCACCTATACTGATCCATGGGGTTGGTCTTTCCCAGGTGCAAAACTCCACACTTGGCCTTATTGAATTTCATTCAGTTTCTCCCTGCCCAACTCTCCAGCCTGTCTAAGTCTCGCTGAATGGCAGCACAACCCTCCGGTGTGTCAGCCACTCCACCCAGTTCAGTGTCATCAGCAAACTTGCTGACAGGGCACTCAGTTCCCTCATTCAGGTCGTTGATGAATAGACTGAAAAGTATTGGGCCCAGTACTGACCCCTGAGGGACTCCACTAGACAGAGGCCTCCAATTAGACTCCATCCCATTGACCACAACTCGCCCACTTCTGTCCTTCAACCAGTTCACAATCCACCTCACTACCCAATCCTGACCACACTTGCTCAGTTTAGCTGCAAGGATGCTGTGGGAGACCGTGTCAAACGCTTTACTGAAAAACAGTTGAGAAACTGATTGAAAAACTAGGTAGGAGGGAGAAGAGATTCTATTCTTCTCCTGAATGGACCCATGTTGAAGCCTTTATGGGAGCCTGCTCTCATAGAGACTGGCTAAACAAGAACAGTACATGTCACAACATGCCCAGTAGTCTCTGCTGCGTGATTACAGATAGAGGAGTAGATGGGATGAAAGACCTACCTCTGCTCTACAACCATGTGTACACCAGTTACAAGGTAAAATAAAGAGACAATTCTTCCAGGAGGATGAGTGCTGCTCTGGTCTACTGTGAACAGTTCTCTGGTTGGAATACATGGGCCTCAGATCCGAATGTGAGTAGGGAGAATGAAAATGTAATACATGTAGTCCTCACAAATCCTGTGAACCATATAAATCCTATGAACCAAAAGAAAAACAATTTTAATTTGAGCCCTGAATAAAAAAATGCCTTTGAGTAGATCAAACAAGAGATTGTACAAACAGTAGCCCTTGGACCAGTCCAAACAGGACAAGACATTAAAAAGTGCTCTGTACTGCAGCTGGGGGTAATTGTCCTACCTGGAGCCTTTAGAAGAAAACACCAGGGGAAACTCCAGATCAACCCTTAGGATTTTAGAGTTGAGCATACAAAGGCTCTGAGGCCAACTATAGTCTAGCTGAGAAAGAAATAATAGCAGCATATGAAGGAGCTCTAGCTGTTTCAGAAATGTCTGATACTGAAGCAAAGCTCCTTCTAGCACCATGATTACCAGTATGAGGCTGGATGTTCAAGGATGAGGTTCCTTCCACTCATGATCTCATCAATTCTATATGGAGTAAATGGGTTGCATTAATCACACAGAGAGCTCAGATAGGAAATCCCAATCATCCAGGAATTGTAGAAGTGATCATACATTGGCCAGAAGGTAAAGACTTTGGAATTCCACCAGAAGAGTCAGTGACTTGAGCTGAAGAAGCCACACCATATAATCAGTATCAGATAATAAAAAGCAATATGCTCTGTTTACTGATTGATCTTACTGTCTTGTAGGAAACCATTGCAGGTGGAAAGCTCCTGTGTAGAGTCCTACACAAGTTGCAGGAGTGGCTGAGTAATAAGGTGAACCAAGTTAGTTTGCAGAGGTAAAAGCTATCCAGCTGGCCACAGAGATTGCTGAACTAGAAAAATTGCCAGTAGTCGATTTCATGGATGGCAGTAAATGCCTTGTGGGGGCAGTTAAAACAGCAGAAGGAGAATAACTGGCAACACAGAGGTAAGAATATTTGGTCTGTCATGTCTGTGCCTGGTAAGATCATGGAGCAGATCCTCCTGGGGGAACTGCTGAGGCAGAAGAATAAGGAAGAGGTGACTGGTTATAATCAACACGGCTTCACCAAGGGTAAATTGTGCCTGACAAATCTGGTGGCCTTCTGTGAAGAGGTCACGGCATCAATAGACAGGGGAAGAGCAACTGACTTCATTTACCTGGACCTGAGCAAAGCCTTTGGCTCTGTCCCACATGACATCCTGGTCTCCAGCCTAGTGGAATATGGGTTTGATGGATGGACGACTCGCTGGATAAGGAATTGGCTTTCAAAATGTTTTGATTGCTTTAGCTCAAGGACCTGGAAGTGCTTGGTGAGTGATGATGGAAAATGGTAAAGTCCAATGTCTACCTCAAGGGAATGTCACTCTAGGTGAGAATACTCAATTTAAAGCTCTATAACGTTAATACAATACTAACAGTATTCAGTAAGTGTCTTTCAGGGTAACAGAGTAGTGATGACAGGAGCTTGCTTCTTCAAGAGTTGTCCCATAACCACCTGAGACGAACCTGCAACCCATGGGCATGAACCACTACAAATTTCATAACATCTTTCCTGCCCTGAGAGACTGCCATGGCAGATGGAGATCCACAATCATGAATTAAATGAACTTTTCTGTAGAAAGAAATCATAAACCAGTGATGGATATGACATAAATGGTATGGAATAAGGGCGGAATGTACTGGTTTGAGTAAGAACAAAATTAATTCTGTTCAGTGATCTTATTTTTCAGCTAAGTAACTGCACTTTCTGAAATTAATGGCATATTTCACAGACAATGTCTGTTTCCAGAAGTGATAATGCTTGATGCTTATAGTTAATTCCAGGGATCGGTGTGCACACCAAGGCTACTGCTAAATCTTTTGTACTGTGTTAGGGGGGCAAAGTAAAAGGCCGCACCTGAGGGGAGGAACACACAGGAAAAGTGACTCTAAGCTGACCAACTAGGTATTCAATTGCACATATGTCATATTCAGTATAAAGGTGAATGGGTGCAAATTAAGGGGCAGGCTAGCATGGGTGATACTGTTGTGGGTGTTTATTACAGGCCATCTGATCAGGATGAGGAAGCTGATGAGGCTTTCTCCAGGCAGCTGACAGTAGCATTGCAAGAGCAGGCCCTGGTTCTTATAGGGGATTTTAAATACCCAGATATTTGCTGGAAGGCCTACTCAGTCAGCCATTCACAGTCCAGGAGGTTCCTCCAGTGCATTGATGATAACTTCTTGATCCAAGTGGTGGATGAGCCCACTAGGAAGGGAGCGCTGCTGGACCTGATACTCACTAAAAAGGAGGGTCTGGTTGAAAAGGTAGAGGTTGAGGGCAACCTTGGCGGCAGTGACCATGAGATGGTAAAATTCAGGATCTTGTGTGGTAGGAACAGGATACCTACTAAGATCACAACCCGAGACTTCAGTAGGACCAGCTTTGATCTTTTCAAAAAAATGCTAGGGGAGATCTCATGGGACAGGGCCCTGGAAGATAAAGGGGCCCAAGAGAGTTGGTTAATGTTAAAGGACCACTTCTTCCAAGCCCAAGATCAGAGCATCCCAATACGTAGAAAATTGAGGAGGGGAGCCAGGAGACCCGCATGGTTAATAGGGAACTGCTGGGCAAACTGCAGTGGAAGAAGAGAGTCTATGGAGCATGGAAGGAGGGGCTGGCCACATGGGAAGAGTACAAGACTGTTGTTGACTTAGACAGGCTGGAGAGTTGGTCAAGGAGAAATTGAATGAAATTCAACAAGGGCAAGTGTGGAGTTTTGCACCTGGGAAAGACCAACCCCATGGATCAGTATAGGTGGGGACTGACCTGTTGGAGAGCAGTGAAGGGGAAAGAGAGCTGGGGGTCCTGGTAGATGGAAGGATGACCATGAGGCAGCAGTGTGCTCTTGTGGCCAGGAGGGCCAATGGGATTCTGGGTTGAATTAAAAGGGGTGTGGTTAGTAGGTCAAGAGGTTCTTCTCCCCCTTTCCTCTACCCTGTTGAGGCCACATCTGAAATATTGTGTCCAGCTGTGGGCTCCTCAGTTTAAGAAGGATAGGGAACTGCTGGAAAGAGTCCAGTGCAGAGCCACAAAGATGATGAAGGGCGTGGAACATCTTCCTTATGAGGAAAGGCTGAGGGAGCTGGGTCTCTTTAGGTTGGAGAAGAGGAGACTAAGGGGTGACCTTATGTATGCTTTTAAGTATGTGAAGGGTGGATGTCAGAAGGATGGGGTCAGGCTCTTCTCAGTAAAGCCCAGTGACAAGACAAGAGGCAATAGTTGTAAGCTGAAGTATAAGAGATTCCATGTGAATACATGTAGAAATTTTTTCCCAGTTCAGGTGCCAGAGCACTGGCACAGAGTACCCAGAGCGGTTGTGGAGTCTCCTTCTATGGAGGTATTCAAAACCTGTGTGGACGCGCTTCTGTGTGACCTGGTCTAGGGAATCTTGCTGTGGCAGGGGGGTTGGACTAGGTCATCTTTTGAGGTCCCTTCCAACTTCTAACATTCTGTGATTCTGTGATTCTGTGAACCATGAGGATCAAGCTCTTTTTTATAGTGGCCAGCATGCAACAAGGATTCTGTCCATTCTGCCTTTGATCCATGAATTCTTGAATCCGGTTCCGGAATCCAGCTCCTAAATCTAGTTCTCATCTGCTGCTGAGTCCAGCCTGGGACTTCTGTCACAGCATCAGTGGTGACTGAAGTAATTTCTGTCAAGGGGGTAGGGTTTCATATTTGCTCTAGATATATTTGTATATATTTCATTTTATTGCTATTATTTTCATTTAAGTCCTTTTAGTTTTCTTTTTTAAATCCGTAAGTCTCCCTCCCTTATTCCCTTTCTCTTCCCTTTTGGGAAGGGAAAGGGTTTAATAGAGAGCTTTTGTTACTTAGTTAGTGGCCTGCCCAGCCCTAACCCTTTACAGCAGTCCAGATAACATGGTGTTAACTTCATCTACAGCAGGTGCTGGGCTGGATGCTGGTTACGTGAGTTAAAATTCAGATGATGCTATCTGGTCTGTCAGGCTAGCTCACATGAACTACCCCAAGACAGACACCTTGGCAGGGAATTCTTTCTTTTCCCAGCACCAATTTCTTTGCACTGGATCCCTGCTTGTTAAGGACACCTCACCTCATATGGGCTGCTATGCAACCATGAGCCCAGCAGTGCTTCAGAGGAGGGTCTGCCTTTGGAATGGCTCAGTTGCCAAAAATCCTGATAATAGTGTTCTTTATTGTTTCTTTCCCCATCATTCCTCACGTCATCTCTGTAGGGAGCTATCTGAAGTCATGAAAGGCTTGTAGGAGCAGGTGATATTTCTGATCTGTACAAAGGATGCAGTTGGAAGAAAACAGGTCGACTTTGAGCCAGGCCTTTCTCCATGCTGCCATGCATGGAGACACAAGCGGTCCCAAATCTCCTCTATTTGTTTTTATGGCAGCAGCAGGTCCAACAAAGTCAACACCTTTCCCTGCAGATCTGGTCTTACTTTTGAGAGGGCAGGAATGTGTTTTAGCAGGAAGGTTTTCGTAGCAGGCTTGTTGTGGTCACTCTCTCTTAAGGGGCACCAAGATGCCCATCTGCCAGCCTGATAGGGAATCAAGAGAGATATGCTACCTTTTGAGAGCCAAGGTCCAAGATACTGCTGAGAGGATGCCACAATTTGTCAAGAGCATGGACTACTATCTGCTGCTAGTCTTTCACATGGGCACAAATGATGCGGCAAACCATAACCAGGGCATCATTAAGGAGGACTATAAAGCCTCTGGGAACACAAGTAAAAAATATCGGTGCCCAAGTTATATTTCTCTCCATTATACCAGTTGGAGGAAAAGGGACAGCCAGAAGTAGATGAATAATGTGCTTGAACTTCTGGCTTTGAGGCTAGCGCTGTCATGAGGGTTTTGGCTATTATGACAATGGGATGTACTTTAAGGACTATAACCTTTTAGGGAGGGATGGAATTCACCTCTCCAGAAGAAGCAAGCAGATCTTTGGCAGCACACTGTTCAATTTAGTGAAGAAGGCTTTAAACTAAAGTTTCTGGGGGAGAGGAACCACAATCCATCCCACTCCTACCAGTTTGATACCAGTGACTGTGACAGATGCCCAGAGCGTGGAGTGGGATTGCAGAAAGACAGAGCCCAGGCAGAAGCAGGACTCTGCTTCCCTCACCCTTCCTGCAGCCACTCCCATTCTTGTTGGGGGTGTAAGGCATCTGGAGGCACACCTTCCTGATGCAGGCTCTGTGCCAGGGCACACTGCACTGCTCCCCCATGAAATGCCTGCGTGAACACCATGCCCAGTGCTGCGCAGGATGGGGCTGCTGCCCTGTTGGGACACTGCCATGATCTCCCTCCCTGGCACACATCTTCTGAAAGACCAAGTTTATTGTTTTTTTCTCCTTTTAAATCTTCCAAACAAGAACGTATGTGTAACCTAAGCAAAAAGTCCTGAGGTTGCAACTAGTGGAGAAAAGAGCTATAATGACTGTATATGTTTAATGGCAGATCGTAAATGACTGGTGATGTGTCAGCTGGAAGTCTTCAGCAGAGCAAGATGATCTCAAAATGGTAGCTGCCACTTGTTATCTGCAATGAAACGAATGGAAATACTTTTGTGTCTTTGCTTGATGCATTTTTATGTTCCAGATATGGAGATTTTCCTTACTCCTGTGAAGCAGACTGTGCTGACAAAAAGGAAAACACCTTGCAGCTAGCTTCTGTAAGGTGACTTGTGCTGCTAGCACAGCCTGAATGCTCCCCAGCTGTTTTTAGGAGCTTGGTCTCCACTGGGTACCTGCTGCTCTGCTCTTCCACTGCAGTCAGGAAAGATGAGGTCCTAAAGACAGGGTCAAGCTCCTTCACCTTTTAATTCTTCACCTCTTGCTCCTTCCTAGCTCCTTGTGCAGACAGTACTGTCCTGAGGGGATAGCACTGGCCAACAGTCTGGGTCAGTCAAACATGGGTACTAATAATGGCACATCCTATAGTCTTGGATGGACCAGGTTATCTCTATTCACTTTATTTGCCTTCCTACCTTTGACCTTATCCACCTAGATTTGTGGTCGTAAAGAAAAGCATAATTGCTTGCTATGTATTTTCTTTTACACAGTCTGTAGAGTTATGCAAACAGTGCATTTTCTGACCAAGTGAGGGAAAAAGACGTACCTCAGATCAGTTCAGATTGTTTGGCTGATGCAGACCTTTGTGGTTTGTAGTTAATTCACCCTTTCTGCAAAAGTCCATCTATACCCAATGCAACAACAAAAAAGCTGTTCTGAAGAAAAATAAAAATATTTTGATGCTTTCCATTTGCTCTGTCATTGTGAATGCTCTGTAAGTCATACAAACATCTTGGGAATTTAGACACTTATTTCTTGGGTGCTGATTTTGAAGTAGTGTCTGCCTGGCACAGGTCCTTGGCTCAGTAGCCAGATCCCACTCCCAGCACAGCACCAAATTCTCTTCCCAGGTGTTGCCAGGATGGGGTCAGCCAGCGGGAGGTTTTTGGGGGTTATGGGTTAGCTCAGCAAGCTTACCCCTTCACGGCCTCTCTGCACATGCATTATCAGGGCAGAACTGAAGATGGCAGCAGGAATTTGGTTTCCCTTACCACATTCTGTCTCCTTGGGAAGTATAGCTGCAAGGGGGACTGCTGTGGAGTGTAAACGGTTCTGTGATATGGGTTTAATTATATCACTCCTGGGGTCATTCAGAGAAAAATAAACTTTTCTTCCCTTGCATTTAACCCTATTTCATGCACAAAGAACACTGAAGAAACCCAGAAATCTCCTTGTGGGTCCTGAACAGAAGTGGCAGCCTTTTCCAGGGATCTCTATCTGGACTGTAGGCTGTACCCCCAGGCCTACAAGCTGCCTGCTTGCCTGCACTCCCGGACAGAGTGACATCTCCATGCTACCTCTGGTGGCTTTCAGAAACGGGCATCACATGGATTGCTAGTACACATCTAGAATGAGAAAAAAAAATCCAGTTGAATATACATTTTGCATGCCAGACCCCTTTCTTTTGGGGACTGGCCATAGGTGACTGGGATTGAGGCACTGCTGAGGGCCCTGGGCACTGGGGTTTTGTCTGTTCTACCAACAGAAGGTCGTGGCATGAGATCCACCACTTTTATAGCAGTAGGCAAGTGAGGAATACCTGTTGCTCTGCTAGGGATGCAATTGTGAGCACTTGACTCTCAAGCCAACGAGAGAGAGGCAAAAGAAGACAGCAGAAGCTTTATTCTGCATCTTATTTCATATATGTTTCCTTGATCCTCTCACAGATCTCGTCTGCTTGAGAGATCAGGTTCATATGTCATCTGTAAGGCCTCCTTCCAGGCAAATAGCACCACAGCATCTGCAGTTTCTGTGTGTTGCACTTTGAAGATGGAGATACATGGGACACTTCACCATAGCTTGATTTTAAATACTGCAGGATTTGCATCATTCAGTGCACGTTGGTATTAGTTTCAAGTTGCTCAGATACATCAAGAGAAGAAGTGCCTGTTGCTCCTGGAAGGCATTGGCAGCAGACGCATTGCCAAGACCTTAATTTAGAAGGCAGAATTTGAGAGGAGACCTCAAAAAAAGGAAAAAAAGGCAAAAAAGTGCACAACCCTATAAAAGTTACGTGATTTACTAACCTTCACTAATTTGGCTGTAATTTTACATATCTTTGGATTAAGTGCTTACATTGTCAGAGGAGCACTCAAGATAAGTAATGTCACTCAGCGAGTCACCATTGGAAGTCATGTTGACTGGTGTTGCAAAATGGATCTATAACAGGCTTTTTGTTCCTCAGTTTGAGATGATCTAATTCAGTTTCTGTGATTCACGGCTAGGAGGAGAATGTTCCCCATACTCCCACTCACCCCATGTGCTTGGGCTCAATGTCTTCTCTGAATTTTCTGGGTCTTGGTGGTAATTAGTGTCTGAATGGGCAGGGCACATATTTCCTACCTAAGCCCATCTGTATACCAATAACTGGAAGAGGGCAAGTTTTTACCTTTTACCTCTCCCAGGATAACAAGTATCACTCATGCCAACCCTGAATTTAGAGATCATGGTGAAATTGAATTTGTAAGAAAAATGAGCGAGGCTTTGAAATCTCATGAGACAGGGTAGTAGAAGATAAAGGGGCCCAAGAGAGTTGGTTAACATTCAAGGATCACTTCTTCCAGGCTCAAGATCAGAGCATCCCAACACGTAGAAAATAGACGAGGGAAGCCAGGAGACCTGCTTGGTTAAGTAAGGAACTGCTGGGCAAACTGCAGTGGAAAAAGAGATTTTACAGGTCATGGAAGGAGGGGCTGGCTACATGAGAAGAGTACAAGACTGTAGTCAGAGGTTGTAGGGAGGCAACTAGGAGAGCTAAGGCCTCTCTGGAATTAAACCTTGCAAGGGAGGTTAAGGACAATAGGAAGGGCTTCTTCAAATACATTACCCAAAAGACGAATACTATAGGCAATGTAGGCCCCCTGCTGAATGAGGTGGGTGCCTTGGTGAAAGAAGATACAAAGAAGGAGGAGTTACTGAATGCCTTCTTTGTCTCTGTCTATACTCTTAGAGACTGTGCTCAGGAGCCTC
>VWZX01010547.1:0-75525 GCA_013399015.1 Galbula dea | reverse complement strand
TGGAACATCTTCCTTATGAGGAAAGGCTGAGGGAGCTGGGTCTCTTTAGGTTGGAGAAGAGGAGACTAAGGGGTGACCTTATGTATGCTTTTAAGTATGTGAAGGGTGGATGTCAGAAGGATGGGGTCAGGTTCTTCTCAGTAAAGCCCAGTGACAAGACAAGAGGCAATGGCTGTAAGCTGAAGCATAAGATATTCCATGTGAATACACATAGAAATTTTATTATGGTGAGGGTGCCAGAGCACTGGCACAGAGTACCCAGAGCGGTTGTGGAGTCTCCTTCTATGGAGGTATTCAAAACCCGTGTGGATGCGCTTCTGTGTGATCTGGTCTAGGGAATCCTGCTGTGGCAGGGGGGTTGGACTAGATGATCTTTCGAGGTCCCTTCCAACTCTTAATATTCTGTGATTCTGTGATTTGGGGTGTGTTATGGATACCTGCAAGAATTTACCACCACAACATGGAGCTGCCAGTGACAGCAGTGGCACCTGGTGCCAACCCAGGCTGCTGCTGCTTGAAAGCCTCCTTTGTGCATATTTATTTGCTTGCTGTAGTTCTGTCACAAAACCTCCTGCACTTACTTTTGGTGGGCTTTGGAACAAAGCTGTGATGTGTAAAAATCAATTTTCTATGAAATCTTGCAAGCTATTAATTGGGCAAACAAAGAATCAGTGCTTCATGTACTACATCTGATTTAGCAAAAGAGATATTGCACCTTAGTATCAAGTACAGTTAATGTTGAGATGATAATGCACACATGGCAGGGGGCCAACACATTCATTCTTGTGGATGTAGTTTGCTAATGTCCTGACAGCCTGACAAGACACTCCCACTCTTGCTGGCAATGGAGAGGCTGTGGCCACTGATAAACCCTGTGGACCTGAAAGCTAGGGCTCTTCCCATCTCCCTCTGACTAGAAGCCAGAGCATCAATGTATAATACCCATTTGCTTTAGCAGCACATGCTCCTCAGTGCCTGTGCTGACCACTGCACCTTCCAATCCCCTGGAGCACGACAGTGAGCCTCTGGCTCCCAGGCTGTGAGTCCAGCATGGCCTGTGCTGTGGCTGTTTGCAGGCTGTATGTTGGTGTACCTGGGAAGTCAGCTGTGGCATGTAGGGGCTCTGCGTTCACCTGAGTGCTGCTGTAAGTTACACTCAGTTACACATATGCACATGTGTGCGTGCACGCACCACTCCACCAGACTGACTCCTGCTCACAGCACTGTGAGGGTAAATCCACTCCGAAAACCAAAAGCCTCTCTTAGTATTCACAGCATGCAATGCTCTCCTTCTCTGGTGCTGAGATGGTATAAGGAGTGGATATGAGCTGCTGGCCAGCTGCAGCATCCCAGTGATGGTGGTTTTGACATGCAAGGAACTCCCAGATCCAGTGGAAGGAACCCTGTGAAAGGAGGCACAATCACCCCTACTGATGCTCATCTCACAGATGCTCATGCACGATTCCTACCATGACCCTGGGGGGTTGCTCTCAACTTCCCAGCACCCTCTTCCCTTGCTGCATCACACTCAAGTCATGAATATAAGTATTAACTATAGAATAATCTTAAGCAAATGTTCATCTTGCAGAGCAATGGCCATTGTTAAAGACTCCACAGATGGATGTTTAGGAAAGCAAGCCTGTTTGAGCACAGCAGTGGAAATTAGGACATTCTCACAATAATATTTTCCCTGGGTTAACAGTTTCCAAGTGAGCAGGTGAAATGGTCTGAGGTGATTAAAGCAATAGAGAAGATTAGTTTTGTTATATACAATCACCTTTGCTTCTCTGTTATATGTGGAGTGATTTTCTCAGCAGGACGTATTATCTATTTAGTGAACACTAGGCTTGTTTTTCTTTTTTTTTTTAAAAAAAATGTAAATCAGCTTTTTAATTTTTTTGTGGCAATTTGATGGACTGTAATAGCAATTCTCTTTGGTAGCAGTTTTCCTTTTCCCCAAAAGCATTTCTTTGTCTTTAATTGCTTTCATTGTCCTAATTTGAATAAATCTGGGATTACACCTTGTCTTGTGAAAGTTTGCTGGGGATCTGTGGTAATCTGCGTGGAAGCACTCAGTCAGACCTCTCTGTCAGCTCTCATGGATGGGATTGGGGAGGGTAGGTGGAAAAGCCCAGGTGGTGCCTGATCTCAGCAAGAGAAAGGTACAAATGCTGGACCTCTTGCAGGGTGGGTTACAGCATCATCACAACTCTTTTATTCCTGGTCTTACAGGAAGCAAACACCTCCCCCTGCCCTCGGCTATCCCCCATCTTCTCAGAGAGAAGAAGGTTTGAGTTAAATAAGACAATGTTCAAAATACCCATGTGCATTTTTTGACCATTGAAACTTTTTATAGAGGTAGTTACAGTGCTGGAGCATTCATTTCTGCAGGACTACCTCTCCCTGTGCCTCAGAAGAAGATACTGATTTTAAATGATGATTTTAAGTGGCACAAAGCAGCAGCCACCTTTTTCAATAGCACTTAGCTCCACTGCCAAGCCCTCTCCTCACTTTGGAGGAGGACACTTCTGCTTGTAAATGGACATTCCTGTCTGAACCCCTGTGCTGCTCACTGCCCTGGGTTGCTACAGACTCTCAGCTGACACTCCACTTCGGACCACAGACAGAAAGAAAGCAAAATTTGGCTTCCTCATGCATTTAATTGATGAGCTGAGATAATTTCACCCACCATCTATATCCAGGCTTGGTGTGGCAAACTGTGTGAAAGATGGGATGTAGAGAAATGCTTCCATCAATATGGGATGTGTTCATGATGGCACATGAGCCGATACAGCCTGTCAGGTACACAATGGGGCAGAGAAAAGCCTGAGAAATTATTTCATATAGATCACTTGGGAAATAAGTCTCCTTACAGCCCAGATGAGAAGGGCCAGGAAATGAGTGCTTATTTATCAGGGACATCTTTAAGAGAAGGTTGAGATGGTCATGGGTTGACTCCTGCACTCCCTGGTCCTGACAGGCAGATTTGCAGATAGGGATGGGTCCCTGCGTGTGGGATGTTGCCTGCACTGGGAAGGTCCAAATTCAAGGATGATGTAGACAGGGTTTTTATTTCCAAGGAAATTGTGCCCAGAAGACACAGGACAGCCCAGAGAGTCAGTCCTCCTTGCTCAGCCTCTCTCTTCATACCCCCAACCCAAAAACTGCCAGGATAGAGGAAGTGCTTTTTTGATTAAGCTACCATAGGGCATTCACCAGTTCTGAGGTCACTGGCTGCTTTTATAGAAAAGTTAAGTGTTATTGGGAAATAAAGAAGAGAAATACGAGATGATTTTCAAGGAGGAAAAAAGGTTACAGTAAGAAAGGGAATTAAGAGAAAAGTAACAAGCTAGCCATTATTAAGGAGGGAGATGCAAAGAGTTAAGGGGCAAGGGGGGAGAACAAACATCTAGTGTGTTATATTAGAGTTTGGTGTGGATGTAAGTATAAAATGTTCCACAAGTCCTGTAATTGAGAAAATCCATCAAACATCCTGACAGCTGTTCCAGCATTTCCAGAAGCGATAAAACTTAAATTTATTTCACTTCTGGAAAGGGGGCAGTATCACCTTCTGGCGGCTTTAATGAAATGCCATAAAATTTGAGGAAAAACTGTGCTGTAAACTAATAAAAAAGGGCAGTTGGCAGCGAGCTGGTTGCTGAAACACTCTTGGAGGGGACACAACAAGGCAGACCTACTCCTGATGGCCATAGCAGTCAACCCACAGGCCCTGCAAGGGCATGCTTCATGCCTCAGCCCTGCTCCCCGCGTCCAGTGTGCCTGCAAGCCACCGAAGTGGAGCTAGATATGGGGCTTGGCCCTGGTGTGAAGGCACAGAGGTTGTGGAATAACCAGCATGTGATAAGGTTCAAGCAGGCCTGCAGAAGACCTGGGAGAGGCTTGTGCGTCTTCCACCGGATGCCAGTTGGCCCTGGTCTCTGGGCCAGCTCAGAGCAGAGGAGCGCTGTGAGTGTGGACAATGAGCAAATTTTTATTTTGTTTTTTGGAACTGTGTCATTCATAACAGGAGAAAAGGTCATCACTTCAAAATGCCTCCCATTGTGTGATAGCTGCTAGCTACCGAGCTTGTTTTCCTATTTAATTTGTTAATTGAAACTAAATTTGTAATACAACATTTAACTTATTCAAACTCCCAAACTCTGTAATTTAGCCCTAATTTGTTGGCAGGAGACCACACCTTTTGCATACATTTTTCTTTTTGGCTCACCATCATCTCTCACATAATTGCTGAGATGGTTTTCTTCCATTGCCTAATTTTGTGTGAATGCCGCAAGCACCTCAGGAACCAGCAGTACTACTGCAGCTGACAAATATTATGGATCAGGGTAGTATGTTTAAACAAGAGTGGGAGAAAAAGTCTAAAAATAAAAGAGAAGAGTGGTGCTGGCTGTGCAGAGGGAGCCCTCTTGCCCTCCCCACAACTTATGGGGCTTGGGAGCAGGGGATACTCTGTCACACCTTGCCTTCTCTGAGTGACACAAGAGGAAAGCGGCTGGGAAAGCAGAACAAGAGCCACCTGCCAATTAAAGCTTAGTAGGCTAAAATCCTCCATGGCAAACCAAAAACTCCAGGTGAGGCTGTAAAAATGATCAGGCTGACATGTGCCCTACAAGCAGTAAACCCACTTGGTGTAATGTGGTTTGTGCTCCATGACCCCCCTGCTGGCAGTGTGGCTGTGGCCGCTGTTGTGTTTCTGTCAGCATCTCACACTCTCGGGCTTCTCCTGTGATTGATGAACCTTTTGGGGAGTAACTGAGACAGCTGTATGGGATAACCAGTTTTTACTTTGGTACTATGGTTTTCAGTAGCTTGACTGGAGAATGAATTATGGGAGTTGTGTAGAAGAAAGAGTCTGTTAAAGGGGGATCAAATCAAGGGAAGCATCTGATTGCCAGGTTGCATGAGGTGGAGCTGCTTGTGCTCTACAACACACCAAACATTTTTCACCATGAAACAGAATAAAAAGAAAGACAAAAACTGTGGTTTGAGAAAAGGCTACAAAATTCCTAAGCGGGCCTGTGTTTTCACACACACCTGTGTACCAATAATCATCCAGAGAGGCTGAGCCCTGCTGATAACCTGCATGCTTTATTCTGAGTTCCTGGACTGAGTGTCACTGCTTACAGAGGTGTTGAAATGAGCAAGGGAGTGACCTCCTTCAACCTACAACAGAATTTGGGGCCCTTTTCTCTCCAATGGGCAAAAGGCAGCTCATGGTCTTGGTGCTCTCACTACAAGCTAAAAGCCTGGTGGTGTGTACAGGGGAAGCCAGGACTGGCCCATGGTGTCCAACAACATGTCACAACCGTTTCCTAGACTGCTTGTGGAAAAGAGCTTTTTCCACAATATGTGCTCCAAGGCAGCCCATGACTTACAGCAGTAATTAGTTGAGTGTTAGGGAAGGGATTTCCCAAGACTTCGGTGACTGTGTATCAGGGGCTGATACTAGAATACCATTGGGCAGAGCTAACCCTCTCAGTGAGGGATGATGTTGTGCTGGCGTTGCACCAGGAGAAAATCTGGCTCCAGCCCAGCCATGGGAAGGATTCTTCTGATTAACCCAAAGTCTAGATTTCTGTGTGAAGGTTCCCATGGCAACTGGACTGTGAAGATTAAATGTATAAAAATACGGAAGTGATGCTGGTGTGCGAGGTGAATGCAAGAATTCTGGGTCAAGCAGCATCTCCCTGCTCCATCCATGTGGCCATGTTGTAGTCCACACCACTGTGGAAGTCTTACCGCCTAGCCTGGCGAGGCTTCCCCTGGCTAGAAGCAGCTGACATGCCCATCACTCTGCCCATCTCCCTGCACATTGGCATTGCTGCCTACATCCTCCATGGGGACATCTTGCCCCTCTCCACAACAGAAACTGCAGGGCACAGAGATGTCCCCTTTTGGCTATTGTTCCCATTGCTCCAAGTGCTCCTTAACAAATTGTTATAGTTTGGATTAGAACAGAATTAATTCTGTTCAGTAACTGTATTTTCTAAAAAGATATTCCACCACCACGTACATAATACCTTTATTAGTTTCCCCCCCCACACACACACACCTTGCCTGGACTGTCTCTTTAAGAAACCTGAGAGGCCTGAGTCAAGGACACTGCAAAACCCCCCCGGGGTGGGGTGGGGGAAGCCGGGGGAATGCTGGGTTTCTCCAGGGGACTTTTGTTACACTCGGGAGCACGGGGAAGCTCTCTTCCTGCTGGGACTTTGGGCCGAGCTGCGTGCTGCCTGCCTGTGCTGAAAGCTACGTGTGCTCTCTCACTGCTTTGGACTGCTTGTGCTGATTCCACTGGGAGCTGGCATCGGGACGGTTCAGTATCTTGGGTCCTGTACCTGTTTATATTTGTTTCATTTATATCTGTTATTATTATTAAAGCAGTTTCTAGTTTTTAACTTCCAATCCAGTCTCTCCTTTAACTGCCGTGTGTGGGGGCTGGGAAGAGCCCTTAAACCCACCACACAAATGAGGGAGGAAAATGCAATTTAAGTGAAGACCAAACCTTCCCCATGCCACTGCCCAGTTAAATGCCGTTTGTGGAGAACTTCAAAGTCATTTCCAATAATTTGGGGTGAGGTGAGCAGATCAAAGAGTGCTGCTGATTTGCCTTCATTTTACAGTGCTGCTGTTGGAAAGCGCTGTTGAGAGAAAAGCAAATGGTCTATGGGAAGTGACCAGTTTAATGATATTTTGATGGAAAATTTCTAATCTACTAGAAATGAGTAATCTGTTTTGACCTCCTTGATTTTTTCCTGACATACTGTTTTACCTAAAATGCATTGCTTGTGTGGCACTGACACTGCTTTTCGTGGTAAGATCGTTTCTTCCAACTGGAACAGTACTCATCCTACGTAGAGCAAAGCAAAAAAATACTGCTTGCAGCAATGCAGGATCTTCACTGGGATTTTCACATTTCAAGCTTAAGGCAGTCATCTCTTTTCCCACCATTAATTTATTGATACAGAAATTGAGTAATAATGGTAATACTAAAGGAAGGTGGTGCCAGCATCCAGGTGTCTGAAGAGAGGTACAGATGGCAATGCCAGGCAAGGCGGAGCTTTAACAGCACCACAATTTTAACTCCTGTTTCTAGCAAAGAGATATCTCATTTCTGAAATCACTGCAAAGTTAGGGAAATTGAGTTTTTTAATAGCACCCACCATACCTATATCTACATTTAACATTTCAGCCTTGTCTCTAATGTAAAGGAAAGTGATGGTCATTAGAGCCTTTTTTCTAATTAGATGCTGAAAACAGATTTTCTTTTATTAAAGGCCTGAATGCAAAGATATTTGTGTACCTAATTTCTTTTTTATGTTACGTTTATTTCTAAGTGTAATTCACTAAGGCTTAACATTTGTAATTCTTGAAGGGGCATTACAACCAATGATGCACATTTATTACAACTCCTTAAATTGCCTCATTTTATTTCCATATGTTTTTGAATTGCTATCGAGCTTGTTTTGTGCTCTTCCCATCATTAAAGTGTATTTTTTATTGTACATAAATAGTAAATAATTGATACCTGCCATGCGGTGCTAATCATCCTGCCAGCCCTGTGTCTCCACCTTGTCCTTTTGTTCTTGCTAGCTCTCCTCCAACAGGTCTTCCCCTTTCTTTCCCAGTTTTCTCTGCTTCTTCAACCCTTTGCTCCCTGAAGTTGCTTGTAGTGATGCGGTGCTGAGAAATGCACTGCTCTTCACCTCTGCTCAGCCCAAACTCTCCTCTCTCTCCTCAACTTCTTTCAGGGTAGGTGATTCCCCTGGGGACACTCATCCTGTCCGCCTTAAGTAAGCTCCCCTCATCCCCATGGTCCAGCTGGTCCCATCACCCAGGGACCACTGGGGATCCCTCAGCCAGAGCTGCTTTACCCCAGCATTGCTGGGCTTTGCTGCACGACTCCTACGGTGCTTGTGTTACTCTTAATGAGGCAGCATTCTGGCAATGTTTTCTTCTGCCTTAGTAGTGTCTACAGAAGCGTGTGAGATACAGGCACAGAACTGCAGGGCTGGGTTCCTCTCAGTATAGACTGTGCTGGAAAAAAACAGCTGGGCATTGTGACAGTTAATGGCAACAAACCTCAAGTGATAGTTCTCTAGAGAGAAGAAACAAGCCAGAAACCATGGTGATATGATGCCGTGACCACCTCCTGCCCTGACAGGGAACAAAAGAAGTCCCTCTGACTCTTGAGGTTGCTCAGCAGTGAGTTACATGGGCTAGATAACACTAAAAAACACATTTGCAAAGTATCGAGTTGCCAAAGGCAAAGTAGGGAAAGCCCAGAGCTGCCTATGGCCAGTGTGCACTTTCTATGTGCAAAGCTGTTTCTTTCTCTTAGCCTGAATTAAATCTTTCCAGACATAGAAAACCTTTGGCAATGCTGTGAGTGACCAAAACAAGGTTTGGTAATGGGAAATGCTGGGGGAAATTAGTAGCCAGCATCATTACCAGCCTAGCTGATAATAACAGCTTGTGCTTTGCAGATATGTGAACATCCATGCTGAGCTAATTGTTAGTAAAATCTTAGGAGTTATAATTAGTCCCAGCAGGACTCCTGCTGCTGCTAAACCAAAGCATGTACCTCCCTCTTTGCCGGGGGGAGCTGCAGGGATGAGCTCAGGGTGCCCGATGCAACCCGTTGGTGCATATCTTGCTGGGCAGCACTGGCCCCAGAGGAGGGGAGGATGGAAACCCCTGGGGGATTGGGAAGAAATAAGCCAGCGTTTTACCTCATCCCCTCTTTCTCATCTTCTCATGTGATGGCCAAAATGGGCTATTACATGACAGTTTTGCTATTCTGCCCTTGCAAGAGCATAAACCCTCCAGCTCCCTTTACTGTCTATGAGCCAAGGAGGTTTTGAGATGCTGTTCCTGCCTATCTGTCTGTTTTGAGAATTTAATACCGGACACAGTTTCACAACTGCTTTTCTCTGCTCTGGGCAGCATCATGGGTGCAGTTTTGTGTCTGCACGTGATGCCCAACCCCTCCAGCAGCACCTGCACAGCCTTGGCAGTGTCCCCAGGGATGGGGCAGAGATGGCCTCAGCACCCTAGTGGGGCAGGTACCAACGGCACCTCTGTGGGCTGTGGTCCCAGCACATACGCATGGGCAAGCTGGGCTGACTCCTCTGTGCCAGGCCCAGGGGAAGGCTGGGGGACAGGCCTCTGTGGTAACAAAGAGGGGCAGCAAAGGGGCTGTGGGCAGGAGAGAGAGTGGCAGAAGGCGGCAGAAGAAGAGGAGAGAGGTGAGGAAGGTCTTTTTGCCAGCACTGGGGTTCAAGTAGCTGGAGTTCTGTGAAACGGAGGTCACAGGCAGAAGTCTTTGTCTCTGAATAATCATGACTGACAGTCCTAGGAGATGGGAAATTTGCTGAAGGCTGAAGGCATCCTTTCTGATGGACTGGTGCCGGCAGTGTGTTAGTAATGAACCAAGCTCCTTTCCACAGTGCCTGTATTTTAGTGCACAGGGACCAGCCCTACTGAAAGTGTCTTAAGCAGCTAGCTCCTGGAGAGATGCAGGTGGGCTTTACTCTGTCCTGAAACCACCTCTTTGGCAATCTTGCTTCACTGGAGGACCAACTGATCAATAATTAAAACATAGGATAATTAAAATGTCATTAAAATCTTCTCTGTCTACTCGAAGTGAAATAAACATGTTTCTTCACTAGCTATACTACTTGTCCTTGATGTCAAGGATCAGGGCTGGGCCGACCACCAACTCAATGACAGACACTCCTGTTACCCCCTCTTCCACACCCCCACCACGGGAAGGGAAAGAGGATAAGAGAGAGAGAGACTTGTGGATTGGAAAAGAAAACTAAAATTACTTTAATGGTAATAATAATGATAAATGAAATATATACAAATATACACAAAACTCAATAGCAAACCCAAACCCCCCTTGATGGTGACTGTGTCACTACTGATACTGTGGCAGAAGGCCTCAGCAGCAGAGGGAACCAGGCTCAGGGGTTGGATCCTGGTAGTGGATGCAGGAACTTATAGATCAGGATCAAGGGCAGAACAGACAGAGTTGTCCTGAGATGCTGGCCATTGAAACACAGGAGAAGAAGAAGAAAGAGCAAGAGCCAAAGCTAGCAAGGGGGAATTGACCCTCAGTTTATATACCAAATATGATGTATATGGAATGAAATACTTAGCTGGTCAGTTTAGGGTCACCTGTCCTATCCGCTCCTCCCTGAAGGCGCAGCCTTTACCCTGCACCCCGCAATGTGAGACACAAGTTTCAGTACCAATCCCTGGTAGTAAATCTAAACATTAGGTTTTATCACTGCTAGAAGCAGGCAGTGTCTGTAAAAACTCATTGTAAGTTTCAGAAAGTGCAGTTTCTCGGAGGAGCTTTAACTGAAAAGTAAAATCATTGAACGGAATTATCTGTTCTAACCCAAACCAGGATTTTGTGACATCCCTGGCCCAAACACAGTGATCTGACCACAGTGTCTTGCTGCTCTGGAGAGCTGCAGACAACAGCCTCTAGGAGCATCAGTCACCTTGGCTCCCTCTGGGGCCCTGATGCATTTCCAGCATTGGTTGCATCATTTGCAGTATGGCTCCTTGTGGGGATGAGCTCACTTGTGTGTATGCTGGCTTTTCTTTGGAAAACACAGTGGTTTTAGGTACTTACATCCACCAGAAACTGAAAGTCTCAGGTCCTCTTGTAGCTGAACAATGCACCCACCAGATATGAGCAAAAGTCACCATTACAGTCCAAAGCCCATTGAAATCCTGCCACGATGGAGGAAGACTAAAGCCATTTTACCTGTTTGCTGCCAGGTAAAAGGCAACTGTTGTAAGAGTTGAACTTCAAAGCTGGGCCCTTTTTTATGTGATCATAAATCTAATCATAACAATAATATAGCGTTTTCCCTACAGAAAACACAGACATTTTCCGGGCATCTAAATAGTAAAACACACCAGGCAGACTTTGAAGCCATAGTGCCCTCCACTCTGTCCAGCAGAGCAGAGTCCCTCTGCCCAGGGATGCTTTCCTTTTTACTTTCAGGCCTCTGAAACATTCTAGCTAGATGTCATACATTAGTTTGGGGAAACTTCTTTAGAGAAAAAAATCCCTGTACTGGAGCCAGGTGCCACCAATGTGTGGTTTAATAGCAAGTGGTGGAGTCTGCACTTGTCAGCAGGAGGGCAGAAGTCCTCTTTCACTCCCAAATGTCTTTGGAAAAAGCCTTGGCAGCTCTTTCTAAGTTTTTTCTGAAAACTAGCTGTCTTTTGGGATTAAAAATGGCTACCGCATCAACAGCTGTGTTTACAGGAGCAGATGACACACAGTCCTGATGTTTCCAGGTTGTCCAAGCAAGACAGTTCCTGACTGTAAGTTTGTCTGGATGCTAATATTGGCTGCCACATCACATCCACCTCATCCCCCCAGGCATGCAGGTTAGCGAGCTGCAGGGCAGGGGAGGGGGCTGCTGTCCTCCTCCAGCTGCCTGGCCACAAGCCCAATCCTGTGGAAGCCTGTCATGGGCTTTTGGGTTCCTGGGGGCATGTCTGCACCACTCTGCAGCCTCCACAACCCTGTGGGACACAAGTATCCAAAGAAAACGGCTGCTGCTGCCAAGGCTGCCAGTGCCAGAGCTGGCAACGAGGCTGCAGACACTTCCAAATCCTCCCACACTCCCAGCAAGGCTGTGAGGCTAGCAGTGGTACCCACTGGCTTCACAGCATGCCGTGGCAGTCTACAGGGTCAGGGATGAATGTAGTGGCTCCCAGGCCTGAATTTTCTGACTTGTGTCTAATGGGCTAATTATTAGTGACTGACATTTTTGGAGGTTTTGGGGCACTTCAGGGGAAGAGCAGAGTGTGGGAAGAGGAATATGTTGACAACTTTTTCACATAATCCTTTCCAGCCCCCTTATTTTTCAGTCAGCCATGGAACGTGTCCAAATATCTGGGATTTTAATAAAATTAGAAGAAAGCAGGAAGCAAGCAGACTCAACCCCCCTTGAAAAATACAAGAAAACCCACAAAAGGCCATTTCCCTCCTCTCCAGTCCCCGTGCCTCATGACTGGGGTGGGTGTCCAAAGAGGTCTTGTGGTGATGTGGGGAGGCTGCTCTGGCCCTTGCCCCCAGCACCACACCAGGGCAGCTCTCCCAGCCCTGTGATGCCATCTCGTTGGGTGTTCAGGTGGTGTTCGGTGTGAGCATCTTCCCCTCCCTCCATAGACTGTCACCAGATCCCATAATAAGGAGCATTTCTATGACCATCATCTCCCAAGCCAAGAGCTGCATGGCATCCACAGTCTTTTTACAAGAGAGGGAGGCAGTTTGTGTCCAGCACCCCTGAGTGCTTAGCTATCTTAAGCAGCCTTTCAAGAGTCATAGCTGCTGTTGTGTATTTATCTCAAGCCCCAAGCAAAACCCTGATGAAAGCTGCGTCTCAGCACAAGCTGCTCAGGATCCCCCAAGGACTTCAAGCATGTGTGTCACAGGAAAAAAAACAAACCCTCTTTGTATTAATAAGTAACATTTTAGCTTACCTGAACTGAAGCAAGCAAATTTTATTACATGTGCTATAAAGATGTAGTTAAAGGTGGCTACCAGGGACAAATGACTGCATGCTGTATACTTGAGCATCAACACATGCAACATCTACCTCATAGAAATATAGAATTGTCAGAGTTGGAAGTGATCTTAAAGATCATCTAGTTCCAACCACCCTGACATGGACAGGGACACCTGTCAGTAGATCAGGTTGCCCGGAGCCCCATCCAGCCTGGCCTTAAAAACTTCCAGGGATGGGGCTTCCACAACCTTGCTGGGTAACCCGTCCCAGTGTTTCACCACCCTAACAGTGAAGAACTTCTTCCTAATATCTAATCTAAATCTACTCTCCTCTAGTTTGCACCTATTCCCCCTAGTCCCAACAGCTACCCAACAGCTGCATTAAATGCATTTGCACATGTTTAACCACCACTGCTGGAGGTAACCCTCATATTAACTATGTACAATGCAAACCAGTGCACAGTGAATATCTAACTAGCAAGCTGTATTTTAAGCTGGCACCAAATTTTCTTTGGAAATAGTAACCTGAACTGCCTGCATGGCTGGGAGGCATCACTGCATCCTCACTGACACAGCTTCTGGCACTAGACAAAGCTGGCATGATGACCTCCCTGAAAGATGGCCCTGTTGCGTACTAATACTGTGAAGGTACAGTCCAGAAACAGCTGGAGGTCTGTCTCCTAGGAGATACTGAAACCTTAGCCTGAAAACACATAGTTTTTGTTTTTCCCCAGGCAGCTTGCTTAGCCTTTAGGTTTCCCAGATTTTGAATTAACTCTGCCTTTTGAGTGAGAGCTTTAAGAAAAAAACCCAGCAGGTTGAAAGCAGAAGAGCTGGCTGTGCTGACTAACCATTTTGATTTAAGGCAGATGTGGGAAATACTGACAGGAGAAGCAAAGCCTCCACATTGCAAGCAGCAGATTGGAAATCAGCAGCTGCATGTGTTTCAAATGGATCCAGATACCAGCTAGCCTCGTTTTAAGATTATTACTGTTACTTAACCTGAACAAGACCGGGTTAGAGGATTTGCCCCTAGCATGAATTAGTGAGTCAGGAGAAAAACGAAATTCAGCAGAAATCCTGTTAGCCATTTTTATCAGGGGTAGATTTTCACATCTGAGTCTCAGCTGCCAATTTGTGTGGATAATCTCAGATTAGCTTTAGTCCATGATCTACTTTTTTATTTCCCTTCTCCCAAATAAGTGAGCTTTTGCAGTGACAAAATAGACAGTTCTTTAGGAGAACAGCTGTGACATCTAAATAACAATGATTAAGAAGAAGTCCATCTAAAACTGAGCAGCTCAGCGCTTTTGGCTCCCCCCTCCTCACTATGCATTATTCATAGTAGACAACAAGACCAAATGTGCATGCTCCCTGTGCAATTACCAGGAGAACATATTCAAAGACATATGCTAGTGTCTCTTAGTGAAAGGAGATGTGCAAGTACTCATTATTTACTAGGCCTTGGTATAAAATCTGCAAGTTTGACTCCAAGGTTGCAGCTTAATTGACTCCCCCTAGTAGCTCTTGTCATCCATCTAATTGAAGCCAAGCAAAAGCCTAGTTGGTGTTTTGTGTGCACAGGATACACTGGCTGTTTTGGCACACACTGGTGGAAAAAATGTGGTTTGCATCAATTAGCCTTTTTTATAGCAAGGAGAGTGGCTGAATGACAATGTATCTGAGAAGTATGTAAAACTTCAGCGCTTCACTCAAAGCAAATTATCACTAGGGTTGCCCATCATCATGGCTGACTTTGGCCCTGCTCCTCCCAAACACAGAAGCCTCAATACGAATCTTCAGCTCAGTTTATTTTCTTTTTGATCCATCTGTGGGATTTACTTAAACCAGCCTTCCCAAATTCGTCTCTGCAGACTTCTTCCTCCTGCCACACTGGTTGTCTCTGTGTACTTGTAAGGACCTCTGCGCTAATTCCTTCCTCTATCCCCTTCCCAGACAGGCAGTAATCTCTGTGCACATGGGAATAATTTTTCTCCAGTCACCAGACCAGTCCAGCTCTTTTCCTCCCCAGAGTATATCCCCTTTAGAAATGCTATACTGCTGGGTAGTGGTATAGAAGCACCATTAAAAGCACCAGAGAAGGGTGCTTTCCTCCATCCCCTTTCCCAGTCAAGATGAAGAAATCTGAGGTTATTTATTTTTAATAGAAGTGTTTGATATTCGTGGTACAAACACTGCCAGAATAGAGAGACGTGCAGACAGCTGTCTTTGAACAGCAAAGTCCTTGTATCACATGCAGTGGGTGCTGACCTGTTTTAAGCTGTTGCTGCAGTCAGGACAGGACCCTGCAACAGCAGTGAGATCAGGCCTGACTGGGAGAAGCTTCCTCACATACTGCTGAGGGACTTGCTAGTGCAGTCTCAATGCCAGGAGCCATGGCGGGGCCAGCAGCAAAGTATTGCCTGTGTCACTGTTGCACCTCATCTTAATGTATCTGTGGCTTCTCTCCCCTTTGCCTTCCTGTTCAGCCTTGCACCAAATGGTGTTTCCCTGAGGCTGCCATATGTGAGGAGAGATGTCCTTGGTAGAGCTGGCACAGCAGAGGCCAAACGTCACCTGACTGTATTCAAGTGGGACCATGGAAAAAACAGCAGCAGGTGTGCTGAGGATGAGAAGGTGTGGAAATGTGGCAACTTCTTCCTTTTAAAACGGGAATGCCCCCCAAAATTAAAATCAACAGTATAACCAAGTTTTGAGATGACAGAATCATACTATTCCCTAGCCAGTCAAATAAATGTAAAAATATATATGGAAGTGCTAATTTTGAAAAAAATAATATTTTCAACTAAATAGGCATATTTTGGAAAATTCATGTGAAATACACACACCTGTTTTAGGCAGCCCTGCTCTCTACAGTGCTTTGACAGGTAAAGCATCATTTCCAGCTTGCCTAGGCTAGGAGGAGCGACAGAAGCAGTGATCTGGTGTGATTTCCACAGGAATCCATAATGTAGACATGCTGCAGCACTCCAAAAGGGAATTGACTTCACTGCAAATGAAGCAAGGCCTTAAGTGCTTTGCTGAACAAAAGCTGAGATCTTTAGTAATGCACAACAGTGACAAAAGAAATATAGGAGTAAGCCATGATAGCCTGATATGATTGGAGTGGAGTAGCTGGTCCAATGGTTGCTGGCATGTGAGATGACATGTGAATACAATCTGGCTCCACATGTGTAGCATACCACTATAGGCTGCAAAGGCCAGGTTCCCACAAAAGGGAAACTAGACAAAGCAGAGGTCAGATTCTCACAGGAGAGAAGTTAGACTAGGGATGTAGGAGTAGCTGTGCTTGCTTAGCTCACTGTAAAAATAGGCATTAGAAGGTTGTTGGTTTTGATAAGAATGCAGGTGTTTGTCTCATGAAGGGTGTCTTAGAAATAAGCACGGGTGATTGGTTAATACATGCTATATTAAAGGCCATCATTGTAACAATAAACGATGTCTCTGGCCCTCTGACCTTGAGGTCTGTGCCTTCTTTTGCCATATGCATGTTGCTGCAGTCTTTCACTAGAGGCTTCTTTAAAAACCTTGAAGACTTGGCAATTAAGAGGACCTCTAATTGAAACAGAACAACAGTAGCATTTTAATTGCCATGCAGCTCCCCTCCAGAGCATCATGATCTAGCAGAAATCCAAGGTTTCTACAAGTAGGTTTAAAAATAGGTTTATAAAATCATACAGAAACCCTGTTATCTGTGTGCTTTTGCCTCAAGCGCACTTTGCATCTGTGGGGAAGGGATTAATTAGTTACTCCACAATGCCAGGGCCACACATAGGGGTAGAAAAGACACACTTCTGCTGTGGGTGACACTTGCCCTGGAAACCACCATGTTGGAGGAGAGGGAAACCAACTGCAAGCATTAGGCAACTTAAAATGCATTTAAACAAGCTCTGAAGCCCCAGAGTTGAGCCTCCTTAAAGCAAATCATTGGTTGCTAACAATTAGCAGCTGGACAGGGAAGATGTGCACTGTTGCACAAATTTTTCTAATTTACCCCGTGGAGGTGCTGCAGAAGTTCAAGTTGCATCAGGGAAATTAACAGAACTGGAGGTCAAGATATTCATTCCTATGACCCAGGTTATTCTTTGGTGGCACTGACACAGAGCTCTTCAGAGAGGGGACATTCATTTCTCCTATAGCTGGGGAGAAAAAAACTGCAGGTAACACTTAGAATGATGGAATGGAATCCCAGTAGCAGTCTCACCCCAGCACAGAGTGATTGTAACACTGCATGGTTGTGGACACTTCAGGGAAGGAGAGAGATGCTGAAGGTGCTCGGAGTGGTGACAGCATGCCCTGTGGGGAGTGCCAGGACCTGCACTGGACAGGAGCCTCTAGCAAATATATGTTGCAATATATTAATACACTTTTATAGCTCCTTTAATTTCTGAGAGCCCCAAGACATGTTTCAGCAGATAATACTGCTGATTAGCGAAATCAAAGCTTTGTGAGCAAAATCTGCACACTATTAGGGAGCTACACAACATGAAATCAATGTATTGAAAGAACACTCTCCGCAGTCCCTTGTCCACTTCCCATTTCAAGGTAAGTGACATCTGAAGAGCTGTCATGGTGTTGTTTTCCATTACTAATTGTCTGCTAGTCCTGGGCTGGATGGCTCTTGAGACATGAAAGACACAATTCCTTCTACAGGGAGAAGATGACCAATGCACAGAGGGAAAACTAAGGCCAGGAGAGAAGGTTTCTGGTGCTCATGCTATGCAAGACACCAAACCTTGGCTGAAGCCACAAAAGCATTTTAGGAAGAAGTCTGCAAAAAATGATGAGCAGGTGCCTGGCACAAAGAGGAGATGAAACACAGTACAACAGATGAAGAATAAAGATCTTTTCCTCCACCCAAAAACTGTATCAGGAGTCTTAATCTAAAACTAGCTGAAGTCAAACTCCTTGCTGGGAGCTTGGGATTTCCCCCTTATTTTTGCAGAAAATCTCGATGGTAGGTGCTCCCATCTGAAGTTGTTTTCTGCCACTGTTTTAAAACTACATCTTAGTCCTCCTTGAGGGAAGCAAGGTACAACAGCAGTGCTAGGCAGGAGCAGCACCCTGCAGGACTCCTGACACAGCCCCCTCTTTACAGCACCCATAGGGCACATCACCAACACCCTTGTTTTCAGCCCCCCTGACCTCAGCAGCACTGCAGCAGCCTGATGCTCTGCTGAGGGAAGGAGCTATGAGATAACTGACTGTATCGTCTGCCAAGGCAGGACAGTCTCCTGACAGAGGCTATAACAGATATTAAACATACTGCTCTTGATTTCAGAAAAAAAAAAGGCCACTGGACTAGTTTTTTTTTAACCCAATAAGCAAAAGCTCTCTAGCTAATATTAATAGGTTTTATCTGGTGAAAATGGTACATTCTTCAAGAAAGGGCTTTTCTTTTTTGTCCCTCCCCCTAAACTTTCAAAGAAATATTTAATTTTTTTAAGTTGTCATTGATTTTTTGGTAAACAAAGAGGGACATGTTCAAGCAGAAAAAAAAATCCATTACATTGTAAACTAATTTCCATTTGAGAAAATGTTTCAACCATTTCCAATTTGGTCTAGTCACAACCTTCTTGTCCCACTGTTACATGGGTTAAAATGTTACTGATAAAAGTGCAAAAAAGTGCCTTGTTTTAGCAGTAATTTGAATTTTTGTATTTGTTTCCAGACAGTTTTTTCTTGCTGCTTTCCTCTTTTTCCATCAGCACAAGAAACTAATGTCTTTGGGTAGCTGCATGTTGGTGCCAAGTCCATCACAGAGAGATTTGTCCTTCTCCCTTTTCCCATTTCTAAATGAAGTCCTCAACCAGACATGGAGTAAGATCCATATTTGGGTGAGAAAGCACCAGTACCACTACCACAGGTGATGACCAGCAAACAATTCTGGGGTTAAAACCAAACCTCTTGCTGAAATGCTGCCTGTCCCATGCTCCCAAAAGCCTTGTTGCCCTCAGCTTTGTCCTGCTCCTGCCTGTTTGGCCACAGGTGTGTGGGACATTAGGGGGATGAGAGGCAGAGATGACAGACCCTTTGGTACTGTCCTGCTCCTTCCAGTTCAGACACAGGGGGTCACCAGCATGGCAAGATGCTTTGTTCACACAGATAATGTCACTCACTTTCAGATATCGCAACAGCCCCTTGGTACTGGCATTGCTGGCGATGCCAGCCCATTTCAGTCCTGTGTGCCCTGACGCCTCATTAGCCCCAAATTATTTAGAGCCAGGTACACGGATGAGCCAGCCTCCAGAAGCTAGGGATTCCTGCTACCAGCTCAGCACCTCTGCCTGCAGACTTAATGTATTTTGCAGTTGTCTCTGTGTTGTACCAACTGAAGGAAAAGAGGGAAAAGGTGAAAAGCAAAGAAAGAAGGCTCCCGCATTGTTCATTTCAGAAGGAGGGAGGGAAGCTGCTGCTACAGCCCACAGGGGCACCGTCTGCCATGAGTCAGCAACCAGCCAGATTTACTGCTGATTGATTAAATTCACATTGTTATAAGCTAGGGAAGGGAGGGAGAGGGGAAGAAATTCTCTGCATGGTTCTTGAATTATTTATGCCCTGGAAGCCTCCATGCTGGGCTCAGAGCGGGCATGCAGCAACAATGCAATCTACAAGTCCCTGTGCATTGGGACAGGCTATGGTGGTGCAGGACCTCCTGACCCCAGATGAATTACAGCAACAGCGAGTGGTTTGAGGCACGCAAGATGTGCTGCTCCAGAGGGTATTTTCTTCCCATTATTTTGGCTATGAGCTCTGTTTTCCCAGTAACTGTGTGACAGATGACAGTAAAGCACTGCTGTACTTCTAATGGCCTCCACTAAGTCTTTACTGACTGCTGCAAGAGTGAGAGTAGGTTTATGTGGGCAGGGGTGCACAGGGTTGGCTTCACTATGCTCCTCTGACAGGGAGGCAAGAATGGCAAAAAAAACCAACCTAAATTCCTACTAGTTCAATGTAATTTTTTTTCCTAGGTGCTCATAATGAATCTCATAATGAGTCAGCTGTATGGTCTTAGATCTCAGTGAACCTGCCTTTATGTGCAGTAAGTGTGATGCAAGGTGCTGAATTCAGGACTGGGCTTGTGTTGCTCTTTGGGGGACTGTCTGGGTTTGGTGTGTGCCCACCGGGGACGGGAAGGAAACATGGTGGCACTGCTGAGAAATGTGTTACGTGGGCAATGCCTGAGTGGGCTGGACCTGCCAGGAGAGGACTGGCTTGAGAGCAGCCCTGAGAAAAGAGACTTGGGGGTGTTGGTGGATGAGAAGCTCGACGTGAGCCGCCAATGTGCCCTTGCAGCCCAGAAGGCCAACTGTATCCTAGGCTGCATCAAGAGAAGTGTGGCCAGCAGGTCAAGGGAGGTGATTCTCCCCCCTCTACTCTGCTCTCGTGAGACCCCACCTGGAATACTGTGTCCAGTTCTGGAGCCCCTATTACAAGAGGGATACGGGGGTGCTGGAGCGAGTCCATAGAAGGGCCATGAGAATGTTCAGAGGAATGGAGCACCTCTCCTATGAGGACAGACTGGAAGAGTTGGGATTGTTCAGTCTGCAGAGGAGAAGGCTCCAAGGGGACCTAATTGTAGCCTTCCAGTATCTGAAGGGGGCCTACAAGAAAGCTGGCAAGGGACTTTTTAGAGGGTCAGATGGTGATAGAACCAGGGAAAATGGGTGTAAGCTAGAAGAGGGTGGATTTAGGTTGGATATTAGGAAGAAGTTCTTCACTGTGAGGGTGGTTAGGCAGTGGAACAGGTTGCCCAGAGAGGTTGTGGAAGCCTCATCCCTGGAAGCTTTTAAGACAAGGCTTGATGGGGCCCTGGGTAATCTGATCTAGTGGATGGTGTCCCTGCCAGGCAGGGGGGTTGGAACTGGATGATCTTTGAGGTCCCTTCCAACTCTGACAATCCTATGATCCTATGCAAATTCAAAAAACTCAAGCTGCTGAGCCAGTGAGGAGTGGAGACCACAGGTCTTTTGTTCTCATGGGTTATTTTGGGAGTCAGAGCCAGTCAGCCCTGGCACAAGGCTGGCACAACCATGGCTCTGAGCACAGTGGCTATCTATCTGCAGAGTTGGCAGCTGGCCCATGTGGGAATAAGGCAACTCTTTCTCTTTCTTCTACAGACTAATATCCTCTGTGCAAACACCGTCAGGATGTGTTTCCTTTCCACTGGCTGAGCTGCTGCATGGGGATAATACCATAAGGCCCTCAGACCCCGTAGGGTGATAGGTGCTCCCCACAGGTGTGGGGACACAGAGAGGGGTCAGGAGAATGGAGGGAGGAATGGAAGGGCCCCCAAGGTGTGAGTGCAGCAGCAGGGGTGACCCTGGGAGCTGTGCCACCTCCTGTCCTCACCAAACCTTCCAGAAGCCCATCCACTGCCTGCATCATTGCAGGATCTCTCCCAAAAGCCCATGCTGGCACATGAGAGTCCCTGACTCATCATATCTCTGCACAGCCCTCCCAAGCCCCAGGCTCCTATGCAGTTCCCTGGCATCAGCAGGGAAACCAGTGTGCCTGTACTATAGAATAAATTTAGGTATCTGAATAACTTGTCTCAGTCAGCCATCAAATATTCATAGTAACAGATAAATGAGGAGAGAAGGGGCAAGCCTATTGCACAAGGGCTGAAAAAGGAAATAACTTTTTACAACCAGCCAATTAAATTATATATCTAGGTGCGTTCAGGATTTATTTAATTTGCTGTCTTGGATGTAAGCACACCACTGTAGCTGGGGCAAGCAACAGCTGTGATTGAGGGCAGGAGGTCTGTTGTTTGTCCAGCTGTGGGATAAGAGTTGGAGTGGGTGGTAAAAAGAAGGAGAGTAAAGGAGGAGAGGAGCCTTGTGTTAGAGGTATGGGCAAAAGTCAGTGAGGACATCAAGGAAAGGCCCTGTTTGCACAGCTGGCAAGGGGATATGAGGGTACATGGCAGTATGGGGTGGCAGCAGGTCTGACATCCAGCGAGCCAGGGCACTGGGTAGGTCTCTCCTCTCTCACTGCCCAGTTTCATCCAACCTGCACGATGCTTTAATTCTACTTGCTGGGATTTAAGCTGAGGGCTGTGGTTACTACTGCAGCACAAGATGAAGAAAGCAGCAAAAGCTGAGAGATGGGCTCAGGCCACTGAGCCTCTTCCCACAGGTGCCCAAGGATCATTTCCCACCACCTTCAGCTGAGAGGCAAAAGGCATCTCTTCCCAAACCCTGCTGTGAGAAACACACTGTCATTCTGGCTTGCAATGCTGTGGCTTGAAATACAGTAGGGAAAAAGCCACATCCTTGACATGAAGGAATGAGATGTGGCACTAGGGAAGGACCACATCTGCTGGCAAGTAACGAGTTGTTTCAGCAGATTTTCAGTTACCAGAGAGAGATATCTGCTGACGTGCTCGCTGGACTATTGTCAGGTACAGGTGCCCAGCAGGTACACGGCAGCCCCAGAGGTTATCAGCAGACTTCCCCCTGTCACTGATAGGAAAAGGGGTGCGTGAGGTGGAAAGGCTGTTCTCTTTCTGCACACCCCTTCCCCAGAGCCCTGTCCCTCCTGTGGTGCAGGACTCCCCCGGCCCAGCAAGGAGGGCATTTGCAAAGCTGATTTCTGCACAAGGATTTTCCCTCAGCCAGGCCAGAATTTTCTTAACCCCCAAGGCCCAGCTTTGTAAAGTTCAGGGTGTACCTTAGCAGCACAGTGCACCACGAGTGGATGTTTGGACCCCTCTCCTGGTGGCCTGTGCAGATTCCTGGACAGTATTGCTTTGTGAAGCTCCAGTTTTTCTGCATCCCAGGTAGCAGAAATGGCAGGTAGAGTCAGAAGCATGGCAAGGGGAATTGAGTTGCTGATGAAGTTTACAGTCATATTCTATTTTAGTGTTGAGATCCTCCATTTTTTCAGTTCTTAAAGGTGACCCAAAAAGGGAAGTAAAATTTAGGCTCATGCCCAGTGTTTGCTTCTCTGTGCTGAAGACCTGGAAGTAAGTATTTTTATAAAGCTACTTTTTGGCACTTAAAATGTGGATCCTTCCTTTACATCAAGCCTCTGGGGAGGCAAAAGGTCTCACAAACAATGCAGTTACAAAAACTAGTAACGTGAGCTAAGCTGCTGAGAGGTGGCTGGAGCAGGCTGTTTGCTGTCCAGTCTTTCTGTTTGTTTTGTTATTAACATCCACTTAATTTCAACAACCAACTGATATTTTTGATAAAAAGCCCTTGTTAAAGACTCAGCATCCTTCCCCTTGTACAGCTTTTGCCTCCTCGTACGCTTTCTGCAACCTCCTCCTCCATCTGTTTCAGCAAAATGTATCAACTATCAATTCCATCAGCTAAAACAGCAAACAGGAAAAATCTTTAATAAAAATGAAAAAGCTATTAAGCTTTTCCCCTCCAGGACTTTCATCACACAGAAAAGATACCTGTGAGACAGCAACCTAAATAGGAAAAACCCAGACCCAGGCCCCAGTGCCTCCAGGGCTGCCCTGGCTGTCTGGGGATCTTTGCTCTTCACTCTTCTATGAGTCGTAGGTGAGGGTGAGTGCTGTCCTCTAGGCAACATATCCCTTCCTTAGCACAGCCACCCCCTACACACTCTTCTGGGACAGGGTTTGTGGCAGTCCTGTTGGAGTCTGCTAGTATGAAGACTGTACATTTCATGCAGGCTTTTGTCCTGATCTATGAGTGTGTCCCTAGAACTGTATCCCCGCCACCGCTGCATGATCACCCCCACATCCAAGTCTTACATACAACCCCTTCTCTCCACTCCTTCCCTCCCCTCTCTTCTCACCTTTCTCTTATTTACAAAACCACCTTTAGGAGCTTGGGTAATTTCTGATCCTTGGTGTGTGCCTAGATGGTTGACAGTAAAAACACTCAGGGAATTTGATTACTCATAAAAATCCACTGCCCATGGGGCTGACACCACCCTTAGATGCATTAAGGTTTTCCTTGTGATGTCTCTACGTTTTCCAGTCCTTGATGTCTGGCCAAGGCTACTGCAAGCAAGGGTTTGCGTCTGGGGGGAGTGTGCCAGGCGTGCTGACAGGCTGGCGGAGGGCAGTGGCGCAGGGCTGGGGACACTGCCGCAGCTCTGCCTGTGCTGAGTCACGCCTACTGGACGCTCCTGCAAATCCCTCTGTTTCCTACACTGCTGGAAAGGTATCAAGAGCATTAGCATTGCAAGACAAGACAGCCTAATCCTTGCAGTAGCTCCTGTTACAGCCCATGGCTTCCTTCCCCACGTCCTCTAGCAACTTATCTCACCTGGGTCAGGTAGACTCCCTTTGGTGTGGGCCGTGTGCCCAATGTTCAAAGTAATATCCTTGGGTCTTCTCCAAAAAAGCCTCCAGACCTGGTAAGATGCTGCCACAGCTTGTTTACAGCCTATTGTTCCCCCTCCCGTGCTTTTGTCCTCCAGCAAGTACAGTGATGGCTCCCGCCTTTTTGCCTCAACCCGTGGCACTGCCATCACTATGTCCATGCAAGGACCAGACAGATGTCAAAGTGGCCTTCAGCAGCACGAGAGACTCAGATAATGTCTTTTGTTGACACTTGCAAGCACAGGGAAGTGAAGACTGGGAAGCACTGGCCTGCCCTGCTCCCCTAGAATGCTTGGTCACATGAGCTCCCTTTCCCTTCAGCCGCAGGCAAGTGATTTATGGCCTTTGTGCCTCCATTTCCCTGCCTGGGCCCCAAATGCACATCTCCCCCCCACCTCTTTCTCCAGGCTGCTGTGACAATGGCTGTTTGAAGCCTGAGGTTCCTGGACACTATGGCAACAGAGCCATACAAATATTTAGGACTGCACCACCCTTTGTTTGGGGTTTCTGGAGTTCTGGTGTGACTGATGAGCTCTCACCAGACCAAAACCATATCATGCAGTTTCTGCCAAGGCCAGGCTCTCTTGACGTCAGCAGGATTTGGACCGTGGCCCATATTTCAGAAGAGGTAAAGCCAAAGCTGCTTTTAAACTGTGCTGCTTCTGTCAACAGCAAGGAGGACAGAATAGGGTGCTGGTCCACAATGGCACTGGCAGGGTCCTCCAGGGATAGAAATCAACCAAATCAACTCACTTTAGCTGGCCAGCCCTGTCCAGCATGACAGATGGCTGCTGGGACCACCACTTTTCCCCCGAGACCCCTGGTGTGTGCGGCAGACCCAGCATACTCCCTGGCCTGAGAGTCCTAACTGTTGCTAGAGAAGACAAGACTTCCTCTGCCCAGCTCCTCAAGCATGACTCATCATCCTTCCAAGTCTTCTCTTCCAACAAGGTTTCCTGAGGAGCCAAGGTTACTGCCTCTAGGCTCTGCTGAGACATGGTGACTGAGGGGGACAGAGAGGCTACAGAACTATTTAACATCTGCAGTGTGGGAGACGCCAGAGAGACTAATCACAAGACCTCATGAACCTGAAGATGTCTCTGAGGCAATACTGCAAATGTAAAATCACCAGAAGTTCAGGCTGTACTGGGGTGGGGTCTTCCTTTCCTATTGGGCATCCAAGCCATCTCCGCATCTCCCTCTCAGTATGGGTCTTACTACAGTGTCATATGGTGGACTCTGGGCTTTCTCTCACCCAGAGGCTCCTGGGGCTGTTGGGCCACCAGTTGGTCCCCTGGGCTGGCACAGGGGCAGCAGGTGTCTATGAAGGGCACCAACCTGCAGTGGGGAGCCCAACATTGGTGTTCCTTGGGAAGGGAATACTTCCCTTCTGGCAAGGCAGAATCTCCAAAGAGGTACGTGTCCATATGCCTGGTGCTGCTTTTGCTGTCCTCAAGCAGCGGGACCACCTACTACCCCAGTCCCAGAGGTGCTGGACCTCAGCATATCCTGGCCCACAAAACCTGGGGCCTGTACCACCTCTTTGCTCTGGCTGTCCTCCCCTGGAAAGAAGGGCACAAAAGGAGGGAAAAGGAGCAGAGGAAGCATGAGGCATCCATCCAGAGTCAGGATCCAGCCAGAACAGGAGCTCAGGGCCAGGATCTGGGCTTCCTCCCCATGCCCTGGGACAGGCAGAGCCTTTGCTGATGCTCTGGTCCCACTGTTCCAGGTACTCTGCGTGAACCAGTGCTTGCCGATGGCTGTACTCATCTGGGCATAGCTTCCCAGCACTCGCTATCCAGGCTGCTGGCTTTGGCTTGCCACATGCCTGGGGTCCTGCTCTAGGTTGGAGGTTCCCAGGCAGAATGGCAGCACAGTTAACTGCTGATCTTCCTCCTCCCTGGATTTGTTCAGCCCTGCTAAGTCTCCCTGTTGCTGCTTCCAGGCATTTAATTGTCTCCCAGCTCCTTCCTGCTCGCCCGTCCAGGGGCTGCTCTTTGAATCCACCAAAGCTGCTTCTTGAGTCTTACACTAATCTTAACAAAGGTTCTTTTTTACGCTGGGGATTTTGCTAGTGTCTCTGCCAAAGCTGCCTTTGAAAGCTTTGCTACTCATGCTCACTAATAATTTAGTGGTTAGCTTCTACATGGCTTCCTGGTGTTTTCCTGGCTCCACTAGCCTCCCTCCTCCTTCACTCATCATCTTCCTCATGCAGGCTGGGAGCCAGAACCAGTTAATACTTCATTTCTCCCCTGACTGCCCTGTCTGGGAGGCATTGGAGTATTAGCCACAGCAGCCCAAGGAGAGAGCAGGAAGCCCCCTAGAGCTATTCACAGTCCTACCAGGTGTCTCACTCTGTGACCTTTGTGCCTTATGATACCCTGTCCCTTCATCCCTCCACACACACACACACCCCCCACCCGAAGATCTGTTCTCCCTGTTGCTAATCCATTATCTACATTTAAAACCTCTTTGATGTCCTCCCTTTTGTCTGATGGTGAAACCTCGACCAGATGTGAAGCTTCTTCTGTTACTAATGGCAAACCCTTTTGCAATATCTGGTTGGACAATGGGGAAACCATATCCATAAAATAAAAATTGAAACACTGGACTGATTTTCATTCTGTGGGCCTCACAAAAGAACAGGTTTTGTTTTGAATTATTTCTATCTTTTTGCAGAAAATCACTCTATAGAACTGTGTCTCAGAAGACGGGTTTGTATTGTCTGTACTCACGCTGCTAAACGTTTCCTTTGTTATCCCGTGTAGTTACTATGGCTCTCATGGTCTACTTGCCTCTGAAAAAAAGAAAAAAAAGAGCAAGAGACAGAAGAAAAAAATGCAAATATTGTGTTATGTATTCAGACCTCAGAAAACTGAAGTCACCAGTAACATTTCCAGAAACACGATTGCCCTTTGTGCATGCTGAGCATGCCTGGGTGGATGTTGACATTAAAGGTGGGCTCGAGGAAGGGATGGCTCAGTGCAGCTCAGAGGAAGTTGTCCAGTTAGACCTCAAAATGTGTTTTTATCATGTGGCATAATTTCCAAAGTCCTCCTGCAAACTTCTTTGCTGCTATAATAAGGTATTAGGTGTCCCACACAAAGTTGTCCTCATCCAAATTACTATGAAAACATAGTAGCGCCAGCTGCCATGCAGTGGCAGAGATTTACAGCAGCAACAGAGCTGCAGTACCCAAACAAAGCCCTTTGAAAGCCTGCAACTGGAGCCATGCCACACTGGGCAAGCATTTGAATGGAGACCCTCAAGCTGGAGGGATGCGAATAAGGTGTCAGCACATGGCTACTTTTGGCAAGCCAGCAGCACTGCACTATTATCTGGCATTTGGGCTGCATGCACTGGGATCTGCATTGTCTATTTTGCTGAGACAAGCGGTAAGAGATGATCCTGGACTGCAGGAACCCCGAGCACTTCCAACAACCTGGGAGAGAACTGCCCTCCTGACCAAATGCTTATTCTTGTCACTACAGATGTGCCTATCTATGTTATTCCTTCAGGTGAAAGCATTCATTTTTGCGGCTAGTCAGAAATTCACTGACAAATGCCAGCCTGAAATGTTTTGTTTCCTGTCCAATGAACAGTCAGTGAACCAAAAAAAACACAAACCCTAAACCCAAAATCCCCCACAAACAAACCAATCAACCAACCAAAAAAAACCCCAACAACCCACCAAACCACAAAAAAACTCCCCAAGCCAGGATTTGAGGAGCCTCCCAGAGACACCTATGACATTCTTCCAGTTGAAGGGAAATCCAGCTAGTTTTCAAGTTTCAGTCTAACTGAGAAGGACTTTTTGTTTTTAACTTTTAGATACAACAGCATATCCTGTGAACTGGAAAGCCTGTGCACCAAGAAGGATCTGCATTAGACTTGTGGGGATTCTTGTATTCTGTCACTTGGTATTAAGAAGTTGAAGAACTAGTTTGATACCCAAAAGATTGGAAACAATAAACAGACTACATATACCACAGACATGCAATGCACAGCAGATATTCAACAGGAACTGGTGCAGCAGAGGCACTGGGTTATGATTACGAAGATGTCCTGGGTCAAGAAGAGCAGGCAGACAGAAAAGCTGTGAGATTCAGCTGCAGGGAAGTGCAAGAGCAAGCTGGTGAAGGGGCCTCAGGAAAAGAGAAGAGAGGGAGAGATGTGGGACCATGCACCAGCAAAACCAGCCCTGGAGTCATGAATAAAGACATTTTCCCACACACAATTTTTCCCAGGTGTGAAGAAACGTTTCTTTGTGAAGGTAGAAGTCATCAGCAGAGGTGCTTCTACTTGCCATTGTTTTCTCTTTCCAAGGCCTGGAGCCTGCCAGGCACTGCCTCTTCTGCTCACTGCCTCCACCAAAGAGAAATGGCCATACAAGGAGTGATTGACTTCAATAAAGCCATGGTTCACTGAACCACCCTGCTGAAGACTTTTGACCTGGGAGGCAAAAAACCATAGAAATGATGACAGTATCTTTGCCTAGCTTTTACCTGGAATCTGAAGGCAACAGCAATGAATGCAGTGATGGGAACAACCAGGGCAGTCCCTCCTAGGCTGGCCATCCTTCAGTGCCTTCAGCTTGGCTTATGGCTGTGTTTTGCCCTTCACAGCAGGGCTGGTAGTCAGCAGGAGATGCTCCTTGTTCCCCTTTTTTTTCCTTCCCAAGGTTTGGGGGTTTTGTGGTTTTTTTTTTCCTTGGAAGCTTTAGTGTTTGCTGCCAAGGTGCACTCCCAGTTGGCAGGAAAACAGTCATCCTGCATGCATCAGAGCCACAGCACGGGGCATATACTAGGCATTGCTCCACCACTGCAGACTGAAATAGAAGTAGGCCAGGAAAGTAGGTTTAATAGAGCCAAAGACTAGACTTGTCTCACTTGCTATTGGTGTGGGAACTGAAAACTGCCAGTGACAGCCAGCAAGCAGGACAGGCAGCTGCTGAGTTACCAGGCAGAGGGGGCAACCCCTGCCATCCCAAAGGCGCAGCCCCATACGTAGCCCTGACGCTGCACTTGCCTCTGGTAAAGGCTGTAGTTCTCCATAGGGATGATTCAGATTTTTGCAGACACCAGCTATGCTCATCTGACTGATGACTGAAGCAAACTCTCCAGTCCAGTGTGAAGGCATCAATTGCAAATACCCATTGCCTCTGCCAGAGTGTCAGGACAGTGCTCTGGCAGCCAAGGTGATGCTTCTCCTCACTGGAGGGGTCTGCCAACGGTCACAGAAAGAGGAACAGAAATCATCGTATGGGACCACCAAATAGTCAACTTTGCCTTGTTAGTGAGCTAGAAAATTATTCACCATGCTGCAGCCTCCTGCAGCAGAAGGCATGTTCCTTTGTTTAAGACAATTTCTAACAGACCTGCTGCAGAGCCACCACATGAGTTTCTGTGATGACTGCTCCAAAACCGCTCTGAACATTTGGGAACTCAGTACGCTGTGCTCTAGGATTGGACTAGACTTTGCAGGTCAGGACAGCAGAGAGGATTTCTAAGCACCAAGGCAGAGGGGCTGGTGTTGGCATGCATCAACTTTCTGGCAAGAGAAGTTACCTGTGATAAACCCCATGTAAGGGAGGGAAGATTCAGGCCTTGTGACCTCCAAAACAACTAAACCCACAGTTCACAGTGGTATTTTGTCAAGTGGGGCCCTTCCACCTGAGGTGGTAGCAGCAGCAGCAGCTAGGGCTGGGTGGGCAGGAGGACAAAGCCCATTTCTCCACAGCAGCTGGTGCAAACAACCCAAGAAACAGGAATGCAGTCAGTGCCCATTGAAACCCCTGCCCCTCACTGCTCCCTCGACTGTGGCTTCCCCCCACAGCAGCTGCCCATACAACTTTCTGGGGCCAAACCAGGTGCTGGTCCTTTGCCATTCCCAGCTAATTGCTTTAATGCAGCTCAAGGCACCTGCCCTGCTTCCCTCCCACCAGTGGCTCATCATTTATTCACAGGGCTGAAAGCCCCTAAGCTGCATTCTGCTGGCCATCTCACTGCAGGGGGTTGATGTGGGGTGGCTGTCCAACCATGGAGAAGGATGACATCATTTTCATGATGGAAGCCAGATGCTTGGGGCCAAGGGAAAGGTTTAGCCCACTTATCTTCCTATGTAAACCTACAATATTCCCTTTCAGTCTCCTTCCAATCTGGCTACTCCCACGTGAGTTGCTAATATAGGACGTGCAACAGGGCTTCTCCCCGCCTGGCCTATCCTTTCCTATTTGACTAATTAGCTCAGTTTTGCTGGGGAGGTGTGGGAGTAGAGAGAGGAAGAAGGGATTAAAGGGAGGGGGGATTTTGTCCGAAACTCACCCCTCTGTTCCATCTTCTCTAACCCCCTAAGCTGGTGAAGTGGAGCACAGCTTTGCTGACATTGGCTGGCAGGATCTGCTGTGGGGCTGACGCTTGGTGGCTCTAATGATTTATTCAGTGCCTTACAAAACCAGGGGTGCATTGGTCCCTTCCCATCTGCCCTGCCAAAACGCCTGCCTGAAGCAGCAGCTCTACAGATGCTGAGTCAACGTTGCTTCTGTTATGGGGACATTACAGCCCTTGGACAGCCAGTGAGGCAAAGTGGGAGGAGAGAGGGGCAAACAGCAGGTGGGTACACATTTGTTTTCTTCCTGTGCCCTCCTACATCCTGTCCCTGCAATAGGTCTGGGATAGATCATGGTTTGGGGGGACACCTCCCCTTGGGAGGGAGTCCCTGACCTCCCAGTGCCAGGACCCACAGCCAGATCTGTGGTACATGAGAAGCTTTACAAGACGTTTGTCAGGGAATGAGTGGCTAATTATCAAATGCCACCAGTGTTAACCTCTACAAATAAGTCTAATTATCACAGACTAATGAACAGAGCACAGGCACATCTGAGGAGCTGTAGCTGAGGGTCTTGCTGTGGCCACATTTCATTATCTTTCCGACTACTGCTGTCCTGCCTTTCCTGCTGTCCCCCCACCTCACACCATGCTCCCTACTGATGGTCCAGATGGTCCCTGAGAAATGTGGCCTCACAGCTCCTGGGGTCCCTGATGGCTCCCAGAGCTCATTTCATGGACCTCAGACCTACAAGGATGCTTGCGTATCAGGGCCATCTCCCTGCACAGTGCTGTGGAGAGCTCTGTGATGTTTGGGTTGTGCCTACCTCAGAGGCTCTAGCTTTTGTGGATGAATAGTCTGATGAGATCCTCCTTTCCCATTCAGGAAAGAAAAAACCGCCAACAACCTAAAGCATGTCATTAGATTTTGTGGCTGCAGGGAACGGCTCAAGTGAATCTCACAGGCTGAGAAAGCAGACAAAGGAAGAAGATACCACACTTATTTTTTTTTAAAAACCCACTTACCCCCCACTGCTGCCTTACTAGAGCACATGGCTGGGCAGAGTGAAGTCCTAGCACCTGCTGTAGGGTGGGCAGCCACCTTGCAAGGCATAGCTGTTCGACTCAACTGAACATGGCAGACGGCTGGGAATGGTATGGGGTGCAGCGTCAAAGTGAGGAGCATTAATAAATGATAAGATTTTACAATCGTGCCAGGAAAGCTTATGCTTCCAGCATTAAAATAAATAATGAAAGCTGTTTGGGTTTTTTTTTTTTTAGCTATTCTGACTTATTTTCAACACTTCCTGAATGGCTGATGCTTTGTTATTGTTGCTTACCCAGCACTCCAGAGCATCCTTTCAGATTAGAACCAATTAGCCCACTCCCACTTTGATGAGCACTGCTACAACACATCCACACGACTGCCATACTAAGGCTTCTATGCTGGCAAACTGATGAAGAGTTTTTTTCATTACCCTGCCTGAATTTAAGAACTTGTTAGCCCCATCTTCATGTGGTCTGATGCCAGGAGAGTTGCCATTGGAGAAAGGAAATCTGTATGCAGGGCTGTGCTGCTGTTGCAACCTGTATCTTATTGCCCACAAAAGAGAGCCCTGCTGGCTTTGGTCATGTTGGGGCAGAATGTGTGCCATTGTGTCCTTCATGATGGTTTTGCTGCTAAGCAGCACAAATGTGTCCCCAGGTTCAACACACTGTCTCAAGGAGGAAACCAGCAGATGCATAGGAAGCTGAATGGGTAAATGAATGTTAAAATAATTGGAGCTACCATTTCAGACTTGTATGTGTTGCTCAAATTACAGCTCTGCCTTGAAAAAAAACACAAAACAAAGGCCCCAATGAATGTGATGTTAATTTAATACTAGTAAAACTTGTAAATAATGTCATAGTTAAATGGTTGCTTATGAAAGATCTCTTGAGAGTAAGGGACTTCAGAATTTTGGGACTGGGGTGACATGGGTTCTGTAAAACGTGATTATTTTTTCATCAGTTTCCCCAAGAGCTGGTGGGGCAGTGGGGCCAACAGAACCACACCCAAAGCACTCTTAGGCAGCCCTAAGACCTGCCTCTGGCAGCTTGTGTGCCCCTTCCTCCTCTCTGGTCCCCTGGGTTTTCCCAGCACTACCCCTCCTTTTGCTTGGTCACCGGCAGCTCCTCTGTGGCTCTCCCGGCCTTGGGCCCATCTGCCCCACCCCACAGATATCTGCAATGCCCACACATCTCAGACATCTCTTGTCCCTTTGCTGCAGCACTTATTTGAATGATTCTCTTATCCTTCACCTTGTTTTCCACAGAAAACAAGAAATGCAGTCCAGGGCCAAGCTAGTAATTAGCATCAAACCCAGAGAAAACAAAAGCAAAGATACTGAGTTTGACTCTGTCCCTTCTATTTTAAGTTGCCCTTTTTTTTGTTTTTTTTTACCCTTGTAAGAGCCTGCTACCAGCATCTACAACTTCCTTTCACCAAGACCTCTGGGCTTTTCCCTGCTTGCTTCCCCTGTTTAATTTATTGACATATTCAATAATTCAGAGAAATCTTATTTCAGATGCATGGGGCAGAACTTGCCCCCAGGTTTAAAACAAATCCTGTTACATTTGGTAAACAGCTGCACACAGAAGGCAGACGTTAAACATATATGTCCAAATATGTACATTCAAATAATCAATTGATACAGTCTTTTATTTTCATTTTTTAATCTGGAAATAAAAGTTCATGGATAATATTATCATAATATTGCCATATTGATTTCCTTATGGTAAGGAACATACCCCAGGAATAAGCTTTCTTCCTGGAGTGAAGGTCAGCCTGTTGCCACGGAGACTATTCTTACACAATGAAAAGTGCTTGATGGAGAGCTGATTTCAAAGGCTGAGCTCTGACCTAGCAGGACCAGTCTTCCTCCTCAACCCATGAGGCACCTACGTGCTAGCTAAGGGAAGCTGTTACACACAGGGCTTTCAGTGTGTCTCCTGTGCCACCTAAGTTCTCCCCCAGTGAAGAACTGGGGCTGATCTGTTGACACGGGCACTGAAGCTTGCACTTTGGCACCTGCTTTTCCTTTACATCCCCAGTCTATATTGATCTTGTGCACTAAATTTATTCTGCTCCAGTATGCTATTCAGAAGGTTATCTCTCCACTTTTATAGACTGTAGTATACTTATTTTTCAGTTCTCTGGTGCCCACCATGTTACTTAACCTAACACTTGACCCGTGCTTTCTAGCTGTTACCCACCATGTAACTGGCCAGGTTTATTTGTAGATACTTGAGAAAGAAATGTAAATGTGCTGAGATGATTAAGATATACACTGCTGGTGTCACCAGAAATGGGAAAAAGGAGGAAGCACTGCATATGTGTGAGAAAGCAGCCTGCGCTTCTTCATTCTGACTCATCTAGGACCATTAGCTTCCAGATGATGCCAAAGGCAAAGAGGTTGCACTGCAAAACTGCTGGGCTGTGCCTCTGGGATTTCTTCACGCATTATCATTTTCATCTCATTGCTGTCGGCTATAAAATAAATGTGTTACATCGATACAGTAGTGGCAAACAGGCATCTGTTTTGAAGAGACGTTGGCATTGTCTTATAAACATCAGCAGCTGAAGCAGGCTCTGTCAGCTGCTACTACTTCTGTCTCTTTCCTTTTATTAAAAATACATATTGACAATAAAAGCTCCAGAAAAAAAAAAATTAAAAAAGCCCCTCCCTCCTCAGAAGAAAGATCTTGCTCTGTTTTCCTTGGAAAATCTTCAAACATGTGCCCTGCGAAATGATTTTGCACATCTTCTCTCCTCCTGTGAATGCTATTGAAATAACGTTTTTAAAATCAGGCAGCAAAAAGTGAGGCTCTTGTAAGCAGTTTAATGGCAGAGCTTCTTCGAGCCACTACAGCAGCAAATATTTGTGTTTTCTAAAATACTGCATTTTGTCCAAGCTGCCTTGCTCCCGGCATGCACATGCGGTCAGGGTGTACAGCTGCACAGCACATAGCACACATCTGTGCAAGTGCTACAGTGGCACTGGGCACTCACGGAGCTTGTGCTACAGGCGGCAGGGATGAACGTGGCCTAACAGCAGTGCTTGATACTTGCTGAAATCTGGGGGCTCTGAGTGTGGAGGATTTTGTTGCCCTTGGCAAATGGGAGATGAGCTGGAGCTGCTCCTGAAGACTTTTGCTCCCTTCTCTGGGTGCAGGCAGTAAGGAGAGGTCAGAAGCTGGGCAGATCCAGAAGGTATGTATCATAGCTGACCAAAACACTGTGGATGGCACTATTGTAGTTTTAGTATGATATCAGTTTTAATTGTTTTTTCCATTTTGGTATGTGGATTAATTTTTAATTGAAAATTATTTTTAAAAGTGGGCACGCCCTTCCTTTCTAAGTCATACAGGAGAGAGAGTTTAGGAAAGTGTCCCATGAAAGCAAATGGGCTTTATTTCAACAGTCCCTGCCTAAAATCTCACTATCTGAGTTTCTGCCTTTGTTGTTGTTGTTTTTGTGGGGTTTTTTAACTGCTTTCCTTCACCAGGCATATCAAGGGAAAAAGACCAGGATTGTTTTAGGAGGGTGGCTTACTGTACACAGCCCACTGGGTGCTTCAGACTCTCAAACATATATCAGGTTTGCAGTGGAGGTGCTGTTAAAGGTGCAATAGTCATGCCTGCAGTTTGCGTCCCTATACACCTCTGTATCAAGGAAACAGAAAGCAGCAAGTTCAAACACCTTCACAGAAATCCCAAAGAAAATACATTGTTCAGGAACATGAGCATGTGAACACTGCCAAATAAATGTCAATCTCTGTGAATCCTAAACATTGGCCATTTGTAAACTATCTGATTGCAAGTCAAATTGTTTTATGGTTACAGGAGTATTTAATATACTGTGAACAGTTTAAAGTTAACATTTCATATTCAGAGTGATTAATGGCACCATATTGTATTTCAATTACTATAAGATACTTCCCCATAATAAACAATGACAATAATATTCACATTAAGTCAATAAAAAGCATTTTCAAAGTGTGATGTATAACTGCCATTATCACAGCCCAGTGCAAAAGCATCACACAGCAAGTTAGCAACACTGATAACAGAAACCTCCTGCACACAAAGGTAGCCGTTTGTGCAAGGCAGACTTATTACCCTCTAGCTCAGGAAGCCATACCAGCTTCCCCACTGCTTCTAGATACAACTTCATAAACTCCAGCCTGGGAGCTGATGAGATGGGGAAGACAAACTTGGGCATCCTGCAGTCATTTCCTAGGCATTACTGCTGATAAGAGCTACATGGCAGTCACATCAAAATCTTTCATCCTCTGACCTACAAGGTCCTCAGACCTACAAGGATGTAGGTCCTCTTCATGTGAAGAACATGCAACCTCATTAACTGAAAAGGGAAATTATTTTTTCTCATACTCGTTTAACCTGCTTGCCTGCTTTTTAATTGCTAGCACTGATTTGAGTGCCCAAGAGCATACCAACTGGCAACACCTGCTTTCCACAGCTTCATGTCTAGAATATAGTTGCATTCCCCATCAGGAAGTAGAAAACTGAAAAAGAAAAGAAAATGAAGAAAATATTTCACTTCAATAAATAATGAATTGGTTTTGTCTTGGAACCTTAGTTTAATTTTGTTTCATTTGACTAATATAAAAAGATACTTGGCTTAGACATCAAAACAAAACAACAACATATAGAAAAAATGAGATACAATGTTAAATATAAACTGAAGAAATATCATGATAAATTATCACTGTTATGAACAGTGTATTTACAGCTAGCAGAAAACGTAAAATAAGAAGGTAGAAGGAATACATTTCTGCATCATAGGAATGACAATCCTCTCTCTGTCAAAACAAGACATTTCACCTTTATCAAAACAAAACAGAAAAGTCCAAATTATTCAGAAGGATCAGAAGGATGACAATAGACTGGTGAGGTGGGCATATAGGAACCTCCTGAAATTCAGCAAAGCAAGTGCAAGGTCCTGCAGCTGGGAAGGAATAATCCCATGTACCAATACAGGCTGAGTGTTGACCTGCTGGAAAGTAGCTGAGCAGAGAAGGATCTGGGTGTCATTGTGGACAAGTTGTCTGTGAGCCAGCAGCGTGCCATTGTGCCCAGGAATGCAAATGGTATCCTGGTGTGCATTGGGAAGAGAATTGCCAGCAGGTCAAGTGAGGTGATCCTATCCCTCAACTCAGCCTTGGTGAGGCCCCACCTGGACTACTGTTTAGTTCTTGGCTCTTCAGTACAAGAGAGACATGCAGCTCCTGAAGTGGGCCCACTGTAGAGCTGCAAAGATGATTGGGGGGATGGAGCATATCCCTTAAGAGGAAAGGTTGAAGGAGGTGGGCTTATTTAGCCTGAAGAAAAAGAGGCAGAGAGAGGCTCTTATCAGTGTATATAAGTATCTGAAGGGAGGGTGTCAAGAGGGTGGAGCCAGGCTCTTAGTGGTGCTAAGCAATAGGATGTAAGGCAACAACCACAAACTGGAATACTGGAAGCTCCACCTGAACATGAGGAAGAATTTCTCTGTGAGGGTGATTAAGCACTGGAACAGGCTGTCCAGTGATGTTGTAGAGTCTGCTCTGGAGATATTAAAAAAAAATCTGGACACAATGTGCTCTATGTGACCCTACTAGAGCAAGGAGGTTGGACTAGATGACCTCTGGCAGTCCCTTCCAACCTTAGCTATTCTGTGATTCTGTAATTCACTTTGACTTTCCTGCTGAAAATTATGTCCAGATTGAAACATTCTCATGAAATGCCTTTATTTCACAATAAGCTGCACATTCTTTGGTTGAAAATTCACTTCTTCTGGACACTTTCGCAGCCACTCTTGCTGAAGGGTTTGGGAGGACAGGTGCCTCTGGTCACACTTGGCATCTCTATTCCTCTGGTTAAGGATTCAGACCCCCTGCCTGAGACCCACACATTCACTCCACTCACTGGGGGCTGGACTCAACAGTCCCCATGTTTGTAAGGTACAATATAAGCAAGTTTGTCTCCCTGCTCCACAAAAAGCAAGGGTCACCATCTCAAAGAAGCAACGAGCAGCACACCAATAACAGCAGTATTTCATAAAACACTAGAAGGAATTCTTTTTTCAAAAAAAAAAGAAAAAATGGAGAGAGAAAATAAACCTTTTTCTTTGCAGGTAAGCTTTAACACACCTGTTGTGGACATTGCAGGAGAGTGTGTAAAGTCTCAGAGTAAGCCATTATCCAGAGGCAATAGTTTCAAAAAGCATTCATCCTGTAATCAGTGGCAAGGCAAATGGTGATGTACCTGTAGACACCCACAGGGGTGGTGGGTTTCAAGTGGATGGGAGACCCTGGCCTCACTGTGGTGGCCTGGCTGGTGAGGACCTTGCCAGTGCTTGCTGCACAGGTTGGGGCAGAGCTTCCTTCCGCAGCTGGACCCGTAGTGGCTGGTGTCATTCTGAGCTTGAGCTGCTGTAGCTGCCTGCTGTGGCCATGGGTGTGTTGCTTCTGCAGTCCTGCATGCAGATGCCTCCAAAGACATACTCTGCAAAGCACTGCTGAGCTGCCCAGTACCCTGCATCATGACTACACAGTTGCAGCCCTGCACTACAGACTGCCTCTGTCCTGTTTTACAAATCCTCGACATTGTAACCGGTGGCTTTTATCAAAACAAACATTTAGACAGCTTCGACCCCAGCTACAGAACCCAGCATTGCCTCTTGGTGCCACAGCAGCCAAGGTCTGTGGTGGTCCTGCACAGACACATGGGATAACCAGGTGGGCTAAGCTGAGTACTATGCTCTCTTGAAACCCTCCCACAGTGTTTGTCCATTTAGGAGTTTGGGGTGTCTTCACCCAGGTTCCCTCAGCCAGCAAACATTGTGCCCAAGGACATGCACAGTGTCAGCCATAAGGATCAACTCACCACAGTAACTTCAATGTGATTTTGTTAATTGCCTACTCTGCTCTGAACAAGAAAATACCAACTGCTTCAACAAGTCTGTATTTAAGGTTTTCTTTCCAAAGCCTCCTTCATTTTGTATTCCTAGACTTTTCTACCAGCTTGTCCAAGGCTGGAACATGTATGGCAAATATAGGGGCCACGTGCCCTGACACACACTTTGTCCAAGGCCAAAATAAAGTGGAAATTACGGATAGGAAACAAAGAAACCTCCATATTTTATCAGTCCTAATCCAATTAATGCTAATAATGTAGGTTACTAATAACAGTACATAGCTCTCTTCAGCACAAATTAAACTTGTACCACTTTACTGTATGGCTGAGAAATGGAGGCAGAAGTAACAGTAATGTAACGTAGCAGTAAAACACAAGCTGAGCCTCCAGGTCAAACCAGGCAATGCCCTGACTATACTGCTCCTTGCTCTTCCAAGTTTCATATTATTCATTTTTTGAAACACATACTCCTGCTTGAGCCAATGGGAAATCTGCTATTTTATTCAAAGGAACCAGTTGGATAGATGATGGTAGAGCAGTGGATGTGGTTTATCTTGATTTCAGTAAAGCGTTTGACACTGTCTCCCACAGCATCCTTGCAGCTAAACCGAGAAAGTGTGGTCTGGATGATCGGGTACAGAGGTGGATTATGAACTGGTTGAAGGACAGAAGTCAGAGAGTTGTGGTCAATGGGGTGGAGTCTAGTTGGAAGCCTGTGTCTACTGGATTCTCTCAGGGGTCAGTACTGGGACCAGTACTTTTCCATCTATTCATTAATGACCTGAATGAGGGAACAGAGTGTGCTGTCAACAAGTTTGCTGATGCCACTAAACTGGGTGGAGTGGCTGACACACCGGAGGGTTGTGCTGCCATTCAGCGAGACTTAGACAGGCTGGAGAGTTGGGCAGGGAGAAACTGAATGAAATTCAATAAGGCCAAGTGTGGAGTTTTGCACCTGGGAAAGACCAACCCCATGGATCAGTGTTAGGTTGGGGACTGACCTGTTCAGTGAAGAGGAAAGGGATCTGGGGGTGCTGGTGGATGGAAGGATGACCATGAGGCAGCAGTGTGCTCTTGTGGTCAGGAGGGCTAATGGGATTCTGGGGTGTATTAGAAGGAGTGTGGCTAGTAGGTCAAGAGAGGTTATTCTCCCCCTTTACTCTACCCTGTTGAGGCCGCATCTGGAATATTGTGTCCAGCTGTGGGCTCCTCAGTTTAAGAAGGATAGGGAACTGCTGGAAAGAGTCCAGTGCAGAGCCACAAAGATGATGAAGGGCGTGGAACATCTTCCTTATGAGGAAAGGCTGAGGGAGCTGGGTCTCTTTAGGTTGGAGAAGAGAAGACTAAGGGGTGACCTCATCTATACTTTTAAATATGTGAAGAGTGGGTGTCAGGAGGATGGGGTCAGGCTCTTCTCAGTGAAGCCCAGTGACAGGACAAGGGGCAGTGGTTGTAAGATGAAGCATAGGAGGTTTGTGCGAATACAAGGAAAATTTTTTTCCCAGTTCACGTGCCAGAGCACTGGCACAGAGTACCCAGAGAGGTTGTGGAGTCTCCTTCTATGGAGGTATTCAAAACTCATCTGGACGTGCTTCTGTGTGACCTGGTCTAGGGAATCCTGCTGTGGCAGGGGGGTTGGACTAGGTCATCTTTTGAGGTCCCTTCCAACTCCTAACATTCTGTGATTCCGTGTGATTCTGTGATTCTGTGACCTGGAGTGAGGTCCTGCAGCAGTCGGTCTCCTTTGGAAGAAGAACTGTGCATCCTTAGTTTTGGCAGGGCACTAGCAATCCGGCTGGCTTTTAAAGTCTCGGCCACATTTAACACCTCAAGTGCTAGCCGAAATTTTTTGAAGGAATACTCTGCTAACCTTCATCGTGGGCAACTTACAAAAAACATACCCAAATTTGTGCAGAATTCAGCAAACAGGTTCACAAAAATGATTCGGAAAATTTATATGCATGCTGTAGTGGCTCTGCCTAGAAACAGATGAGTCAGAGTTTCTCAGGGCACTCTCTGCAGCAGGACTACACACTTGAAAAATGCAAGAGGGCAGAGGTTCAGACGCCCCCAGCTGGTCTTCCTGGGTGGCCCTTGGTGAACTGACGTCTACTCAGGATGGAGGAACCAAAGGATGTAAGGTTTGTGGAGAGGGCTTTTCCTTCTTTAACTTGGAGAAAAGGAGACTAAGGGGTGACCTCATCTTTGCTTATAAATATGTGAAGGTTGAGTGTCAGGGGGATGGGGTCAGGCTCTTCCCATTGAAGCCCAGGGACAAGTCAAGGGGCAATGGCTACAAGCTGAAACATAGGAGGTTCTGTGTGAATACAAGACAAAGTTTCTTCCCAGCAAGGGTGCCAGAGCACTGGAACAGACTGCCAAGAGAGGTTGTGGAGTCCTTCTCTGGAGATATTCAAAACTCATCTGGATGCATTTCTGTATTTCTTACTCTAGGGAATCCTGCTTTGGCAAGGGGGTTGGACTGGATCTTTTGAGGTCCCTTCCAACCCTTAATGTTCTGTGATTGTGTGATTCTCACTTGAATAGTAGAGTAGTACTCATTCTCCAGCAGAGCTGTACTGATAGCAAGGGCAAGGCAGAGTTGTATGTCAATCATGAAGGCCATGAAAGTCCTTGTGACTCCCTTGCCAAAAACCCAGTGATGTCTTTGTGCATTGGCATGGAGAAAATGTGATGTCAGAGACAAAGGCAGCTGCTGAGCTTCCAAGAATCTGCAAGAGCTTCTGGAGAGACATGTGTCTCCCCTCTCCCCTCACTCTTCCAAGGCTCTGCCTCTCCGTCTCTCAGCTCCTGGTTTCAGAAATCAGTGAGGATCCATCAGACATGACAGGCACCTGCCTTCTGCTTGGAAAGGCTCTTGCAGGACCGATGACACCCAGCATTTCTACCGTTGGCCACCCATAACCATGTCTCAGGGCAGGGGGTTGCAGGACAAGACTCAGATCTCTTCGCCTACTTCTTATCACCCATATGACCTCTTAATTTCTTTCCTCAGAAAGAACAGCCTCCCAGTTTGCCTTCTGGAGGTGTTTTCCTCCTGTAAAGAGAAGGCAGGTTGTGTCGGTGACCTCCACTTAATAAAATTATTTCTCTCACCCTTATTAATATTCCCTGTGGCTTTACTATTAACAGCCATTGAGGTGGGTAGCCAGGAGTCTTCTCCAGCCACAGAGGGCTCTAAGGGAGCGGGTACAACAACTACAGGCATGTTTCTGCACAGTAGTCTGAAATTTGAAAGGATTTTAATAAATTGGAGTTTAATTTTATGTAATTGAAGTTTATTCTGGGTTCTGACTTGCTTTGTGACTTTGGACTAAGCTTTGTCTCTCCCATATTTAAGTTGTGAGCTCTTGTGTTGTGTAATTAACAGCCCCAGATGAATGCAGCATTCTTGGTGCTACTGCCTTTCTGTCAGCAGCCAGGTATCCACCTGACCCAGAAATGCAGCATGCAACACAGTCTGAACAGGTATGAGATGCTCTGCCAAGTGCTGCTCACATTATAGAGCCATGTAGATCCTCAGGGGAAATCAAAGCCAAGGAACAAAGACTCTGGTGGGAGACAGACTCAAAGATCAACTCTCCCTCTTTACCAGCATTCATTTGCCTTTTAGCAGTCCACAGTTGCCCAGTAGACAAGGGCTGAGTCCCCAGGTGAACTTGGTTGTGAGCAGTTTTTTTTACAGACTATGTCCACAGGGCCTCGTTCAAAGGTCTGTCTTCAAGCAGGGTGAGGGCTGAGAGAGGGACAAGGCCTGCAGATGCAGCTGGTGTTGGGATGGGAAAGGGATGCCCAGGGGAAAATCTGTTTCCACCTTTTCTCATACAACAGCAGTCCTCAAAGAGACGCTCTTTACGGGGGGAAATGCTGTGATACCCAGGTGTCATGCCAGCAGAGCCCAACTGGTAAAACAGAGCAGAGACTCTGTCCCAAAGTTGAGTTTGGCTCCAGTCTCTTTTCACGAAGCCTGGCCACTACTGTGGGATATACATGTGCTTGTGCCAAGTCAGCTATTTTATTCTTTATTCACCTTCGAACATGAAAAACATTAGGCAAGAACTGCCAGGACACCGCAACTCAATCTGACAGGTGAGCTTGGAGCCTCAGTTTGCTTCCCTGCACTTCGGCATTTCCTTATTAACTCACAAATCCATGCTTGACTCTGAGAGACACATCTTCAGTATGAAGAACAGGACTAAGACAGAAACCCCAAGAGGATGTGAAAACAGCACAGTAAGAGAGTCATGCAGCTTCCAGACAAAGACAGGTGTCCTGGTTTGTGTTAAAACAGAACTGACTCAGTTCAACGATTTTATTTTTCAGCTAAAGCTTCTCTAAGAAACTGCACTTTCTGAAACTAACAACATGTTTTTACAGACACTGCCTGCTTCTAGCAGTGATAAGGCCTAATGTTTACATTTACTACCGGGGTTGGTATGCAAAGAACGGTCACGGCTAAATCTTGTGTCTCACATTGGGGGTGCAGAGTAAAAGCTGCACCTACAGGGAGGAGTGGACAGGACAGGTGACCCTAAACTGACCAGGTAAGTATTCCATCCCATATAGGTCATATTCGATATAAAACTGGGGTCAGTTCCCTTTCTCTTCTCTCTCTTCTTCTCATGTGCTTCAATGGTCGGCATCTGAGGAGAACTCTGTCTGTTTTGTCCTCAATCCTGATCCATAAGTTCCTGCATCCACTACCAGGATCCAGCTCCTGAGCCTAGCTACCACCCACTGCTGAGGCCTTCTGCTGCAGTATCAGTGGTGATGGTGATGTAGTTATCATTTAGGGAGTTTTGGGTTAGGTATTGGGGTTTTGTACATATTTGTATATATTTCATTTATCATTATTATTATCGTTAAAGTAGTTTTAGTTTTCTTTTCCAATCCACAAGTCTCTCTATCTCCCTCTTATCCCCTTTCCCTTCCCAGAAGGGAGGGGGAGAGGGGGTTATAGGGACAATCTGTCATTAGGTTGCTGCTCAGCCCAGACCTGACCCTTGACAACAGACTTTGCTTTCAATGCACAGCACTTCCTTTATCTGTGAAAAGGCTAAGCAACAAACCCTAGTGATGCTGCTCTAGCTTCTGCTTTCTGGAGAGCCCTCTCCTTCCCATAGGCACCAAGCACTATGGGTATTTGCTACAGTGGTGCAGAAAAGCCATGAACAGCAACCCCTCCTTGATGTGCATGCTACGTATGCTGTGGTGTCACCTCTTCTTAGAAAAGTTCTTGCTGACTAAAGCCAAGACAAATGAACATTTTTGCAGAGTACTATGTATAGTAATACAAGCCAGTCTCTGGTTTCCATCTGCTGAATCATGTCAGTAGCCCCTTATTCTTTTGTGAGGTTTCCTAATTAACCAAGTGTCATCCAACTTAGTCAGTAAAAGGCCACCAACCCAGAGATGCAACATAGAAACATTGCATAGAAAAAGTTGTACAGCATCTCCCGAGGCTGCTGGGACCCCATTCCCAGACCACTTTCCAGCAGCATTGATGCACTGCCAGCAGAAGCAGCACAGGAGGGTCTACAAAGCGGAGGCCTCGGGTGGAAGCTGCAAGCCCAAGACTCACAGGTCTTTCTTGCAGCTCATTAGTACCTGAGAGCCTACTAATATGATCAGAGACAGTTTATGTCAAATGCTGCACACTGACAAAATAGCAAATATAAGTGCCTTTGCCAAAAGGTTCAGAAATATAATCACTTTGGACAAAAGCAGGGGACTGAAAAGATTGTAAAGGGAGCTGTTAGATCCAAATGGTTCCAGAGCTTTTGGAGGGACCCAAAGGAGATCACCATCAGCAACCGGGGTCCATACCCCAATACACCACAACCAGTAACATTGGGGTTGTACTTATTTTCTTCTGGAATGTTTGACCCATCCACCATACTGATCTGACTGTAACTTCAATGTTTTCCTGGAAAGCACTGCTTTGTATTCTGGCTGTTAAAACTGGGGGACAGAGACTGATCCTAATGTGATCAGCTACAGGCATAAGATAAAAATTATTACAAGAAGTACAAAAACCCTACAGCATGTGAACAAACCACAAAAGATGGAGACTCCTTCCCCAAAGTGGAAACTCATTTCTCTTACATGTGTGTATCCTCAGTGCCTTCTCAGGACAAGGGGTCAAATGCCTCCAGGTCAGATGTGGATCACACTCCTTCATCTATGTTTTTAACCTTCCCTTGAAGCATCATGCGCAGAGGACTGAGCTGGATATAATATTTCTGCTTCAGGATGGCATGTCCTGCTTTCACACCATACATACTCTGTGTCTGTCCAGTGATCAGCTTGCATGGTCTACTGAAACTTTTGGATGCCTTAAGCTATGATTATGGGTTAAACCCATTCATCTCTAAATATGCAGGGTGCTCATTAGCTGCCTTGTGATTAAACCTGTTGCAATGTCCACAGGGCACTGATTTGAAAGGGTAGGGGAGACAATTGGTGTCTGTTTTGAGGGGAGGCACAGGAACATATTGTGCCACACTTTGGTCCCCCTTTCCATCACTGTAGATCTAGGGACTGACTTGTGGCTTGCTGTAGGCCAGGAAGCACCTCCACCCATGCAGGGCCAACCATGGAGATGTCCCTACCCTGCTTTACAACGTGCCCCATACAGGCAGAGCCAAGTGCTGTTGAGGGTGATGGCTGTGAGTTACAGCTGGATGCTGGAATGCCATTCATGGAGCTGGGAAGGGAAAACACCCCCATGGCCTGTGCCCTTGGGATGTTGTTTCTGGGCTGCACCTGCTGAAAGGAAGCATGAAATGCTGGACTACCCTCCAGGTCACTGAAATGCTGCTCTGCAGGGGTGGAACAAAGATGTGCGGCCAACAGTAGAAGTCATTCCCCAGGTCTGAGGAGGAGGCGAGAGGTTAGGAGAGTGGGACAAGGCTCTTGCCTTGCAAGTGGAACAGGATGGGTCTGGGTCCTGCACAGAGATGCTTCATGCTGGGAAAAGAAATTTTTTCTCTTTTGACTGCTTGGTGCTTGTTGGGATTTTGGTTACCATCATCCATGGACCTAGATGCACAGGCACATTCAGGTATTGGGAAGTGGCAGCTCTGAACAGCAGGGTGGCTTTTGCGCTTTCCTGCTATGTCCCTGGCAGTCTCTTTCCAGCCATGCCACCTGGCCTTAAACCACCACCATGATTCCTCCTCTCTTTCTGGCAATAGCTTTCTGCATCCACTCCTGGAGAGCGTGCAGCTGCAAATCCAAGCATGCTCCAGTGGGCTTCTCGGTCCTCTTCCTCTCCTTCGTTCTTTGCAAGGCTTTATACCAGTGGCTATCTCAACCGTATCAATTTACAGCACAGCCTCTTCCTCTGCAGGAGGAACACAGACTGAAGAACCAATGCCTTTGAACATCCCTATTGCAGGTGTCAAGCACAGGAAAGCTGTATTAAGTCTCAATTTGAGATGGGGAAAAGAAGACAGGCAGACAGTAGCCTAACATATAGATGTGACAGTAGAAGAAACTGATAGCCTAGATCCCTGGAGAAAATGCTTTAGCACTTTTGTTGACTATGGAGAAGACCACGCACTTCAAAACTACATCATGAGCCCCGTACAGGGTATCTCTGTGTAGCTGTTCCATTGGTACCAAAGGGGGTGTATCTGTTGAAATATTTAAAATATACTTAAATATACTACCCGATGGCTTTATGGCAACTTGTTACTGCCCAAATGATAGCACTGAAAGACAAACCTAACACTCCAAAGTCCCCTACAAATCAGCCTTCCCTGTCAGGTCCCCACTATACACCCCTTGCTATTGCTCCTGGGAACAGTGGGCTGGATATACTACAAGGGAAAGCAACTAGAGTGACAAAAATTGTGATTCTACACATACCAATGGCTTGCAAAGACACAGCCAAGTGCAGGGGGTGATTTTGCACTCCAAACTTGGAGAGGGTAGAAGAGGTTGTTGTCAGAGGTCCTGGGGCAGGCAATGAAAAATTCAAGCTATTCTTAGAAAACAGTGAGGTCACTTCTCCTCTTTCTCTGGAACAGAAGAAGAAACAAGAAAATGTTTTCTTTCCTTCACTAGGACTAACCACTTCCATTGCCCCTTGTTGCCAAAAATACAACCCCTTCCCTTTTTCCGGGTGCCAAGACACATCAGTGCTATTGCATAGCCAGCCGTATCACCTCCCTGCATCTTCTTGCTGTTTCAGCAAGTCAGATAAATTAGGAAATTTGGGGCTGGCCTAAAAAAACCCTCTCCTCATCCAGGCTATTCTCTTTACCCATTATGGAACAAGCCTCTGCTACTGCTGAAATGCCTGTTCTTACTTCCTGCAGGTCCAGCCTGCACCCTTTGCCTGAATTTTTGTGTAGTCCTCTGTGCCCTTGAGCACAGCTGTGTAGCAGTGGGGAGGTGTTGCTCCTCCTCTGCATCTGATTATGTTGCTCCCTGTGATGGGTGGTGTGGTTGGGGCAGAGAAGGGAAAGTGGCTGTCTGCCAAGAGTAAGGTCAGTACAGCCTGGGAAATAAAAGAGAGCTTGGCAAAAGTTGCCTTCTGTTACCTCTAGGTTAGCAAAGATAGATGCTACTTTAGGTAATGGACCAACAGCATTACACCCAGCATATCGCCACATTAATTTTTGTCTAGCGTTTTCTACTTCTGCCAAGTGACAACCCCATTCTGCTTTCTCAGCTGACCTCCAAAGCAGAATATCCAAGACAATAAAAATGCAATGTCTGCCTAGAAACCACCCAGGCAAGCAGCCAGATCTGTAGCCCAGCTTTTCATCTCAAGGCTTACAGCCAAAATTCTGCCCTCAGACACAATTCCTCTTGAAGCCTGCCAGAGTGGCAGACCAGCATCTGCTTACTGATCTTGCCATCAGTTACAGTGCAACCTGGACACAGGCTGGGCTCTTCACTGGTGTAAAGAAGATGAGCTCAACAACAGAGAACAGCCTTCACTCTCAGAATGGAAAAGCAGTTGTTCCCACAGGATACACATTCAGTAGAAAGTTCAAGGTAAGGTAGACAAACAGAAAGATGTTAATTGTTTCAAACCAGAGCTACTCAGTAGCAAGCAGAGGTGACTTCACAGCAGAGGGGACTGCTGGGCTGTCTATATACACCCAGCTTCACAATAACCAAAGCATGAGAAACCCACAGCTTACACAGGCTAGATCTCCTCTTATGCTATTGTTAGAGGGGAGCTGGGACACCAGAGCATTAAACTTTGTATATATTAAAATGGTAGTTATACTATACAAGGCCAGAAGTATAGCACCAAAATGTTCTTCAGACACAGGAATTGCAGAATTTGAAGACAAAAGTGTATGTTAAAATAGTTTGTACCACAAACCTTTGCTGCTTTTATCCTCTTCTCCCTTGCCTAGGTCAGAAAATGTCTCTACATACACACATGGCCTTGTTCTGACAAGCTTTTAAGGACAAATGCTTATTGAAAGCTTTTTCTAAAACAGGTATTTCTTGCATAACCCTCTCAGTATAGCAGCTGTGTCATGATACCCAAGTGTTGCTTCTTTACTGATCTGACCACCTTAGTGTCCTCTCCTGTCTTAAATTTTTCCCTTACCAAGGTGCCCAGGAAAGGTGTTGCTTTGCCAGATTGAGGTAGATAATGACAGTCTGTAAGATCTGTCCAGCAGTGCTTGCTGCACTAACCGTCCCTCTCATATTCCCACTAACTCATGGATTTACACATTTATGGTTATATTTATGAGAAAGAGCAGTTTATTATTCACATCCAGCCTCACATCTACCTTTTCTGCTAAGCTAAATGTGATGGAGATGGTCCTAATGGTGGGTAGATGGGTGGATGTGTTGATCTGCTTGAGGGTAGGGAAGCTCTTCAGAGGATCCTAGACAGTCTCGATAGATGGGCAAAGGCCAATTGTATGAGTTTTAATAAGGCCACATGTTGGGTCCTGCATTTTGGTCACAACAACCCCTGGCAGCTCAACAGGCTTGGGGATTTGTGGCTGGAGAGCTGCCCAGCAGAGAAGGACCTGGGGGTGCTGATCGACAGCCAGCTGAACATGAGCCAGCAGTGTGCCCAGGTGGCCAAGAAGGCCAACAGCACCCTGGCTTGTATCAGGAATAGTGTGGCCAGCAGGAGCAGGGAGGTGATCTTGTCCCTGTACTTGGTGTTGGTGAGGCCACACCTTGAGTACTGTGTGCAGTTTTGGGCACCACAGTACAGGAAGGACATCGAGGTGCTGGAGATGGTGCAGAGAAGGGCAACTAAGCTGATCAGGGGTCTGGAGAACAGGCCTTATGAGGGGAGGCTTAGGGAGCTGCAGCTGTTTAGTCTGGAGGAGGCTGAGGGGAGACCTCTTATAGCTCTCTTCAGCTACTTGAAAGGAGGTTGTAGAAAGGCGAGTGTTGGCCTCTTCTCCTTTCTGACTAGCAATAGGACTACAGGGAATGGGCTCAAGCTGTGTCTGGGCAGGTTTAGATTAGATATTAGAAAAAATTTATTCACCAAAAGAGTGGTGAGATATTGGAATAGGCTGCCCAGGGAAGTGGTGGAGTCATCATTCCTGGAGGTTTTCAAAAAGCAGGTAGATGTGGCACTTAGGGGGGTGGTTTGGGGATAATAGTAGTGTATTGAGTAGTGGTTGGACTTGATGATCTTGAAGGTCCTTTCCAGCTGTGATGATTCTGTGATTCTGTTTGAGACAACCTATGGCTTCATAAATGAAAGCTGGTAAACAGGCTTTGTTTTCACAAGCAGCTCACAGGAGACAGTCATCTCCAAGTGAGCTGTCCCTGGAACATCAAGATGTGCAGACTCAGGGTCAAAGCCTGATCAACAGCTCCTACAAGCCATCTTGCTGCTGTTGCAATGCAAGCACTAAAAGTGTTTTTTGCAGAAGTGAGACCATTTATTTGAAAAAACTGCCTATGTCCAGTCTCTCCCCATTACTACAATTCCTTCAGCAACAGCTTCATTTCTCCTTCCCTCTGGATTTTGACTCCTCAAACCAGAGTGTGGTGCTTACTCTGCTTTATGCTAAAGTTACAGCAGTGTTGCTTGCCAGCACCTACATGAATTTGGGGTTGGTCCAGCAGTTATCTGGGATTTCCATAGAGGTTTATTTTGTGCAGCTTTCTTCAAACATGGCTTTCAGAATTGTTAATATGGACCCCTCCTTGGAAAAGACAATTTGTCTTCATCATCAAGAAAGAAAACATACCAAGAACTAGTTACCACTGATGAGTTTTGCTGCCTCACACTTTCACATCAATCTGAGTGAGACACTTAGGATGACGCACACGTGTCCTAGTGGCATTGCACCAATCTACACCAGCTGAGGCCTGGCCTAGGCACTCTCATCTGGTTGCAGAAGGAAAACAAGAGCAAGTAGAAACCTCTTAGTCACTTCAGGCAAGAATAAGCGTAATGCAACTGCTTTAAAACTACACAGTTTAACAGCCTCTGGCAGCATCTTCTTGCTCTGATACCCAGTCCAACTCACAGAGCCAACAACCCACCATAAAAGGGCACCACGCAGATTGAGCCTGGTGGCTGGATATAGCCCTGGCAATGCAACTGGTAGGACTACGGGGCCCTCTGAATTTGAGAGCAACAAAGAGAACATATTTCTTCTATTACCAGAACCTTTCCCCATAATCATCTGTAAATAAGCATGCACAGTTCTGCGACCCTTCCAAAGACAGAAATGCAGCCATGCCCAGCATCAGAGCAGTTTTGGGAAAACTCTGCACCACACTAACCATTTAAGGTCAAATGGCTCATTAGCCAACCCCAGGTAGCATTCAAAGAGAGCTCAGATCGTAGCTAATCCTAGTTAAATGCCACAATGTCTTAATAAGCACACTAGAGTTTCTGGAGATAGCCTGGCTGGATTAACACTCAGCGCTGCCTCCATCTCAGCAGCTGGGTTGCTGTGGTCTCCACACACACAGGCACCAAGCACGTGCTCCTTAACGCTGGCGGCTTCTACTCGTGGTGGAATCCCAATCTGTCTCCTTCCTACAACCTCATCGGCTATCCATCTTTTCCCAGCCATATGTGACTGAGAAAAATAAGTGCTTTTTTCGGTTTGGCTACCCTTAGTCCCTGGGGATTCAAGCGGTAGTAGCTGGACAGCTGCACACAATGCAGGAAGGGCAGGCTGCTCAACAGGCACCAAGCCCCCTACTCATCCCCTCCAGTGCCCGTGCCTGAGAGGAAAAAAAACAAGGACTGCCATCCCGCTCGGTGCCGTTAACACTACTCAGCCTCTCAAGAGCGGCGGTTTTCCACCAAAGCCAGTAACGGTAAACGAGTCAATACGTAAACACCCCACGCGGACACTGCGATCTACAACTACCACGCGCCACACCACCCCCTTATATAGCGCCCTAAAAATAGCTCGCTGCGCACCACCTCGCGGGCCGCGGGGAGGAGGTGGGAGCCGCTTGCCGACCAATCGTCGCCGCCTTCGGCCTCTTGGCACCGCCCCCATACTCTGAGAGGCGTCGCCATTGGATAGNGGGGGGAAGTGGGGAGGGTGCGCACGAGCGCGCATGGCTGCGGCGCGGAGGTACGCGGCAGCACGAACGTGCTCTGGTGCGGCGGCCGCGGGGTGCTCGGTGCGCGCCGGCGCCTCTCGTTCTCCTCGGCCCGGTCCCCGGCCCTCGCCATCCCTCCACGCTGAATCTCTCTGTTTTGAAAGTGTGATTGAAACAAAACAAAGCCAAAGGGACGCTGGATCTATCATTGGTTGATTTTTCTTCTCTCTTTTTTTTTTTTTTTTTGATCAAAAACAACCCCTCACCCGAGCAAACAAACACACACAAAAGCAGAAAGAAAGGGTCTTGCTCAGCAGCAGTATGGATGTCTTGGCTAGTTATAGTATATTCCAGGAACTCCAGCTTGTCCACGACACCGGCTACTTCTCAGCTTTGCCATCCTTGGAGGAAAACTGGCAGCAGGTGAATCATTTAAATTACTCCTGTAAATCTCTTAAGCGCAGACAGTCGATGCATTGGGGCTGCATTTCTGACGTTATTTTATTTTTGTTCTTTAATTCAGGGTTGGGATTTTGTTTTGGTGGTTCTTTTTTTTTCCGCGTGGGTAGACCTTTACATCTGTTTTTTTTTTTACCATGACAAACTGAGCAGTCCATTCAAATCTGCCTGCCTTCGGTCCTTTCTGAGCACGCCCGGCAGCACCTAAGATTCGGTGGCGTTCTTTAACGTTTTGGTTTTATGATGACTTTTTTTTGAGCTTAGATTTATTTTTTTTCCTTTCTTTTAAAGAAAGCTGATCACTTCCAGCCAGTGCTGACAACTGGCAGCTGGTGGAAACGGAATAGATCATTCTTATTTTCAGGTAATTAGTATATGTCAATAAAAATCGTAGCTTAAATTAGAGTTGGGGTTGAGCAGGTGTGTGGAAGCACAAGTAAAAGCTTTAAGGCCAAATTCTGTAACTAGGGAGGTCACCTTTTTTTTTTTTTTTTTTTTTTTTTTTTAAAAAGGTGGGGAGAAACACACACTTCTTGCTGTATCTCAAAACAATGATGTCTTAGGCTGGTTACCGTAAACCAGTGTGTTTTGAGGTACCATTGGGTTAATATGCAGACAGAATTTGGATAAAGAGGGAGATCAATTATTAAGAATTCATTAAAATGATACTGGTGGCATGAATAAATAGAAGACCAAGGAGTATAGTAGATTACAGAGAAAAGAGTTGCATGAAATGAATTATGAGCCCAAATACACAGATCTAGAAATACTTATCAGCTGGGATACTGAGGGAAAAGGAAAGACAGGATTCTTTATTATGGCAGGCAGGATATTGTGAGACAGTCTTTTTCTTGATGTGATTATCTGGCAGAGATGATACACCAGGCGAAATTCTGGAAACTAGTGTGTCTTGAAAACAGTAAAAAAATCCACTGGTGAGTAGGACTATCAGAGTGTGGCTGTGATGACATGTGGTACTAATGCAGCGCATGGACCGTTGGCATTGTCGGTGTAAGAGTAACACTGGATTTCATCTTGCCTGCGTTCATCTTAGTCTTGGCTAGCATAAGGGTAGCGTGTGCTGGGTCTCAGTAAGTGACAGCTTGGGATGTTCATTTATATTTTCTGTAGAGGTGTGTGTGGGGAGATACGTGTGCGGTAGAGCTTTTCAGGGATGCTCTTGGGCTTGCATTGTCATCCAGCTGGCCTGGGGCTGGATCTTTAAAGGTTTACCCTAGTAAAATCGTTTTAGCTTTGTATGTGACCAGGACAATATGTGTATATGCACACACAGGAGAGGTTTATTAACAGCTACACTGTAAACACATTGAAGATTTAATCTGCAAAATGACCAATCCAACTCTGCTTTATCCTCTGAGGGGGAGGGGATGATTTTTGTTATTAATATTCAGCTTGCGCATATGTGATGGTCACATCTGCTTTCCTTTTATATTTTTAACATGCTAATTAAACTGAAGAGGTTAATACAACTTCATTTAAAAAAGAATTTCATAGTATCATTGTTGGATTGTTGCATATTAGTTACAGTCCAGAGCAAGATAATCTGTTGACATAGGCAGCATGCTTTAGACAGTACTCTTTTTCCTGCTGCCTTCTTTGATCTGTGGAAGAACATCAGTTTGTTTTATACAGTACAATGTATACCCAGTGTATACACCCAAGCACATTGTTACTATTGCAGAATTTAAACTCACACTCTCCTCATTAAACCCCACTGATTCTCCACATACCTTTGAAAACAGAAGTTGCAGATAATTTATTATGTTTTCTCTTATTTCCCCTCAAATCCTCCAACCAGTGCCTGATGTATCATAATGTATCCTGTATTTACAGTTTGTTTTTGTACCCCTCTTGCTGCTTGAACTCTTCTTGCAAACAATGGGGAGCAAAACTGATGTATCAGTGGTGGGAGCAGCTGAAGCTGCTTGTACGGAGCATGCTGTTGTGCAGACTTGGCAGACCCACTGACACAGAGACCCTAATTTAATTCTTCTGAATCGCTTGCACATGTAACCAAATATTGGGGTTTTATTTATTTTAGGCAAACTGTAGCAACATTGGGACAAAGGGATGTGTGCTCATGTATGTGAGTTTCTAAAGGTATCCCTTCAAACTGTCAAAACCCCACGGAAGAAAGTGGACAGGGCAGTAACTGATTTCTGTGACTAGCATCAGAATTGGGAAGCAGCAGCTTTAATTTTGAGTGAGAACACTTGAATAGGTCTTACCTCCACTGTTACGAAGAGCTCTGGTGGGCTCCACGGAGGGTCCAGAGCAGTGCTTCTCCCAGCACCCCAGGAGATTACTTCAGTCTCTTAAAAGGAGGGAAGTGGTTTTGTGGGTCAAGAGTAGGCTTCTTTATCACGTTGTAAGCTCCAGTTGTTGTGTGATTAGCAGCTTCTAGTGCTTGATGTGGAGAGGTTAGTCTGTAACAGTTCCTGCTCCTAGAAAGGAGCAAGCTGCACTTGCCGCACTGAAAATAGGAGTACACCTTGGGGTAAAAGTGTTGACACAGTCCTGTCTTCCTTTTCTCAAGAGTCTGGGCCACACTTTAGTAGCTGCTGTCTGAGGAATACACAGCTGGGGCAGTTGCTCTGTTTCCAATTGTGAAACACCTACCACTCACTGAGCACTGACAGCATAGGCAGGTTGCTAAATGCTTTCATGCAGTCAGCTGATCTTCTCTTTTTTCCCTTCCCACTGCAAAAGAAATGTGAGCAAGCTTGGTATCTATGCTTTTGACAATTAGCATTGGAGTTGAATAAGAGCAACCCAGCAATATGTACAAACCAAACAGATTTTATGTAGGAAGATAATGTCTTCTCTGGTGTAGATTCCTTTTTTAGGAGAAAAAAGTGCAGACAAACCTCCTCACTCCACCTTGGACATAGTTTACATTTAAAAGTAGAAATACCTGAAGTGGAAGCTGGAACTTAATCTGTAATGTATTTCATGTTACTTTAAAACATGTTGGGAAGGGAGGGCTTGGGTTTTAGGCAACAAAAGCTTAGCTTCACTATGTCAGCATTGGGTGTACTCCTTCAAGCAAAACGCTTGTGAGGCCAGAACAATTTTTCATGGAGTGGAGAAGTCAGGATCTAATGAGTAATTTATAGCACGACTTCATCAGGAGAGAAGGAACTTTGTTTAGTCTTTATTTAGGTTTTCCAGCAACGTTGAGCTGCCACAGCACTCAGAGATTAAAGGAAGAGGTGGGCTCTGTGTGTTTGTAAATGAGGCGTTCACAGTGTATCAGATGGCTGGTATCTTAGCATCTGTGTTTCTACCTGGCACTTCATCCTGGCTCTCAGTGAACCATCCTCATTGCTCTATGCATGCTGACTCTGCAGTTCAGGACCAGGGCAGGGCGAGATTTCAGCACCTATGTGGCTGCTGTGGTAAAGCAGGAGGACCTGTAGCCACTTATGTTGTTCCTTGGGGTTAGCTGTCTGATGTGGCATCCCCAAGATTGGAACCAGACTGCTGGCAGAGACAGCATGAGGCTGAAGAGTGCCTCATTACTGTGCAGAGGAAGGAAGTGGGTAGGACAGTGTTTTTGAGCAAGATGACTCTGAGGACTGGAGCCTGTGCAGTTCCACATGGTCCCACTTAGTGTGCCAGGCTACAAAGAGGGAGAGAGGAGGGCTGAGAATGGGAAGGGCTGAACATGGAGTTTCAGTCTGTTCTTCCTGCTGGGCCTTTAGAATATCATTTGAAGGGGGTGTCATTAAAAGATCAGTGTGCAGAAGGCATCTTTTGTACTAAGATATGTCCCTTCCTAGGGGTGACATTCAAAACCACCCCTGTTACTGTTCTCCATAGGCCCATTGGAGGACTCTGGACTTGCCATCCTTGTATGGAAGAGGGCTCTGATCAGAGGACATTTTGGGTCTCTCTTCATGTTCTCTTGAGGGCCATAGGGCAGCTTCTAGCATGGCAGTTCGTGTAACGTCAGAGAACAGGAGCACAAAGAGCAGGTATATGCATGGGCCACCATGTGTGTAGCTGATGCAGGTGTATGATCAGCAGGACTTAGCTACTAGACCCTGGCTTGTTCTAAAAGACCCAGCCTTTCCCGTGTGTGTCATCAGGTAGAATAGGTCTAATTGGCTGGCAGAAGTGGAAATTAAATTATATCGTATGCATGATAACCATTGCCTGATAAAATTTCCTCTTGCCTTGTCTGACCTGCTTGCTCTCGGCTGCAGCAAACAATGGTCCATCCAAGGGAGATACACTTTTCCTGTAAATCTTAGGATTAAGGAAACCTTTGAGTCTGTTGTAGGCCTTTTTTTGTATAGTTTTAGTCATATCTTCAAGTTTTGAGTTTCCCCCTTTCTGAAGTGACTGACAACAGTGATGCCAAAGCATGGTCTTTGTAGGGCTAGGAGGCTGAATTTTGACCCATTCTGGCAAAGTGCTTTGTGATCCCTGTGCAGTATGAGAGCACAGGTATCCCAAGGTGACTAATATAGCAGAGCTCTTACATCTTAATGCTGACTTCCATTTGGCAGACAGGGTCATTTTCATGCTTATAGGAAAAATTTCAGCTGCTACTGGAAAAGAATAAATCACACTGGAGAACGTTCCTGCCTCCCCATCATCTCCATTGTTCTAGTTTAATGGCATAGTTGGCCACTACATAAAAGTAAACCATTTCTTTTAATATTGTTATTTCATCTTTGCTCCAGTCACAATGTAACAGATTTCTGAATTGCTTATAGTACATCATGCCTCTTGATAATAAGTTGCAGAAATGGTTGACTTCTAAGAACAGCCACATGTGCAATGCAGTGTATTTCAGATTCCAAATTACGGTCCTTTTATACCTGCAGGTTCTCTGCTTGCTTCATGTGCTGAATGCACGCTCCTATCACCTTACAGAAAGAGGTGGAGAGAGGAAAAACAAACTTGAAACTTCTGTCTCTATTGTTTCATGATTCCTTAATCACAGAATCTGTTGTTATAAAGGATTATTTTTTGGCATTATGAAAGGATAGAGCCCTGCAATTGATGTTATAGTTCTTAAATAGCTGATTATATGTGTGATTTGTGTCAAGTGATTTTGAAATTGGGTAAATACCTTTAAGCAATGCGCAGCCATAATGTGGGAACTCAACTAGAAAATATTCTCTCTTATTTGTTTGGGATGCTTAAACCTCCCCTTCCCCAAGCCCACACGTTTCTTTATGTCCTGTTGAATAGGCAGTGCATAGATTATAGTAGGCTATATAAAAATCATGATATATAGCTAATCTGCCATGTGATACTTCCATGTAGAAATAGCAAAAAGTCTTCAGCTTCATGCAGTAATTTCACACTTCAGCTCTTCAGGGTGGAGGTAAATAGTGTCTTCTGGATATTGTCGTATTTTTTTGAGGCCTTGTCTCAGTCTCCACTGAGACATCCAGTGCATTGCTTCTGTATTTTGCATTGGGAAACATTTTATAGGAAGTAAAAAGGAAGCTGTCTCTATTTGATTTTGTAGCTGCATATGAACTGTGTTTTCAGTGATGGTGCTGGGGCCCTCTTGCTTTCCTTTCTGTTTCCCTGGACTCTCAAGTGCCTCCTGTATATTCCATTATGTATTCATCCAAAATGCTCCATCTACAAAGACACCTGGAGCTGGGAGTGCCATAACCACCATATTTTGCAGCCTCAGGTTGTAGGAATCATTTACCTAAATTGCTGAATTTCTTGTCCCTATAGGTTCTCTTTGTATTATGGGTGTTTCTGCCTTGGTCCATATGAATCTGGATTCAGTTAAACTGCAGAGTTTATAGTATATAGTAAAAAACCAAAAAAAACAAACCTACAAGGGAAAGAGCCTCCCTTCCTCCTGGATTTTCCTTGGTGGAAAAAAGGTTTGGAGTACAAATATCACACAGATATGTTCTCCCGCTTGATTCTGTTGTCTTTGAGTCTGTCCCAGTTTTCTTCCATTGGCTTCTGTCTTGATAGGCACTGCGTGTGTTTCGAGCGTCTGAGTTTGGACGCTATTGGCTGTGTCTCCTTCCTGGCATTGCCACTTCAAGTTAAAAAATCATGTGCATCATTCACAAGACACTGAGAGTGTCTTTAAAGTCACAGATATTTTATTTTTTTAATTTGATATTCTTATTACTTTCCTTGCTTCTGAGCCACTGTAGATTTGGTTTATTGTCTTTTATTAATACATGAATAAAATATATTAATTTTAAATAAAACCCCTGGGATTTCCAACACTTACTTGATTCCAGAAGCATTAAAAAAATACCACTATTGTGGCATTTTGAGCTGGCAGTACAGAGACAGGTGTGTACATCAGAAAAACCTCTTGTATCGCTGCATTCACCAGGCTGTATTTGCCATCCCTGCTCTGGCAGCAGCTGGTATGGAAGGCTGCCTGGCTGTTCAGGTTGTTAGGCTGCCTTTGAGAGCAGGCTTCATGTCTCATTTCCATTCTTAGAACTCAAAGATGGTTAGATATCTTGGATTTAGTCAGGACACTGAACCTTTACTTCTCAGTTCTTCGGTTACAAGATAAATTGGCAGCTCTTCTGCTCTCATAGGGCTGCTGCAAGGATTCATCTTACAGGTTTGTGGTGCTCAGGCAGAGTGACTGGGGCAGGAGAGGTTTGCACTAGGCTATGGGGAGATGGCCAGTCAGCCCCTCTGAAGCTACTGGCCCAAATACTGCTGCGCCAGCGAGCCAGTGCTGAAAGCTCAAGACAGTTTCTGTGCAGGGAGCGCTCAACGGCATTGCCTCCCCCAAAAAATGAAAATAAGCATCTGAAATGTAAGCTTAAATCTCCCTTCCCATAGGTCTGTGTCGTCATTGAGACAACCCATGCATCATATTACTTTGACCTCTTCTCTAGGTTTCTAAAAGGTGTTGGACTTGGGTATAGGAAAGTCAGGCAGGAAGGCATAGGACTTTTTTTGTTTGGTTAAAAGGTTTAATACATCAGCTCTGATACGTTAAGCTGCTCTGATGCTTTTAATCCTTTCCTAATAGTACCCATCCTCCCCTTGTTCTTACAGGTGAAGGATCCTTTCCAATCCAGAGCATGTCTGCTCACTACAGCTAGGTATTCATTACATGTGGTGTTGTTTGGAGAACTGTTAAGATGCTTGTGGTCTATTTACAATATATTCTAAAGTCTGAGTCATTTATACACAGGCTGTGTATTCATGTTTGCTGAAGATCTGGTAGGCATATTTATTTAAGTGTCATAATGAAAATGATGCTTACAGATGATGTCTCGCATGTCCGAATCCTCTTGGTTATTTCCCAACATTGTGAATCTGAGTGCAAAGCTGGGGTTTAAATCGTGTATGAGGTCAACAGCTCCTGCTCTGCAAAGGATAGTGAAGTAGGCAGTGATAAAGGTAAGTTTGGGAAACTAATTGATAGTGAAAGATGTAAAGGAGGAGGACACTGGCTTGTGAGAGGCTCTTGTGAGTTCCAATTAGAGTCCTGATTTTCAAATCCCGCTTAGACCTGCAGCCTCCCAAAGTCAGTCTTAAAGCGAAGCTGGTGTAGGGTTGGCGTTTGACTGTGACAGACCTTTGTAAACCAATGTGTTCTGACAGAAACAGCAGTAAATGGAAGTATTTCCATCTATAACATTAAAAAGCTGTGGAAGCAGGGTTTTGTTTTATGAATATCTCGCCCACCTGCTTCCTTTGTGGCTCTTGTGCTGCAACAGTCTTCCTGTGCAGCTGAGGTGACTGGAAATCAAAGTGAAATTTACTGTTTGTTTGGATTGTGTGGTGATGAAAAATGTATGTGACAGGACAAGTAGGTTAGATTTTAAAAATGCTTTCACTACTGATAGGCTACTGTACTGTTAGGCTTTTGTTTTTAATCCTGGCTCTTAAGAGGGCAAACGCTTTCAAGCAAAAGCACAGTTCTTGGGTTTGTAAACATTTGCAATTTCTGATGATTTGTCTTCACTCCAGCCTACGAAGAGAATCAGCATTATGCTGAATTGCTTTGTGCTGGTGGGGGTGAAGTAGGGAATTTCCATTAATCTCCTGCCTTTATTCTCCACCAGGGCTGGCTGGAGAGCAAAGGTTCCAGTGAGCAAAGGCCATGATGAAAAATACTCAGTAAGAGGAAGAGTAGAAGGGGTGAGAAGTGCTCCTATGTGCTTGCTTTTTACACCCAAAATGGACATTGCCCACATCACAGCACTTAAGTGTGATGTTAGAGATGCAGATTTGAATTGCTGGTTGGCTTGATTTATGTCTGTTCTTATAGATTTGTCCTGGTTTGGGCTGGAGTGGAACTGATTCTTTTCGGTGGTCTTGCTTTCCAGCCGAGGCTCCTTTCGATGACTGCATTTCTGAAGCTGGCAGTATGATTTTCAGAAACAGTGCCTGCTTCCAGGAGTGATTAGGCCTAATGTTTGGGTTTACCGCTGAGGATTAGTATGTAAACCAGGGCCACTGCTGAATTTCTTTTTTTTATTTTTTTGAGACTTCTACTGGAGGGGGATGCAGACTAAAAGTCTGCACCTACAGGAAAGGAGCAGGCAAGACAGGTGACCCCACACTGGCCAACTAAGTATTCCATTCCATACACGTCATGCTAAATATACAAACAGAGGGGGCAGTTACCTCAAATGTTCATCTTGAGCATGTGATATTCCCGTGGATGACGTGGTGGCTCCAAAACCAATATATTCCAGTAAACCACCTTAGATTGGACAAGAATGCTTTTTTTTTTTTTCAATGTTTGGTAGAAGTGTTTCAACCAGTCTACTTTCTAGATGCTTTCCTGAGGCCCTGTCCGCCTTTTCGGTGTGTAAAGCATGTTTTGGCTAACATCTTTGGCTTCGTTGTCAATTTTAGCCTTCTGTTTCAGGGCTTGCACCCCTAAAACTGAATTCACTTTTCCTAACTATTAGCAATTTGGCTAGTAAATGATATCTGGGCTCTCTGCATAACGTGGCTCTTAAGTCTTTGGAGAACTGCAGCCACAACCCTATGTGATGCTGTAAGCAATATCTCGATGCTTCTGGTCTCTGACCTGGGTGCCTGCTCTCCTTTACACCTGGATGAAGATCTGGCAGGGCACGTTGATGAACAAGATGCACGAGAGTGGTGCAATCACATGTTTTCCTCAGCTCCTTGCAACTGCTGGTCAGTCCTCTCTTCTTCACTCCGCTGCTGCCAGTGAGGTTCCATGCTGGTTTGCTGGTGAGGATTCAGTGCATTACCTTGGCACCTCTGGGTTACTGCTGGGTTACTGAGGTGCCCAGCATCCCAGGATACAGGGTGTGGTGAGCGGCTCACGGGCTTTGTTCTTTTCCTGGGGCTGCACAGTGATTTGAAGGGTGCCATCTCTGCAGAGCTTGCTGCGTCTTTTGAACTGGTGAAAAGTAGTATATAAACCTGGTTTGAGGGTTGTTTTATTTATTTTTTAAAATTTCTTTTGTCGTCGTCCCCGCCCCCCCCCCTCCATCAGCCTGGAAAATTTATGCTGCTCTGAAGAAAACATTCCACCCATCTACAAGCTACTTTAGCTGTCATGTGAGTAATGAAGTATGGAAAGGAGGAAGGGAGAGGAAAGACGGGAACTGATGTTTCATATGGAAAGCATCAGGCTAAAGGTGGCTTTGTTTCCAAAATATGGACAATGGAGAGGCTGCATTTGCTGTTCAATGCAAAGTCTGCCAGTGAAAAGAAACCTCCCTTATTAGTGGCCAGATCAGATGGGGATGAACTTCAGTGTCTCATGCTTTTATTTTCAAATTTGTCTGCATTTTCAAATAATAAGGGAGAAGCAAAGGGCACTGGACTGGCTGATTCGAGATTGCAGCCAGTTTGGGCAAAATAGCTCTTTTCCGTCTTCATCTGGCGTTGCTGTCTCAGTTCACTCTGGTAATGTCACAGCCCTCCTCTAGCTGTTCTTAAGCTGTGCCAGTACCTTGAAGTGGTTGTTAATGTCTGAAGGTTGCGGAACGTCAGATTCTTAGCAAGGTGCCTGTTTCTTCTATTCAGTTTCTGATCTTTTGAGGTAAAGTCACGTTTGTAGGCTTTCCTGCATGGTACAGAAACCAGGAGCTTGGTTTTGGTGCTGAGAAAGATGGTTCTGATGTAACCAAAAGCCTCTGAGATTTGGGCTTTAAGAAACACACGAAAGGGCAGTGGGGATTTCAGTCAGATGTTGAGAGTAAGGGGTGTTTGTCTGATCAGACCAGAGGAAGGAAGTACTTAACAGTTTTGGAGGTCTTCAGAATCTTGGAAGAAGAGGCAGACTGGTGTAAGTGCTAATACGACCCAATGAAAGAGCTTGTAAGGTGCTTCTCGTGCAGGTTTCAGAATTTCAGGGCAAGTTGATGTCACATAGAGTAGTTTCCTACTGTCTACCACAGCTAAACAGCATAGTTTTCTCATATCAGCACACCCCCTTAGCTCTCCTGTGTTTTTAAAGTGAAAAGAAAGATTGTTGTATACAACTTTTAAAATGGAAGGCCTGATTTAACCTCTTGAGTTTTTTTCTAGAGGGAGCGAATCTTTTGATTTTTTGATTGTACAGTTAAGAACATGAGGAGCTTCGCTGTTTCTAACATTGATTACAGGATGAAACCTTACAAACACAGGCTTCAATCTGTCTCCAGTGCTTCCATGGATGAAGATGTTTGCTTGAATCTGTGCCTCAGGTGCTGTGGTGACTTGAGGGTTAAAGAAGGTAATAGGGAATGGGCAGTGGGGCTTGCTTTACTTTAGTTTGCATACCTCCAGGACAGTCTGGCATCTGCCTGTGCTTCTGAGTTGGCTGCAACGCTCATGCTCTCTTCAGGCAGTCCTGATTTTCTGCTCACTCAAGATAATTTTGTGTTTTTTGAGAGTGAGTCCTTTATTAATCTTTCTTTGATGCTGGCAAATGAGTTTCAGGGTTCCCAGTTACTAAGTGTGCCGAGCTCATCTTGGGCTTTTAGAGTTTTGGTGGTTTTATTTAAAACATAAATAAACCCTAGTTGTTTGAGGGAGAATGGAAGAATACCAGTGCAGAGTTATTTTCTGATGTGAAGGACTTGGTAAACAGGTGACTTTCTAGCATAGTTTCTCTGTACTGAGAAAAATACCAGTAGGTGTGTAGAGCCTTACAAAGACTGCATCAGGATTTATTTTTCACATATGAGAAATTCATGTTATGTTTCTTTCATGAGTATGTGAGGGAGAGCAAGGGAAGAAAGTCATGGGTAGTTTCTTACTCCCGAATATCTTCAGGATATAAGACTTTTAGAAAATGCTGAATACTCATCTTCTAAGTCTTGAGTGCCTGTTGAGTTGGACACTGCGTGAATACCCTAGGTTTAAGATTCCTCCTCACTGTGACTTTCTCACATGGATTATCTTTGTGCAGTGAAAGCTATATTGGCTGCAAGGTCTTGTAATCGGTTAGTGTTTTGTTTGAGCAAGCTGCATCTCTGGTCAGATGATTTTGTACTGTGGGTATAAGATGGGAAATTCTGTCTCTTTATAATTTCTTTTTGTTTAAGTGGAAAGGTCAATGAAACATTTGATACGAATGTTTTTCTGAATGTTTTTTCTCTTTGTAAATAGGAAGAATAGTACCCACATCACATTGAGGATTTCAGAACAGTCAGTAAGTCAGATCCTGGGCTGATGCAGACTGATGCAGATCTGTCAGTCACAGTGACTATATGTGGATTTTCTCTGGCCCAGTGTCCACAAAGTCACTTGATGCCTTGCAGGAGAATCATAGAATGGCCCGGGTTGGAAGGGACCTTAAAGGTCATCTAGTTCCAACCCCTCTGCCATGGACAGGGATGCCACTCACTAGACCAGAATGGTCTATATAAATCCCAGGTCTTATCAGGGTGTGAAATAAATATCAGATTGTGGGCAGAAACAGCACACCCATTTTAATGATTCGGTTAAAAAAATATTGCTACTCTATAGCTCTCATAAATACATTTCCACTGGTGTCAAGAGAAGGAGATGTTCTCAAGTGCCATAATGAGAGAGTACACTTTTTAAAATGTTGCACAATAGACCATTAAGTTGTGCTCTAGCTGTATTGGCTTATTTCTCTTTTACAGTGAGTGTGGCCTTAGGCATCCTATATATACCATTTCTCCCCCCACCTTCAGCTAATAAATAATGGAAACTGTACTGGAAAGAAATGTTATTTCCATGAAAGAGTGGGGAGGTCCTGAGCTGCCCTCTGTAAAACAAAGGATGTAACATGATTTGTTTTCTTTTGGTTTTTCAAAAGAAAAAAATGTGGAGGTGAAAGAGAATGAGATGTTTCTAAGTGCTAAATGTGCTCTCCTCAATACTGGAAGGCAGAATGATGTCTGATGTGGGCATTGCTTCCCCCAGGACAGTAATACCATCCCTGAAATGAAGATAGATGAGAGAGGTTTCTGAATAGTCTTGGTGCATGGGAAGAAGGAAGGATCCCATTCTGATTTACCCTTGGGCTTTCATATCCAGCAGTGGAAACAAGCCTGAAAGTGGGTGTAAATGAGTATCTAAAGGAGCCCTTTGTGTAATTCAGTGGGACATGTTGTCCAGGGGTCAGACTAAATTATCAGAATGGCCCTTTTTTGACTTTAAAAGCTACTTCTGTAAGTAAGTCCTCTTCAAGGCCTTTTTTTGCTCTGTTTTAATGTCAAAAGGCTGTAGTGTAAATTTGAGTCATGAAAGATCCCTGTGTGTGCACATACGGGTGACCAGACACATTTCATTGTGAGAATTCATCACAAGCATACTATATGTCAGGTTGGAAATGTGTCTCAGAGGAGAGACCAGGTTTGTGGAGGTGAGGGCTTCCTCCTGCACTGACTAGAGTCAAAACTGGATCCATGTCATGTCGCCACATTCTCACTGCAGCTTGGCTTGTAAGGTTAGAATCATAGAATCATTATGGTTGGAAGATACCTCTAAGATCATCAAGTCCAACTGTCAAACTGTTACCACCATGCTCACTAAACTGTGTCACCGAGTGCCACATCTATACATTTTTTGAAGACTTCCAGGATAGTGACTCCACCACTTCCCTGGGCAGCCTGTGCCAATGCTTAACAACTTTCTCTGAATAAATTTTTCCTAATAATCCAATCTAAATGTCCCCAAGTGCAATTCGAAGCCATTTCCTCTTGTCTTCTCACTGGTAATCTGGGAGAAGAGACAGACCTCCACCTTTCTACAACCTCCTTTCAGGTAGTTGCAGAGAGAGATAAGGTCTCCCCTCAGCCTCCTCTTCTCCAGACTAAACAACCCCAGTTCCCTCAGCCACTCCTCATAAGACTTCTTTCGTTGATGAGGAATGGATTAGGGAGCATTTAAGCCATCTGGACATCCATAAATCCATGGGACCTGAAGGGGTGCACCCGAGGGTGCTGAGGGAGCTGGCAGAAGTCATTGCCAGGCCCCTCTCCATCATCTTTAGTAAGTCCTGGGGAACAGGAGAGGTGCCTGTGGATTGGAGGAAGGCAAACATCACTCCAGTCTTCAAAAAGGGCAAGAAGGAGGAGCTGGGTAGCTATAGACCAGTCAGCTCACCTCCATCCCTGCAAGGATGATGGAACAATTTATCCTTGACTCTGTCTCTAGGCATATCAAGGATAAGGGTGTTATTAGGAGCAGTCAGCATGGGTTTACGAAGGGGAAGCCACGTTTGACCAACCTGATAGCCTTTTATGAGGACATAACTGGGTGGATAGATGAGGGTAGAGCAGTGGATGTGGTTTGTCTTGATTTCAGTAAAGCGTTTGGCACTCTCTCCCACAGCATCCTTGCAGCTAAGCTGAGGAGGTGTGGTCTGGATGATCGAGTAGAGAGGTGGATTGTGAACTGGTTGAAGGACAGAAGTGGGCAAGTTGTAGTCAATGGGATGGAGTCTAGTTGGAGGCCTGTGTCTAGTGGAGTCCCTCAGGGGTCAGTACTAGGCCCAGTACTTTTCAATCTATTCATTAATGACCTGGATGAGGGAACAGAGTGCGCTGTCATCATGTTTGCTGATGACACTAAACTGGGTGGAGTGTCTGACACATTGGAGGGTTGTGGTGCCATGCTGTCATTCAGCGAGACTTAGACAGGCTGGAGAGTTGGTCAGGGAGAAACTGAATGAAATTCAACAAGGGCAAGTGTGGAGTTTTGCACCTGGGAAAGACCAACCCCATGTATCAGTGTAGGTTGGGGACTGACCTGTTCTGTGAAGGGGAAAGGGATCTGGGGGTGCTGGTGGATAGAAGGATGACCATGAGGCAGCAATGTTCTCTTGTAGCCAGAAGGGCCAATGTGATTCTGCGGTGTATTAGAAGGGGTGTGATTAGTAGGTTGAGAGAGCTTCTTCTTCTTCTTTACTCTACCCTGGTAGAGCATCTGGAATATTGTGTCCAGTTATGGGCCCCTCAGTTTAAGAAGGATAGGGAACTGCTTGAACGAGTCCAGCGCAGAGCCACCAAGATGATGATGGGGCTGGNCACCAAGATGATGAAGGGGCTGGAATATCTTCCTTATGAGGAAAGGCTGAGGGAGCTGGGTCTCTTTAGCTTGGAGAAGAGGAGGCTAAGGGGTGACGTCATTTATGTGAAGGGTGTGTGTTGGGAGGATGGGGTCAGGCTCTTGTCAGTGAAGCCCAGTGACGGGACAAGAGGCAATGTTTGTAAGCTGAAGCACAGGAGTTTCGTGTGAATGCAAGACAAACTTTTTCCCAGTTCAGGTGCCAGAGCAGTGGAACAGACTGCCCAGAGAGGTTGTGGAGTCTCCTTCTATGGAGGTATTCAAAACCCATCTGGATGCACTTCTGTGTGACCTGGTCTAGGGAATCCTGCTGTGTCGGGGGGTTGGACTAGATGGTCTTTCGAGGTCTCTTTCAACTCCTATTATTCTGTGATTCTGTGATTATTCTCCAGACCTTTCTTCAGCTTTGTTGCCCTTCTCTGGACATGCCTTTATGTCTTGCTTGTAGTGAGACGACAGAAAAATTATTTGAGGTTCAGCCTCAGCAGTGCCAAGTACAGGGGGATGGTCACTTCCCTCGTTCTGATGACTCTGGTATTTCTGATACAAGCCATGATGCTATTGGCCTTCTTGGCCACCTGGGCACGCTACTGGCTCATGTTCAGCTGGCCGTTGACCAGCACACTCAGCACCTTCTCTTCTTGGCAACTTTCCAGCCACTCTTCCTCAAGCTTGTAGCATTGCACTGGGTTGTTGTGACTGAAGCGTAGGACCTGGTACTTGGCCCACTGATCTAGCCTGTCCAGGTCCCTCTGTAGAGCCTTCCTACCCTCAAGCAGATCAACACTTCCTCCTAACTTGTTTTTGTCTGCCAACTTAGTGAGGGTGCATTTGGTCAGAGCTGAGCCCAGTATTGAGCTCTGGGGAACAGTGCTCATGACTGACTGCCAGCTGGATTTAGCTTGTATTCACCACTACTCTCTGGGCTTGGCCTTACAGCTGGTTCCTTACCCTGTGAAGAGTACACCTGTCTAAATCATGTCCTGCCAACTTTCCCAGGAGAATGCTGTGACAGTGTCAAATGTTTTACTGAAGTTCAAGTAGAGAAGGGTCAGGGAAGGCCTTGTGTTCAGCAAGGAGGTTTTACTGGCTAATTTTGAAGACAGGTGATGTTCAGGAGCAGGGTGCATATGATGAAAAGGCATTTTTGATCACTGCCTTCATCCAGCAACAGTAAACTGTGCATATAAGCAGATCAAGTCCAGAAACAAATTTTCCGAAGTCAGCATTGTTAGATAATGAATTTCTTCTGCCCAGCTGCCATTTCTTATTGTATGCCTCATTCAAATTTCATTTGAAATCCACCTAGTGTGACACCCTGCTTTCCTTGCAAGCATGTATTAATGCCTAATTTAAAGGAAGAATTTCTAGCATCTGTCCTGTCTCCTAGCTGAGTCGAATTCTCCCCCTTCTATATTCTTTCTCTTCCTCATGAGCCAGTCCATTGGTTTCTTTGGGTTCACCTGTTCATAGCTTGCAGAATCACAGAATGTCCTGAGTTGGAAGGAACCCGTAAAGGTCATTAACTCCAAATCCTGTTTATGCACAGGATAGCCCCAAAGGCACACCGTGTATCTAAGAGCATTGTCCAGATGGTTCTTGAATTCTGTGAGAGTTGGTGCTGTGACTGCATCCCTGGGGAGCCTGTTCCAATGCTCTACCACTCTTTGGGTGAAGAACCTTTTCCTAATATCTAAACTGCACCTCTCCTGGCACAGCTTTTTGCCATTCCCTGGGTCCCGTCACTGGTCACCAGAAAGAATAAATCAGCACCTGCCCCTCCTTCATCTTGGGTGAGGAAGTTATAAACTGCAAAGAGGTCTCCCCTCAGTCTCCTCTTCTCCAGGCTGAACAGACCAAGTGACTTTAGCCACTCATCATATGGCTTTCCCCTCCAGACCCTTCACCATCTTTGTGACCCTCCTCTGGACGCTCTCTGACGACTTGATAGCCTTCTTGTATCATGGTGCCAAAAACTGCACGCAGTGGTCAAGGTGAGGCTCCAGCAGCGTGAGTAGGTTTGAGCTATGACCTCTCTGGATGGGCTAGCAATGGAGTGCTTGATGCACCCCAGGACCCAGTTGGCCCTTTTGGCTGCCAAGGCACACTGCTGACTCGTGTTCAAGTTGCCATCAGCCAAAACTCCTAGATCCCTTTCTGCAGGGCTGCTTTCCAGCCTCTTGTTCCCCAGTCTGTAGGTACATCCAGGGTTGCCCCTAAGACAGGTCCCTGTGGAACCCCACTAGTCACCAGTTGCCAGCCCAATGTAACCCCATTTACTGTAACCCTTTGAGCTTGAGCCCTCAGCCAGTTGTGTACCCATCTCTAGATGTACTTAACCTAGCTGAATGCTGGACATTTTGTCCAGAAGGATATTGTGGGAAACGGTATCAAAAGCCTTACTGAAGTCCAAAATGATGACATCAACTGGTCTCCCTTGGTCATCTAGGTGGGGAGTCTTGTCAGAAAAGAAAATTTTGGTAGGCATGATTTTCCTTTCATAAACCCATGCTGGCTATGACCAATGACTGCATTGTCTTTCAGATGTTCTTCCATAACTCACAGAATAATCTTCTCCATAATTTTACCAGACACAGAAATAAGACTAACAGGCCTGTAGTACCAGAGTCATTCTTGTCACCCTGCACAATCTGTGAAGCTTTCCCCATCTTTATCTATATTAACTCTTTCAAGGATTTTTATCTAAATATGAAATGGAACTGCTGCTCTTTGGAGATTATAACACTGTGAAACAGATGTGATAAACAGTAATAATGTGCATGTCCCATTCAATTTTGTCATACTTTCCACCTCTGTGTTCATTCCAATTTTCCTATGTATCAGAAGCTAAAAATGTTTCCTTAAAGCCATATTGGTCTTCTCTGTGTCTTGTTTGTTCTAGGTCTCTTTTCAGGCTTACCGAATCTCAGCTTTGTATTGAGTATGCATGTTGTGTTGCTGTTTCCTTCATAAATGCATTAATTTGTCTTTTTCCAATTCCATCTCAAGGATTTGTTTCCTACCTCTGCATGGTTTCCTTTATATATTGCCTTTCTCTGATGACAGAACAAAAAACTGTAGCATTTGCTCCTCAAGCCTTTTTCTCTGCTTTTCTTCATGGCGAAAGTTTATTATCAGTTTCCTTGGTTTTCCAATTTGATTTTATTATGCATGTTTTTATAGTGAGGGCTGCAAACGTCAGAATAAACCAAACCAAAAAAATGGATGCCAAATTTTTGTTTGTTTAACAGCAAATAGATCAGTCTTTAAATGAGATGAAGTCAAGTTGGTGCCAAAAAACACAAATACAACCATGGGGTTGAAAATCACATGGTGATACTAGTATTAGGAAGAGCAGAGTTGCTGTGAGCTGCTTCCCTTCATTTGGGAAACAGTATCTATATGCTGGTTAACTAGTTAGTTGAACACCGTGGTTTTGTATTTGATGGATGTGAGGTAAGTGTTTAAACTGGATCATGTTAAAGGCCCCTTTAATTTTGGTGCACCCCCCCTGCACACCTCTGCTTCTCTCTTCAGCAAAAGATGCTGCTCTGACATAGTCAGGGAGCAGGCCTGCCTGAAACACTGTGGAGTCATTGGTGGTGTCCCACTGCCATCCCTCTGGAGTGTTTCCTCTCTGCCACCACCTGGCATTGTGGGTGACTGTGGTGGCCTTGAGTAGGGTAGCTGTCTGCCACTCTGACTCCTGCATCTTACAGAGGGTTTGGTAATGCTGCTAGCATAAGGCAAAGGAGCCTGCCTGAACTGGGGGAGGGAGCGTTATCATCTGGACTGCAAGATGCTCTTCACTTTGGGCTCTGGACCTTCCTGCTATGCTTGTCCACTCTGCTGGTTTTGACCATCTCTGCTTCTCTGAGTCAGCTTGGGCTGCAGTTGTGGTCAAGAAATATTTTCCTGGTGTTTTAGAGGATGGGTGATTCCCTTTGCTTCCCGTGTAGGAGGAAAACTGCTTGCCCTATAACAGGGTTTGCTGGGGCTATAACAAAAATGGAGCCATGCTATTTATAGCAATGAGGTGCACAGCTGGCTGTGGGCAGTGGGGCTCTGCTGGTTTTTGCTTGGCTCTGCCTCTGTCAAAACTTCTCACAAGAACTGTCCTCTTTCTTCCCTTCATTCAGCAAGCTCTTAAACTGTGGGTATTTGTGAGTTTTTTATGTAGAACATGAGGACTGTAAAGAAACAGGTCCTAAACCAAGTGCTGTTGCTAATGGTCCTGCAGACCACCATGTAAAAAGTCAAATGTTTAACTGAAATTAAGGGGTGAAAACAATTAAAGGACCTGCTACAATGAAGCACCACATAGCACTATTCTTATGACATGATGATGTATTTGCACTGGTCTATGTCCTGGGTGTATTCCTTCTCCCTAATTAGTTTCTGGAAGAGTTGAAAGCAGAGGGGTATGCAGAAAATCCACTGTCCATCCAGATGTTCATCAGTACAAAAGTTGAAGTGCAGAAATGAAATATAATGAGGGAATTGTGAGAAAGCAGTACTCTCTGTGCCCACCTTTTTTTCAGTACCAGGGGCTGTGCCAGCAAATTTTGTGCAGTCTGAAGCAGCAGTCCCTGATAAGTCAGAGAACCTAACACCTACAGTGTTGGAAGTAAAACTTACAAGGTACCTTTTTAGAGCTCAAATTTTTCAGGAGCAGTTTTCCAGAGCTGTTTCAGCAGAGAAAAATACATACCTTTCATCCAAGACCCAGAGGTTTTGAGTGTTCAGATGTCTATTTGATTTGATGATTGGGCTTTGAACAGATAAGATGCTTCACAGATATTGCAGGGAAGCTGTAGCATGCCCATTTTACAGGCTGGGAAACGGGGACACCCAAGTGCTCAGTTGCTGGAGAGAGGAAGTCAAGAGCAGAGCTTGAAAAGTATACCAGCTCCCTGATCTCCATTTTAATTAAATTACTTCTGCAGTTGTCTTCCTTGGCAGTTCAACTGGTGGAATACGGTCTAGTGGATGAATTTTTGGCTGCAAACTTGACAGGAATATTTTCTGGGCCAGGTCCTTGCTTATTGTAAATTAAGATGACTCCACTAGGTACGATTATGGTGCTCGTGATTTACTCCTCCATCTGAGAATCTGGCCCTGGTTTGCAGACAGTGGGCAGTGTCATATAATTTGTTCTTTTTCATTTTAGTTTGTCTAGACACTTCAGCAGCACCCCTTTCTGGGAGGACTTTGTGCCAGCAGCTCTGGAGCAGCACCACACTTCTCTGGTGAGAAGTGCTTACCAGACATCGTGTAGAGGTGGCCTGGTATGCTCAAGTTCAGCATTTCACCTCCCTGGTGCAGAGTTTGACTTTAGTAGTCTCAATGGTTTTTGGTGGAGAGGTGGCAGAGGGGATTCATGTCAGGATTTCTTCCCTGTGGAGGGTGAATGAGTCTGTCATTTCCCCTGTTTTTGGCAAGGTGTTATCCCAGCTGAGTGCTGGAGAAAGATGGCTGGTGCCTGTGCAGCATCTGTGGAAGTTTTTCTTTCCAGCAATGGATGATACACCTCTCTTTGTGGACAAGAAAGTCTTTCTCCTGGTTTTAAATGCCATTTACTGGTCTTGTGTTTATTAGTCAGTCCTTCTTCCCATAGAGTCAGTATTTGCCTTTAGCATTAGCCTTTAGGTTCTCTGCTGTGTTTTCTCTCACACTGAGTCACTTAGCATAGGGGTGGTACCTCTCTAGCCTCTTTCAGACTTGTCACGAGGCACACACAAGATGTAGTGTTTACAAAATCCTCAGATTTGCTGGCCGTGGTTAAGCAGGTGATTAGCTAGGACTGGATTTTTTTTTCTACTTCCAGTTCCCAAGTTACTCACCAGGATTGTCTGTAACTGTTCGTAAAGAGCCAAACACAGAAGGCCATGACTCAAGCTGAGGCTTTGGAGCAGCAGCAGTTTTACTTTACCCTTTTATTACCATTACTTCTGCTTGAATCCAAATGCACTTGGCCCCTAATCCTCATAAACATTTTACAAAATTTGCTAAGCGTGCAGTCCTGCCTTCTGTTGTTAACTACCTACATGTGTTCCCAGCCCCCAGAAGGAAGGCTGCTCTTCATGGCTGCAGAATACAGCCTGAAGATGGGAATCTTAAGTCATAAAAACCAAAATTTCTCTTTGAGAAAACCATAAAGCACACACTGTTTCTAGGATTCCGCCTGAGCTTCATCACTACTAGTGAAGCAAAGCTCTCCCAGAAAACCAGCTTGCATTAAAATGGGTAAGAGCTTCGTTGCACAATCTCAATGATTTTGAGAGAGACATTTCCCCTGTGAATTGCTGTAGGAGTTTGCACCCCTTCCCCTATGCTCAGCAGAGGCAAGAACATACAACTATCCTCATGTAAGGTAGTGCAGTGTTAATAATGCTTCTGTATTGGTCAAATTGGGCTGCTTTGTCACCAGGGACATCTGGAAGGATTTATCCTGACTCCTAAGGCTGTCTCTTCTAAAGTGCATTTTCCAGTCCTTTCACTAGATGAAGAGTGTGTTGTGCTTTTTGTCTTAGCCTGCAGGAGTGATGCTTTCAAAAGATTTCATGGTGTCCCACTGTTCTGTCTCTGTTATTTCTGTTCTTAGTGCTCCCACCTCACTCCCACTCAGAGCTAGACATGTCTCAAGTCTGAAAATGCATTGTGGTGAGCCCCAGTTGTTTACCTTTGGAGAGTGCCTGGAGGAACAGCCGCTGGCTGCTGGAATGTGGATAAACACAGAGTGACGGGAACAGGAGAGGCTTCCTCTTTGCATAGAAAGTGAACAAAACACAGCAGTGTAGGAGGAAAAACATATGCAGGATGGTTTTGTTCCATACATCCCCCACCCCGTCTGATATTCATGACTTTGTTTAACAGAATGATCTGCTTCAGAGGCTCTGTGTGGTAATTTTTTAGCGTAGGGAGAAACTGAAAGTAACTTTAATTTTTCCATCTGATAAATTGCCAATTGCAAGTTCTACTTACAGAACACTGAGTAGTCTGGGAAGAACATGATCACCTTGATATTATATTTATGAGTAAAAACAGTATGAGGCAAAGAAAGCTTGTAGCTCACATGTACAGAAGATTTTTAGTGCAGTGTTTTCTTCCAGGAATGCACTATTACTCATGGTGGGGAAGAGGCACATTAGCAGGCTTGACAGGGGGACTGAAATGCCTCAGGGCACTCAGGGGCTTGCAGGGGTAATTTGACATCGTGCTTCTTTGACAGGTGTCACTAGCTTGGTGCTGGGTTGTAATGGAACATCTGCAGATCAGGGAAGGGTTAGAGACATTTGAAATGGAGGAGCACCCCTGAACCTTGCTCTGGTGATGGTGGGAGCACCTCTGGGGCACTCTGAGCAGAGCCCATGTGTTTAGAAGTGCTGTGATGTATTCTGCAGGGGCTCAGGGTGGCAACCAAGTCACAAGTCATGTCTGTAGAATTGTCTCCTGAATGCTTATGCTGCCGGTAGTGGCTGGCGATAGCTAAAGAAACACCGTTTAAGTGCATTTCTTTCCCTTCCTGAGTCCCAGTTCCTGTACTGCTGGGTCTGAAGCAGAACACTTCAGCATACCTGGCTGCTACAAAAGGTATTTTGGCTCTTGCTTCAGTTCTGATACCATGCAACTGCTTGGAAAGCACAGCCTCTTGGGCAGCAGAACCAGCTGGAGGTGAAGCACCAAGGTGCCACCAGGAATGTTCCCTGTGAAGCAGAGACTCAGCCTGTGGTCTCTTTTGCAGCTTCTTCTTTCTCAGCATAAAGTTTACCTTTTTATGTTTATAACCAAAATAAAATTGCAACTCCCAAAAGCTATAATTTGTACCTGGGGGAACACGATATTTGTATTTAGCTGTTACAGTGATTGTACCAAAGCATGGTGACAGAGGTCTGAAGTGTTTGGGTTGACAGTAGCTGGCAACAGACTCCACCTTTAGGGGCTACTAAAACCTGCTTTAGTTAAGCAGTATCAATGATAAACAACATTCCAGTGAGGAAGACTGTAAGGAAGAGGACCTCCCTCCTGTAGTAGGAGAGGCTGTCCTTCCCACTCTTTGCCTTCCCACAAACCAAGCCAAGAGAGCCTGGGTGCAATCTTCCAAGCTGTGACATTGGAGACTTCCATCTCATCTCAGAAAGACAGTAGAGGGGAGGAGTGATATACAGCCAACACACAAAGGCAGTCTTGGGAGATGTTATAGAGCCTTAAACAGAGTGGAGAAGGGAAATTGGGAAAAACAGACACATAAGGTAAAGTAACTACATATTTTTAAACATCTGAGTTGGAAATATGCCAGGTAACATATCCAGTGTTGGAATTATAATGACTACAATACGTTTCCTCTTTTCATTGTTGGTGAGTGGGTTTTGTTTGTTTCCTTTCTGGAGAGTGGTGAGGGACTGCAGTTTCCTGCAGTGTGTGTTCGGTAGTGAGCTGGAGCTGTCTATGGTAACTTAATGGGTAAGGCTATAATGCTGTGAATGTGACATCTTACAATTTCTGGCATCATCATTGGGCCTTTTTATCTCAGGGAAAGGTGTAGTGTTGAGGTTTTTGTGTTTTCTCAATGAGGATACTTAGGGGTGGGACTGGGAAAGCCGAAGGCCTCACAGAGAGCCTCTCAGCAGCATAGTTGCAGGCAGAAGGGATCCTAAAAGCTTTGTCAGCAGAGAGATGCCTTCATCTGGTATCATCTCTGCATTGTCATGCTGAGTGTTGCATTCAGTGACATACCTGGAATTAATTTGAGAACTCTCCCAGTTAATTTTAGGGGGAAAGATGCCAACATAAACTTGAGGAAGGGTCTGGTGTTTTTGCACAGTATTCCCTAATACATTTCCAGGGTTATTTTGTCAGGAGAAACAGAAAATTTGAGACAGCATGAAAAGGGATAGTGACTTGACTGTGACGCTCCTGCTCAAGTAGAGTGTGTTGCTGAGGGTATGCAGTGTGACGTAACAAGGGAAGGAGAGGGTGCTTGTAGAGGAAGAGGCTGAAGTGAAGAGCCTCTCTGAGGTCCTGGAGTCAGACAGGTTTCTGAGCAGGACTCAAATAGGTCCCATCCCATCCTCCATCTCCTTCAGGAAGAATGGAGTGTCCCCTGGTCTCTGTTTCTGCTGATGCTTCATCACAGTGCCCAGCCTCCGCTATTTGCCAGCCTGCTTAGAGTAGCTAAGTACCATCCTTTGGGTCTTTCTGCATTGTACTCTCTGCAGACTTTGGAGTCTGCAGGTGCTCACGCAGGGCATTTTTATGAAGGCATGTCATAATAGCTTATCATATAGTTAGCTCCTCTAACAGAAGAGAGTCTTGTGCACAGAAATGTCTTGAACTAACCATACTTACTTGGATGTTGGGAAGTCTTCATATCTTCCAGAAATACCAAAACATTGCATTCTTTTAGGCTATATTCTGGCTGCTTTGCTATTTATAACTTTGTCCTGAAATAGCACTTTCATATTGCAGCATATTAAAATCCAAAACAACTGAGTGGGTGTCCACAGTCAACAGACCAAAGAAAGTGAGCCAGCGCAAGGGCTGTGGTTGTGTAAATTGGCTCACTGAGGTGTGCTGACTCTGAGAAGCTGGTGGTGCAACTTCTTGAGTTTTTTCAACTCAATAAATCGCAGGGCTCTTAATGGCATCTCTCAGCTTCCATGCTAACAGCCAGTAGCAATAGAGCCTGCTGGTAACTGCGCAGGTAAGGCTGATCTCGAGTTCTGTCCACGGGTGAATGAGGGGAGAGTTGAGAGTTTATGGGTCCGAATTAAAGGGCAGGCTGGCATGGGGAATACTGTTGTGGGTGTCTGTTACAGGCTGCCTGATCA
>VWZX01010546.1:597747-634206 GCA_013399015.1 Galbula dea | reverse complement strand
GCCCTCGGGGATGCTATAGCAGCGATGGGGCCAGTAAAGCTGCCCCCCAAACCCTCCCTTCCTTCCCTCCCCAACTCTCCCATCCCCACACACGCTCGCCAACCTACCTAAGCACCGCCGTATCCCCTTTCCTGACCACCAGATTGTCCACGGTGGCCCCAGGGTAATCTCCACCGGGAGCAGCTAATCTCCCAGGGCTTAAGAACCAGCAAAGACCGAGGACCACAACCGCCAGCCCCTGGTGGGAGCCCCCGGAGCTCCGCACCAGCGGCATCATCTCCGCTCTCTCCCTTGATGGACAACTGGTTAGCGACTGGAGGAAAAAAAAAAAACAGACAAAAAAGGTGGTTGCCAAGCCTTGGAAAAGGTGGTTTTTTGCTCAACCCTGGTGAAAAGGTGGTTGCCCAGCCGGTAGCTCCTAGCCGAGGGTCGGTGTTGGGTGGGAAGGGAGCGCGTTGCCAACGCAGCATCCAGCGGAGGAAGGGGCACGGAGAGAGGCGCGAGTGCGCCCAGTTGGGGTGGTGGGTTAGTGGCGATGGTGGTGAAGGTGGGTCGGTTGGTTGATGGTTGGTGGTGGTGGTGGCGAGCGGGCGGTCCCCGCTGCCAGCCCCGTTGCCACGCAGCCGTTGCCTTGGCAACCGTCCCGGCGGCGGAGGGATGCGCACCGCCCTCTCTTCCCCATCCCCCACACAACCCCAGCATTCCTCGGCCCGCCCATCATCATCCTGGGTTTTGCAGCCGTTCCATCCCCCCCTCCCCTCCTCCTCCTATTCCGCCGGCTGTACATCCAGCACCGGCAGAAACCCCTTCTTCTTCGGCGTCTCCACCACCCCACCCCGGCTGTCCCTACTCCTTAGCATCCTGGTTTGCAGACACACGTCCCCCCCTTCCCAACACACACACTCTGGTATCAATCCAGCACTGGCTGAACCCCCTCTCGGTGTCCCTCTCTACCCCCCCGTCCCTCACAAGTGTCCTCGCTCCTCAGCATCCTAGTTTGTCGATACCCTAACACACCCTCCCCGCTGCCCATCCAGCTCGGGCAGACCCCTCCCGGTGTCACTCCCCCGATGTCTCTTCCTCTCTCAGCATAATAGTTTACAGCTGCTCCTCCCACTCCTCAGCAGCCCAGTTTGCAGAACCCCCACGCCGGCGCCCATCCAGCACCAGCCCTCAGTATCCTAATTTGCTGATACCTTCCTCACCACCTCAGTGCCCATCCAGCACCGGCAGACCCTCCCCACCTCGGTCCCTTCCCCATCCCACTCCCCAGCACCCCAGTTTGCAGACACCTTCCCATCCCGCTACCTCACCGGGAACTGCAGACACTCCCCTACCCTGACCCTCTACGTCCTGGTTTGCAGCCCCCTCCCCTCCCCAGTCAGTGCCGGCAGGTTACCCATCCAACACCTGCAGACCCCCACCCTGATCTCCCATCTAGCCCCTCAACGTCCCAGTATGCAGACATTCTGTCCCATCCCAGTGCCCACCCAGCATCAGAAGACCCCTCCAGTGTCCCCACCTCTAAACATCCCACTGTGAAGACATTTCTCCACCCAGAGCCCATCCAGCACAAGCAGATATCTCCCCCCTACCCAGTCTCTTCCAAAACCCACCCCTCAGCATCCCCCCCTCCCCAGTCCCGGTGGATGGTGCATGCCCTAGTGTCCCACATCCCATCTGTTCCAGCTCCTCTCTACCACACTCAAATCTAACAACAATTCACCACTTTGCCTAATGCAGCAAGTCAAACAGGCCTTTGAGGGGAATGGGAATAGCACCCACAGCTCCTCTGGAGCTGCTGAAATGTCCAAAGGAATGATGCAGGAATTTCTGCAATATAGAATGAATATTTGGGGAGTTCCTAAATCGACCAGGAAAGCTGGAGATGTTCAACAGCAGGAAAAAAAGGAGCAAAACCACTCCACACCCATGACAGATTATTTCCCTACAAACACACAAAATTTGACAGCATTTCCCCCCGACTCTATGGCCCTCTCCAGCATGTTAACCTCACACTCAGGACACTGTCACCCTCTGACAGGTGTGGAATCCTCTTTGCTCACCTTGTTTACCCCAACAGCCATTTCCCAGCCCACGTTCATCCTAGACACGAGGTCACACCTCCCCGGGACCAGGCTGAGCCTCCTGGTGCAGGTTGAGGAGGAGTTGCATAAGGGATGTGCTGTTATGCAACAGGAGATGCTGGGACACCAAGAGCAGCTCCAAAACCTTCTCATCACAGCAATTCCTGCCCATCTGGTCCCTACAAGGCTGTGATTGTCCTCTCACTGCATCTCTGCCACCCCACAGGACAATGTCTGCTGGTTTTCCTGCAGCATTTCCCCTTTCATCCACTGCCAGAGGATGGAAATTTTTCTGGCATGTTTTTTCCCCCCCCCTCCCCCAATTTGCATCAGAAGGATTTGAGAGTAGAATGTTCCAAGTGAAATCATTAGTGCCCTGCTACTCCCATTTCCTGCTTCTAGGACAATCCTGTCCTCCTCCTTCCCCTGGAAGCTTTACCCTTCCTCACTGCATCTCGTTGCATTAGGTCTTCCTCCTCCAGTGTACACAGAAGGGAAATTCTCCCTCCACTTCTGCAGCACATGATAGTACAGAGCTTCCTTGATAATGAAAGAAGGGGGAAGAGAGAGAGAGATGTTGTCTCACAAGCCCCGGCTGTGGAAGCCTCAGCAGATTATCACTCTAACACAGAAAAGCCTTTTTCCTGCTCAGCACAGCTCCACAGTGAGAATTCTCCAGCCCTCACAGTGCAAACACTTGAACAGCTTTGGGTTTACATGAACCTAAAGTGACTTTTTTCCTCAGCTGCCCTGTACCAAACTGGAGGTGATGTCACCTCCTACTCAGCCACTTTAAATTGACTAACCCTAGAGCACAGGCACACAAACTTCTCCCAACTAAAGTTAGCAGTTTTCTTTTTCTTTGTGCACTATTGTTCTAGGACCATGGCAGCAGAAACCTCCTGCAGGCAGGACATCTAGGAACAGAACTATCCTCAGGAACATTCCCGAGGCAACACTATGCATTTTGCAATGGTTTTCCCAACAGGACAGACTCCAGCTGCAAGCCTTAGTTGCTTTCACTAGCAGGGACTTGTTCATAGCAGATGGAGCCACCCCACATCTCAGTGTCACCATCCCACATCCAAGGATCACAGGATCATCTACATAGGAAGAACCCTCTGAGATCATCCAGTCCAACCATCCACCCAACACTGCCATGCTCACCACTGAACCATGGCCCCAAGCACCACATCTACACATCTTTTGAACTTTCAGGGATGATGATTCCAGCACTCCCCTGCTCCTGCTGTCTACAAAGCTGGAGCCAAAGTGAACAGAACTGCAGTAAGTCCTTAACAAGACCCCAGTAGAAGATGCCTCCTGCCAACCAGGATTCAGGACTCCAGGTCAGTCACCCACTTGCCACCATCACTGTCATTGAGGAGTGGATCTCCTATTTCTCAGGTACTGCTGCCAAAACCTTGGCCTCCTTTTCAAATCAGTAGCCTTCTGAGATCCTGCATTTAGATCTCTCAATGCTCTTCTCCCAAGTCAGGTAAGGGAAGCTTGGTCTGAAAAATCAGCCAGCTCAGTCTGAGGACTAATCCTTACCTCTCTGCAGTGATGCATCAACACACCCTTGTCACAACTACAGCATGACCACAGAGCATGGAGAAATTCACAGATCACTGATGAATGTGTTTGTCATCTTCAGCACTTTGGGGGAAATCTCTTCGAGTTTTCTACCACAACATGAAGGAGGACACAACCACATGGGAATCAGCCTGTGTGAGAAACTTCCCACTGCTGCCTCAACCAAGGAACCCTTTGGAAGTTCTGGAACATTCAGTACTCAGATGGTCTTGAGAGATGGGATAGAATCATCAGGATCTAGTTTTAGAGAGAGCTCTGGAACCTTCAACAAGTCACATGATGTTGGGTTTACTTGACCTTAAACCCCCCAACCATTTCCTTCTCTTTGAGCAAGGAGGACAAATGACATTTCCTCAGCAACATCCTATTAATTTTGGAGAGCCCTGTATAAATCTCCATGGGCAATAGCCCAGATGAAGCTTTTTGTTATGTTTTGTTCATTTTTAGTCTCCCACCTCTGCCTCTCCTGTTATTGGCAGATCAGTGGAAGGAAGAGCAGGTCAGGAGTTAATAGCAGTTATGCCAATCAGTGCTGCTCTAGCGACTGAATTCTTTCCTCTGAATCTCCCCAACCTCCCTCTCAAGTCTAGGAGCTTACAAGGAGAAAGAAAAAAAAAAGGAAAAAATCTCATGCCAGATGTGTACACAGGAAAATATTTCCATGGAGGGAAGAGGAAAATCATCTACATCATCCAGTGCACTGCAAATTGCATTTGGCTCTTGTAGCACGTTGGATTCACCTGACAGAGCTGAGCACTCCACACACAGCCCTGGTACAGCCAGAGGACAATTCCTGTGATCCAGCTGCATGGCTGTGCTTAGCAAAACTAAATTTATTTGTTCTTTACAAGTCATTTGTTTAACAGCTGGCACAAATACTCAAGACTGACTCACAAACTCCACACTTGGCTTCTTGCTTCCTTTCCTTCTGTGTGTTTAACCCTCCAGTGACTGTTCCTTTGTGCTGGTGACAAAGTATGGAAGCTGGAGAACAAGAATAAGCTCCAGAGAACTGGTACTGGGATGGGACTGGAGCATCTCAGAGAGGAGGAAAGGCTGAGAGCCCTGGGGCTGCTGAGCCTGGAGAAGAGCAGCCCCACAGGGGAGCTGCTCAATGCCCAGCAAGAGCTCAAGGACAGAAGGCAAGAGGCTGGGGCCAGACTCTGCTCACTGGTGCCCAGGGCCAGGCCAAGGGGCACTGGGCACACACTGGAAGCCAGGAGGTTGCAGCTGAGCAGGAGGAGAAGCTTGTTTGGTGTGAGGGTGTTGGAGCCCTGGCCCAGGCTGCCCAGAGAGGCTGTGGAGTCTCCTTGTGGGGAGAGATTCCCAAGGCAGCTGGAGGTGATCCTGGGCAAGCTGCTGTGGGTGACCCTGCTGGAGCAGGGGGCTGGACTGGATGATCCCCAGAGCTCCCTTCCAATCCTTACCATGATTGGATTCTGTGATCTACATCACATAGCTGCATCCAGCATAGGAAGAGATCTCAGGTGATACACCCAGCAGAGTCACAGGTCATTGGCAGCCTGTGGCCAAGAGCACAACAGGACATGCCCTTTTCTGCCCAGATCCATGTGCAGAACCTTGGCGGAATAGTCTGTTCAGGGAAACCACTTCCACTGCCATGACAGTTGGTGGTTCCACTGATGTTCTGCAAAGAACTCTTTGGTTTTAGTCATATTCTGTTTAATTTCTGGTCATGCTGAGTTCCAGTTTCATTTTCCCATGTCCTTTGGACAGTACCTACCAACTGCTAATTACCTTCATGTCAGAGCTGGGCAAGGAATTGGCTCTAGATGTGTTAGCATTGGCTGCACCATGCAGGACATATTTCCAGTTCCCAACAACGTCCATGGCAGCAGCAATTTGCAGGTACCAGTCATGTTCTGAAACACTCACACTGTGGTGGATAGAAGGCAGTCAGCCCTGTAATTTTGTTAATGACTCTAATCAAAACCTTTTTACAGAGCTCTGTGAGAATCAAATGGGCCATTTCCATATAGATGTTTTGTTTGCTTTGGAGATATATACTTCTGAAAGACTTCAAGCCTTTCCACCTATCTATCTGACTTGGGGCAGCATCAGCCAGAGCATCTGAACCACAACCTGATGCTGCCCCAGATAAAACCCCCTTTTTCTGCCTCCTAAATAGATTAAATTGGGGAGGATGGACATGTGGGGTGATGAGATGGAGGTCACAGAACCCCAGCATGGTGGAAGATAGAAGGGACCCCTGGAGATCATCTAGTCCAACCCCCCTGCCAAAGCAGGGTCACCCAGGATGGGACAAAACAAAGAACTTAAAAAACCCCAAACCTACACTGAATTTTGAGTCTTTTTTTGTCTAAATTCATAAAAACTTTGGAATTTTGAAATATTTTTAAAATGGCCCAAGAACAGTAGAAACTGAAAAGTAGTGAATAAAATTCTCAGTGGTAAAAATAGCTATTTAATTTTAATTGCAAATCCTTAAGAGGAAAAGTAAAAATCTATTAGCTTAGGAATTCTCAAGTAATTAATATTCTCAGGTAATAATATTCTCAGGTAATATTTTCTAATATATCTGCTTTTTGCTTTTTTTCCCCTCCTGAAAAAAAAGCATCACAAAGACAGGACTTCATTCCTATACTACAGAGCAAACCTTTCCAAGAAACATCTAACCAATGCTCAATACCCTTAAGTATCTCAAGTGCCAAAAATTGGAGCAAACAACCCGAGGCACTTAAAGAATTTGTCAGCTTTAGCTTCCAAAGAGCAGTTTCTGGTGTTTCTGCACAAGTGCTAGGTAAGAGCTCATCTGGATCAACCCCCTGGATCATCAGATATGTCAGGAGAAGGTTTCCCAAACTACATTCCCTGAAAATTTCATTTGAAAAGGGCTTGGGGGGTGCAGATAAGTCAAGGAAGAGAGAAATCTTGGAAATACAGACCCAGCACTCCCACATCTTAGAAGTAAAGATTCTGTGTATCTCCTTCCCAACATCTACTCTTTGGGCTTTTTAACTCTTAAGCATGAAAAGTGGAAATAACTTTATCAAGAAAAGTAAATTCTGTACTTCAGTAAAGGAAGCCTTTCTCTTACAGACAGCTTCAGAAGTCAGGGCTCTGGTGAGGTTTTTGCTAATCAATCAGATTGAAGCAAATGCTGAGATCTCCAGCAAATACATTTCCCATTTCCACACAGTCACCAAGTACTGGAGTGCTCAGGAAAATGCAAAATTATTTCCTGTACTTCAAGAACTGGGAGAATCCTGATGTGGTATCACCCAAGCAATCACCTAGGAGCTGTCTGGAAAAGACCTTTCAGATCATCAAGTCTAACTGTTAACCAGCACTGCCAAGGTCACCACTAACCATGGCCCTCAGCAGCACATATTCAGTGCTTTTCAAGCCCTCCAGGGATGGTGACTCCACCACTGCCCTGGGCAGCCTGGGCCAGGCCTGGACAACCCTTGCCATGAAAAAATTGTTCCTCATGTCCAACCTAAACCTCCCTTGGGGTTGTTTCCTCTTGTCCTATCACTCGTTCCTCAGGAGAAGAGACTCTCCTGAGCTCCCTTTGTCCAGACTGAACCAAGCTCAGTTCCCTCAGCAGCTCCTCCTCTATTAGAACCAGAGCCAATGGACTAAGTTCCACTGATTTGAATCATGTCCTTAGTTGACTTCTTGAACAGACAGATCAAAGCTGTAGAACTAGCTCAGCCCATATCAAACATCAGAAAATGCACATATTAATTCTCCAAGAACTGGCTCCATGGGTGCCTCTTTATGAGCTACAAGCTTAATTATACCTTGCTCAGACATGAGGGTCCCATAACATCTCTTTGGCTTCTGTCATATGTGAGACTTGACTTGTGCTACATCTCCCCACCACAGTGGAAAGGGACATATGCACCAACACACAGCAAAAGCCACGAAGCAGAGTTCATTCCCATCTTATAGCCATCAGTTGAGCAGGGAGACAACAGCACAGGTGGAATAAAAGGAGGAACAATTTCTTCTTTAGCATCTACAGAAGCACCAGGAAGAGCAGTGCTGACCCAGCACCTCATAAATCAGCTTTCCATCCAAGAGAAGCACACAGACATGCTACTCTTCTCCAAGATACTCCTGAAATCTAGACCTTGCTCCTTGGCAGAAGCACACCTGAGTCTTTAGGTGCTTGGTTGGCTTAACCAAGCCCTGGTGGGATAAGGCTGCAGAGAGTGCAAGGCTATCAATAAAACTAGTCATCTGTGGGTGAATGAAAACATTTTCTTCACCATATGGTGCACTGGGGGAATAATTGCCAAGTGACAGAAGCTGGCTAATATTTATGCCAAATACATAGATACTGCTGGCAACTTGTGACCAGCCTACGCTCCTCTATTTTAAGACATACAAGGGAGTGCAGTTTGAAAACATCCACAAGAAGCTCCAGACCAAAGAACTTCACCAAGACACAGATTCCCAACACACATGGAGAGGGTTGGGTTCTTTTTCAGTTGTTCAGAACCCTTGGATTCACAAGAGTGAAGAGCAGAGTTTGCCATGCAAAGAGGTACCCTAAAATAAACTTTCAGAGTCAAAAATAACGGTAAGTGAGCAGACACAAGCATCCCACCTTCCTGGAGCCACATCATCTGCTGGCTACTGCTCCCCAGTGAGGAAATAACATAGAATCATGGAATGATTTGGGTTGGAATGGATCTTTCAAGGTCATCTAGTCCAACCTCCCTGAAGACAGCAGGGACATCTCCAACTAGATCAGGCTGCTCAGAGCCCTGAGGTCCAACAGCCTCATCTGGAATCTTCCTAGGGATGGGACATCCAACCTCCTTATTGAGTCTGGAGGTGGAGCAGAGGAAGGAAATCAGGAGTTTGTGGTGCAATCATTTGCACCTTTCCATGCTAGGGACAAGCCAAGACACTTTAATAACATGGGGTAGTGCTTATAAACAAGAACCTTTTGCAGTGCCAAGGAAGCACACATTTTCTTTTCCAAGGGTATTTGCTGTAAGTTTAAGACCATGTTATGAGCCTAAGGCTTCCACAGCCAAAGTATGCCTGTGATAAACCAAACCATGGTTGTTGCTGCTTTCCAAACTGGAGAGGTGCAGAAGAGCCATTACCAAAGTGATCAGATTTTGAAGTCACATTTCCTACCCCAAACACTCACGTTTTACAATGGCTTTGTGTGGGGATCTCTGACTACTACAGCCAGAGTTTACAGCCTGGAGAAGGCAGGATGTGCTAATGTGTCAGAACTTAACAAGAGGGGACAGGCTGTGGATCTGTGCTCAGCAGCCCAGACCATCTCTTCATGTCAGGGTTTCATTTATTCATGAGGGAACATTTTGTCTAAATAACCTCTGACATGGCACGGAAATGTTCTGACCTTGGGAGAATGAGCTCATGGTGCCCAGAGGGTGGCAGGACAGGGACCACCTGTGCAGAGCAAGGAGGGCTGGAAATCCAGGACACTCTTTTTCTGCTCTGATGATCAACATCCCTGTTGGTGGGCCCAATGGCAGGGCAAAACACACTCCCCCAAGAGCTGCTAACAGATAACCTCTCCCCCAGTAATGTGATTGCCAGCTCTACTCTCAGTACACTAAGGGATCTCACCACTACCTCATGACCAAGAAAGCAAAAGAAAGGAAGAAAAATATTTTTTCTGTCCCAGAGCATGACTCACATTTTCCTTTTTGACATGGCTACCTCCAGTATAATGGGGTAAGATCTCCTGGGTTTTTTCCTTTTTGAAGCATGCTGAAGAGTACAAGCTAGACGTCTGGAAATACGAGACATTGTCACATTCAAATTGCTCATCTAAAGAATTAAAGAATAATGCTTTTAGACTAATCAAACCAAATCTTTCCAGTCACAGAATCCAGCATGGTTAGGGGTTGGAAGAGACCCCTGGGGATCATCCAGACCAACCCCCTGCTCAAGCAGGGGCACCCACAGCAGCTTGCCCAGGGTCACCTCCAGCTGCCTTGGCAATCTCTCCCCTCAAGGAGACTCCACAGCCTCTCTGGGCAGCCTGGGCCAGGGCTCCAACACCCTCACACCAAACAAGCTTCTCCTCCTGCTCAGCTGCAACCTCCTGGCTTCCAGTGGGTGCCCAGTGCCCCTTGCCCTGGCCACCACTGAGCAGAGTCTGGCCCCAGCCTCTTGCCTTCTGTCCTTGAGCTCTTGCTGGGCATTGAGCAGCTCCCCTGTGGGGCTGCTCTTCTCCAGGCTCAGCAGCCCCAGGGCTCTCAGCCTTTCCTCCTGCCAGAAATGCTTCAGTCTATACTCACACTCCACCAGCCATTCTTGATGACTTCTGGAACATCTCTATCTGCTGGGCAGTGGTTACTGCCCCTGCTTGCTTGGAGTCACTTGGATGCCTCTTACTCTACCACTGGGACCATTACAAGACCCACAACCATAAGCAACCCGATATCCAGCCCTGCTCTGAGCAGCAGGTTCTACTAGATGCCCTGGAAAGGTACTGCAGGGAGTTCTCAAGCTTCCTAAAATGAAGTGGGTTTCTGTAATTCTCTTTCCTTGTTCACAAGCTCTGCTACCCTGTAGCAAAAGAAGTGATATGATGTAAAATAAGTTTCTGAAGGGAGGGGAGGAGGGTTTTTATACTGTTTTTGGTGTGCAGCACACTGGGTGGAGGATGTGAAGACCACTGATTACAGGATATCAAAGGAACCAAACCCCATGTGCTGACTTCACGTTATCCTCCTCTGTTCTCCATTTGATTTACATGTATAATTCAGCTCACCCATTTAATCTCGTTAATAAAAGATCAGATTGGAGGTCTGTGTGGATTGCATGTTTTCTCCCTAGGTATTCAGATGAAAAACCCAAGGAATCTCCCGACAGTGACTTTGTAAGGCTCAGAGTTGTGGTACAAAGGAATGCCCTAGAGGCTCCCATCACTGATGCTGGCATCGCAGCTCTGCTGGAGCCTATAGGAAACAACATCTGCATCAGTCGTTGCTTTTGACTAACAACAGGGGGCCGGGGCTCCAGGAGGAGCCACTGGGGTGGATGCAAAGCACCAGCAAGAAAGGCTCAGCATCACTTCCTTGAGGGAAAAAATGAAATCAATCTCTGCTTCTCACAGGGGAAGGGGAAACACACCTGAGCCACAGGGGTTCAGCCATTAAAAGAGTAAGGACACTTAGTAGAAAAAACATGAGTAAAACAAGGAATATAAAGTGGCAACTTTGGCTAGGCTGGTGGCCAAAGAGTAAGAGTTCCATGCTTATGTTAGCAAAGAGCAATTACCCTTCTGGGAATGAAAGAGCTTGGAGGAGATGTAACAGAGCCACAAACTAACCCCTCCAAAGCCTGATCTATCTCCCCAGTCCCAAGCACACAGCCTGGCCCATACTTTGAATATTCACACTGCATCCTCAGCCTGGATCTGTCAGAGAGAAATGGAAATAACCATGAGAAACAAACCACGGTCTGCTGGGATGTGCTAGACTTACAAAATAAGCTTAATTCATCAAAAAAAGAGTAAGTATAACCTGGCAGCACCCATACTTCTTGTTTCTCCTGCATAAGGTATCTGTGTACACAGCCTTCCACACAGAAATACCTGCTTCATGCACAGAGATTCCACAGATTTAACCTCTTTTGCTCCAGGGCAACAGGAAGACTATGGCTGAAGGTGGAGCAGACAAAGCAATTGGTTTGAAAAATGAAGTTTTGAAGAGAAGCTGTTCAACAGCAATTAACACCCCCAACTTTTAGGCGTTCCAAAAACCCTCCCAAAGGTCACCTCTAACACCTAGCAGTGAAACAGGCTCATTTGCACCTCTGTATATAGTAAAGCTAGGTCCTAAATCAGAGGAACTTTAAAAGACTGGAGCCAGATTCTTGTCCCAGAAGTGAACATCTCAGTTGACCTACCCAGAACTTCTTTAATGGCTGTATTTTGCCAGTAAAATGCCCAACCATGACACCACAGAACCTTTTACATTGAGCAGAAAAGTGTTCAAGCCTCACAATGCTTTTTATCCTGTTTGTTTTGCTGTTTGGTGGTGGTTGGTTGCTTGGGGGGTTTTATTATTTTTAAGGAAAATGGGGCTGCTGTCACCAGCTCTATTTGTATTTGTGTGTCCACCCACTCTGAACAGCTTTGAAGCTGGCTGGTTGGCTGATGTCAGTTAGATCTGACATCAAGACAGAGGTCTAAGTGAGGATATGTTCCTACCAGCACCACATAATTAAGCAAGCAGAGACACTATTAGTGCTCCACTCAGGAGATCGACTGCCATGGGAGCAAATCCGTTATCAGACACCAAGGACTCAGCCAGGCAATGCAAACTCATGGCAACTAGAAATTAAATCCTGATTTAAAATAAAAGAACAATTCTTGTTGGTCTGAGAAGTCAAGGTGCCCTCATGCAGATCTCTTGTATGGGAAACATTGGGGGTATTTTTCTGGAGCTTCCTTGCTGCTGCTGTGACTCCTGGAGTGCCTTTCATCAAAGGATCATGATACCAGCAGAAGCCTTCCCCATGGAGGTGCTGGGCTGTGACAATCATCTCCTCACCTTTACCTTTAAAGCTGTAACTGAAGCCATGCTTTTCAGACCTTGAGCCATTCTTTGCCATCATTTTTCTTACATCTTTCCAGGTTCTTCTGGTATCAGAAGTATAAAATCCCACAACATGGCAGAGCAACTGGTGCTACAGCAGCAACCTCAATGCTGCTGCATCACCTCTTGGTCCTTCCTATTTCCCACCTGTACACTCAAAGAATGGAGGATTTCAGGCCCCAAAACAGCAACAGCTTTCTTTTTTCCCCCCTTAGATTTATGAACTTTAATTAGGAGAGAAATTCCTATTCAATATTCGCTTCACCTGTTTAGATCCACTGGCTTTCATGACTAGAGTCTCTGGAAAACACCACAGCAGGAGGATGAGCTTACAAAATAAACAGTAGCCTAATCTAGAGGTTAACTAAGTCTAGTCAAGAACAAATCACAGACAGTGATGATAATGGTGAACCTTAAAAAGTAAATTATTATTGTACTAAAGAATTACCTTGGTAGCCATTCTACTTCTGCACATGCTCAAGGTTCAGATACTTGAGTCTGACAGATCAGTAACAAAAGAACCTTTCCAAGCAATGTAAAAAAAAAAAAGACTATTTTAAATAATCTGGGACATAATTTCAATGCCTAACTGAAACCCCAGTCCTGACTGTGGCTCATCTGTATACACAGGCAGAAGAATGAACAACTACAACCAATGCCAGAAGCATTTGACCCCCTCCAGGAAACAAACCCCAGAAGGTTTAGGAGGAGTGGCTTTGCCTGGAGCTAAAGCTGGTAATTGATGTTTAAATTCTCATCATTTGTTAGTAATTAGTCCTAGCAGTTTGAAGTAACACCTCTAGTACTACAGGAATGATGTGTCAGCCACACAATTCCCAGCAGCTAGGATCTACCAGAATCCTGCAGTATTGCCATGAGGTCAGAAGATGTTTGTTAGTGACATTCCAATAGAAAGTGCCATGCCCTAGTGAAGCCACCTCTGGACTCAGGAGTCCAGTTCTCATCTCCAGGCTGGATAACCCCAACTGTCTCAGCCTGTCCTAACAGCCTCTTCATTCAAAGTTATATTCAAATCCTGCTTTTAATTAAGAGCAGCTGTCAACAGCAGAATATAGCAGACTCTTTCCTTTTTTGGTTTTGGGTTTCTTTGGTGGGGTTTGGGTTTTTTTTCCTCCAGCAGTTTGAAGAACACTATACTTGAAACCAATCAAGTTGGGTTAGATTGGGCTAGAGTTGCCACAACCCAGGCTGACTCCACTTGGAACACTGTTCTAATATATTTCTGGCCATACTATCCCCAGAAGCAGCAGCTAATGCCACAACACAAACCTGTGGTGGCTGCTATATTTTGTGGACTCAAGTAGCAAACAAAAATTGGCACTGAAAAAATTTAACCAAACTCTTCTAGTCATGTGTAAAAAAGGAGATTAAACCATGCCTCTGCCATAAGAGCACTTGTGAAGAGTCTGCTACAGATGGTGCACAAGTCTCAGATTTTGAAGGCAGTGTGGTGAGGGCACAAGGGTGAGCATGAAGTAAAACCTGTGTTCATAATTCATGACCAAAACCTCCAGAGGTAAAGTACTTGGGTGCACTAGTTGGTAGATAAAGATAGTGCTGAAGAAGGATACAAAGCCATGAGGGACAGTGAAGAACATCTAAATAACAATGTCAGATGCCAGTCTAAGTAGATCACACTGCTAAATAACATCTCCAAAATGATTTAAGCCATATAAAACCAGGACATAAGTTTCAACAGTGGCAATGCATAAAAGTGAACTGTGCATGCTGGTAACACACAGAGGTTGCAAAGTGTCTACCTCAACACACAGGAGTGTAAAAGAGCTGATGTAAAATACCACAAGAGATTTCCCATCCCAAGAGAAACACGATCCTGCACATACTGTTGTCTGTTGGGAGTTATCCTAAGTGCACCAGGCTTAGATATCAGTATGGCCAAAGAACCTGTGGCTAGGGTTTGCTGCCACATCTATATTTTCATTAAAGCACTAAATTTCCTTCACAATTCCAAAAACAGTCCATAAAAACCCTCATACATTCATGCTTTGAAAGTTTACCAGTTGTCTGCATGTTTGTTCCTTTTGTGCAGCTTTATTCTAAACCAAGTTAATTCATCTCCTCCTTAAAAGGCAAAACCACTCCCCAAAATAGGATTTCCCTTTAAGACAAATTCCATTTTTCTACAGGAAAGCCCTAACACTTCACCAACACCATCACACTCCTGCTCACACAAAGAGACTGTTCCCTCAGGGACATTACTCATTAACTTCATTGAGTTGCTACCAAGGAGCAACACCACCTTTCAATGGACTAGCACAGGGTGGAACCAAGGAGCAACACCTCCTTTTCTTAGCACCTAGTTTCAGCACACTAGCAAAGGGTGGAACAAGTCCCTAGCAAGCCCAGGATGCTGCAGGGAAGACAGCTCTGCTCACAACACAACACAAGCCTCCAGCAGGAGACATTATGCAACCAACACATCAGAGCCAAGGCTGGAGCTCCCAGAGAGCTGCTGCTTCCAGCAGAGCCCACAGAGGTTTGACAGTGCCATGGTGGCTTACAGCAGCCACACCACCCTGAAGGTGTTCCCAACATGAGAAACACATTCCCTGATGGTACTACCAGTGATCTGCCATGCAGTGATTACCAAAACACTTTGTTTATAAGATAGTAAAACAAGTCTCCTTACCAGAACACCAGTCGTGGCAACCGTGGTCTCTTCTCAGACAGCAGAAGTCATGAAGCAGAAGACAGGTCCTCTCTGGAGCCAGGATCTGACCTTTCTCTCTTGGCTGTAGGGTTCAACTTTTTGTGTCTTTATACATCTCATTCAACAGCCTTCCTAGTGTGACTTTGACTAGTCCATCAGACAGTGGTCATCTTGTGCAACACCACCCCACCATGCATGGGCCAGGAGGAACGAGCTCCTCTGTCTTTTCCTCTTCATGTCCAAGCAAAACTGACAGAAGAAAGGCCCAGGCACAGTCTTTTTTTTTTTTTCCTTCATTAATGGGCCATTAGAAATAGCAACTGTCCTCCTGGACTGGGCACTGAGGAGGCCACACCTTGAAATCCTGGGGTCTGCTTTGGGCTCCTCACTCCAAGGACATGGAGGTGCTGGAGCGTGTCCAAAGAAGGGCAAGTAAGCTGGTGGTGAAGAGTCTAGAGCACAAGTGTTGTGAGGAGCAGCTGAGGGAACTGGGCTTGGTTAGCCTGGAGAAGAGGAAGCTCAGGGGAGACCTTCTCATTCTCTGCAACTCCCTGCAAGGAGGTTGGAACCAGGTGGGGGTTCTTCTCACAGGTGACTAGTGATAAGAGGAAACAGCCTCAAGTTGTGCCAGGGAAGGTTCAGGTTGGATATTAGGAACAATTTCATGATAGCAAGGGTTGTCAAGGCCTGTCCCAAGCTGCCCAGGGCAGTGGTGGAGTCACCATCCCTGGAGGGGTTTCAAAGCCATGGAAATGTGTTGCTGAGGGCCATGGTTTAGTGGTGACTTGGCAGTGCTGGGTAACTGTTGACCTCAAGTATCTCCAACATCTCTTCCAACTAAAAGGATTCTCCAATTCTGTGCTTGTTCCCTTTCCATTCTGTTCATCCCAGGAGGTGTTTGCTTGCTGAGTACTGTGGATTAGCCAAATGTCCTCTCCAGACTAAGCTCAGAGGATGCTGGTGCACCCCATCATGCTCTCCAGCTGCATGCCATAACATGTCTTGGGCTGTGAAGGAGCCCAGACGGAAAGTCTGGGTCTGACAGCTCCTTCCCTGATACAGACACCAAGTGCCAGACCTTGCCAGGACCACATCCTTGTAGATCCAGGAGCTGCTTGTGCCCAGAGCTGTTGACCATCAATAGCCTTTCCAACAAGGAATCACAAAGAGCACTCCATGTCCCTTGAGAACTGGAGCTCCTCCTTGACACCTGCTGAACATTTCATCCCTTGCTCAACATGAGGCCACTTCTTGCATCTCCCACTACATGTTATCCTCAAGGGTAAGGAGATGACTAAACCAGGGAAGGAATATTGAAGCACTAGGACACCTAGGGAAGAAAATAAAGCCCATGAGGTTATGTATGATACATCCATTCTTGTCATGACTCTACACAGAAAAACAAAAAGGTGCATTTTAATAGAAATTAAAGAAAACTTTAATGAAGGTTATTTCACCAAGAGGCTTTCAGGAGTTCTCTTAAACACCACAGTTTCCTATATCTATTTTTCAGCTTTTAGACAAACCTTATCTGATTATGTTCTCCACTCCTCCCTGCTATGCATTTACCTTTGCTTGTGTTTTGACATGTGCAAGATGATTGCAGCTCTTGAGTATCTCTCCTTAGTCATAGGAGTGATATTGAGTAAGAAACAGTCTCAAAGTTTGCTTTCAGTGTGTGTGGAAACCAAGACAGGACATTGTAAGCTGTTACCCAAACCTCCTTGAGAAGCCTTTGGTAATATTGCTGCATTTAGAGAGGGAAGTGCAAGAAGAGTACTGACCCTAAACCAACCAGAAATCCAAAATATCCATTTTTTTATTCATTTACTTGTATATTGCCTTCAAAAAACATCACCTTCTGCCCCTCAAGTTGAATTCCAATTACTTCTGGAGCTTATCATCAAATTTTGGGGAAAGACAAATCAGGGAGAGGAATGTACTTGTAAGCTGTATAACCATTGCCTGTTTTGATGCTGAACTGAGGAGACCTCCCCCACAGGCTGTGCTTTCAGCCTCCCAGGGAGTGAGCACATGGAGAGGATGTTCCACCTTGAGGCTTCCAGCAGCACATGTAAAAATAACTCTGCCTGTGGCATACAACTGAGAGCTGAGCAAGAGGAGGGATTTAGGTTCATAGTCAAGCATCCTTCAAAGAGTCAGCAGATAACCCAGGCATGAGATGAATGAAAACTCATCAACAAGACATTTCTGTTCACCTAGACCAAGTCAACCTTCCTTGTGTTATGCTAAGGAGGAGTCTTGCTTCTACCAGCTGAGAGACAGAAACTGCTGAAGGGAAGGTTCCTCCCTTGCTGGCCCAAGTCCCACTGAAAGTACAAATCTACAGCAGCCATGCTGTGTAGGCAGCTGGAGGAAGCAGCCACCTTTTGTCATGTTCTCACAGACAAGTGGAGCACACTGCACACACCCCCTCCCAGGCTTGAATTCATCATTATAAAGAAGACAAGGGCTGCCAGCTCCAGCAGTACCTCTCCTGCCTGCACGTGGTTCTCAAGGTCTGGAAATCTGAATGATGTTGTTTTCAGTCAAGGGAGGCTGAAGGAGAAAGGTCTTCATATGTGCAGTGGTTTATGGAGTAGGTGAGTGCTGGTATTTGTGGAAAAAAGTTATTGTGAGCAGCCTAGAGCAGGTCACAGAATCATTAAGGTTGGAAGAGACCTCTGAGATCATCAAGTCCAACCAGCAACCTATCAACACCATGCCACTCAACCACATCTAGATGTTTTTTGAACCCCTCCAGGGATGATGACTCCACCACTGCCCTGGGCAGCCTGGGCCAATGCTTAACAGCTCTTGCTGGGAAGAGATTTTTCCTGCTCTCCAATCTAAACCTCCCCTGGTGCAGCTTGAGGCCATTTCCTCTAAGCTCTCTCACATGTCACCTGGGAGAAGATACCAATGGGTTACGAAGATAAGGGCTGGAACATCTCCCTTGGGAGGAAAGGCTGAGGCAGATGGGCTTGGGCAGCCTGGAGAAGAGGAGGCTGAGAGAGGACCTTATCAGTGGATAGAAGTATCTGAAGGGATGGTGTCAGGAGGATGAAGCCAGGCTCTTCTCAATGGCACCAAGCAACAGGAACAAACTGGAGCAGAGGAAGTTCCACCTAAACATGAGGAAAAACTTCTTTGCCCAGAGAGGTTGTAGAGTCTCCTCCTCTGGAGAGATTCAAGAGCTGTCTGGACACAATCCTGAGTAATGTGCTCTAGGTGCCCTTGCTAGAGCAGGGAGGTTGGACTAGAAGACTTCTGGTGCTCCCTTCCAACCTTCACCATTGAGTGGTTCTGTGAAGAGCAACCCAAGGCATCATTTTACAACTGAGCATTTTTGGTCAGAGTTATTGAAGTGCATGAGTTGATTCTGTTAGAACCATACTGTTCAAGAGACTTCAGTGCAAGAAGTGTTGCACAGACAGTTCCAAATCAGATTTAAGCTACACCACCACCAGTGACCACCTACTTAACGCAGCCTTTTCCTGGAAACTCTTACTGGGGTTGGTCTCAGCAGTTGGGTGACTTCACCCTGCAGCAGCTCTGCAGTGATGTGTGTCTTTACTGGGAAAGATTAGAGTTGTCCTGAATCATTGAGAAAGGCAGATGTTCCATTCCTCTGTGGGGGATGGCTTGAAGGAAGATTAAACAAGGTCCCAAAATTTGTCCCAGGCTTTTCAAAAGACTCTGAAAGCACAAAACCCTCAATGATTTAGAGGCAGTGACTTAATGTTTCATGGGCTACTTCACTTATTAGAAGGAACAATGCCTAAAATCTCAGTGTTAGCTGTTCTGCTGCCAGGAGAAGATAAAGCCTGTGTCACAAACATTACCCCATGTGTGACATCAGATGGATGAGGAGTGACACTCCTTCAGAGTGGACTGAGCATTCAGATCAGCTTCAAAAGCCAAACTGCATCTCTGTAACTGCCACAGCAACCATTACAGCCATTCCACCCATTACCTTTGAAGTAGACAGGAGAGACTTTCAAGGCAACCAAGTAGCTTCATCCCCCTCAGAACTGCTGAGCACTTAAAGCAGCATTAAGCAAAGTTGTGTAGATGTTACACAGCTTGGTAGAGAATCCTGTCCTAGCCCTTCTCTGGAGTGGCATTCTTCCCTTCAGCAGAAGTGCTCCTCACTGACAACATTCCAGAGAGCTGAGAAAGATCTCCATGGAGATATTTGTCTCCTGCTGAAGTTACCCAATTCTAACCAAAGTTAGGAGCTTCTGGCCAAGCCTGGGCAGAGAGCAGGAATTCACAGGAGGGCAGGAGTCAAATGTGTTTGAGTGAAGCTCAGCCAGCTGAAGTTAGAAGAAGTTTGCTAGTGACTTTGGGGTTTTTGACCTTTGGGACCCTTGGCATTAACTGGGCACAGCTCCTCTGAAATGGTGCAGGTTGGTGGCTGGGTGGGGTTTACACTGCAGAAACCAGCTGCTTCCAGCCCCCAGCAGAGGACCAAAGCCCACATTGTTCCTTCCACTCTGACTTGCATCTTCTAACATTTCCCAGGGAAAGCAGGAAATTCCTCATGCCCAATTTCCACACCCACATCTATGAGGCCAATTTACTCCCATCTCTAAGCAGCACAACACTCAGAAACTCATGTTCAGAGATGCTGCTGACTGAAGGCATCTCCAGGTACATCACTTGGCCAGGGACATTCCTGGCCTTGCAGGGAGACCTGTCTCAGGTTCTTCCCCTACAGCAGCCTGACAGATGCTCTGGACCTGGAGCACGTTCCTGCCCTGCCTCAACTTGCAAATAGCAAAGGCAAGGAATGGCATTTGCAGTTTACATTTGGGGAATGACTCACTCAAAACAAGCATATCAATCACTTATAATTAGGTTGTCAACCCTTAATTTAGGGTGTTGTACTAGTTAAAAAAAGCAAATATAAATACCAAAGTGACAGGGGAAAAAAAAAGGTCTAAGTGATTTTTTGAGTCAGAAGACTTAGACCTCTTACTTTTCTCATTATTCCAGCTAAAAACTGAAATTCAGTTCTTTCAGCTGAAAAAGTCTCAAGCCTGAGAGACATTCAAATCTACTACATGAGCATGCAGCAAACCCTTAGAGCAACACAAGCCCTGCAATATATTTGAGCTACTAAACCCAACCACAGTTACTAGAAACCAGCATTAGACACACACCAAAAAGAAAACTACAAATCCCTTTTCCAAAGAGCACAGAGGGTGAAAATCAATGGGAATGGTTTTCAGATAGAAGAAAGGTCCCACAGAAAATAGAGGTGCCATGGAGTTCCATGGCAAATGATTTTGAACATCCAAGAACACTTTGATGAAGGCTGCTCAAAATTTTAGTGGCACTTACAGGAAAAATGTCATAATTCTAAGGGAAACTAAAGTGCTTTGGGCAGTTGCTGCAGGTGCTGATGGAGGAGGACATTGGGGGACCATGCAGTTTGTATGCATCACACCATACATCACCAGGGGCTTTCAAGCACCAGGGGACACCTCACTGGCCACAGGAGGCATTTCAACACCTTCAACATGTTGTTATTTCTGTTGGCCAATTTCATTTGCTGGAGGTTATCAGCTCCCAGCACAAATGGTGCTTTATGGCTTTTTACTCAGAACCCTGAGTGATATTTTCTGGCTGTAATCTTGTTTCCTGAGCTGTATTATGAAGCTGTGAATGGGGGTTTCCTCCCTACATTCTGCTGGCTCTGCACTCCAGTCTCACTTCACTTCCAAGAGACCCTTGCCAGAAGATGATAAACAGGGGAAAAAATGCTTTTTTAAAAGAAAAATCTTGCTATAATTGTCTTCTCCCTTTCATTAATTTGGGACTGACATCAAGAAAACATTTTACTCTTCCAGACTAGGTCATGTTTTCTCCTCAGACAGGAAACACATCTGAGTACATGATCAAAAAATGAGTATATGATCCACTTGTTGAATATCCCTCTGGATCTAAAGATCTTTAGAGAACAGCTCCCAAAAATCCAGATGGAGAGATGCCCAAATGTCTCTGCAGTCAGTGAGGTTTGCTCCTGCCTTGCCCACTTGTCATTTAGGTTTACAGCAAAGTGAAAGTTCCATGAGCCTTCCAGGTCCCAGCAGGTTAGCAGTGCTTGACAGATGAATGTCAAAGTGGATTTTCTCCCCCTCCCCCAAATTCCAGAAAGATTTTCATCCTTGGTGTCAACATATTTCAAACACAAGAGGCAAAAATCCATCATTGAACAAAGTGACAAGATATTTCCTGTCTTGTAATGGAAAACAGAACAGTGATATTCTTCAGGGGTCAGCGCTGGAACTGGAGCTCGTCAACATCATTTTTAGCAACATGGGCAGGGGGATCAAGTTTTGAGGAGGGCCTGTTGGGACAGGACAAGGACTGGTGGTTTGAAATTAGAAGAGAAGATTTAGGCTAGAGAGAAGGGAGAAATGTTTATGCTGAGGGTGGTGAGAGCCTGGCCCAAGCTGCCCAGAGAGGTGGGAGATGTCCCATTCATCCCTGAAACCGTCCCAGGTCAGGTTGTCTGAGGCTGTGAGCACCCTGCTGTAGTTGCAGATGTCCCTGCTGACTGCAGGGGGTTGGACTAGATGATCTTTAATGGTTCAAACCAGTCTGTGATTCTATGATTCTAGAAGTGTTCTCAAAAAAGTAATATAGGATCTGATGCAACAATTCTGATTGTTTATAAAACCCAGGAAAGAATCAGTGACTTTCCAGCACTACCAGGTTCCACCTTACTTGGGAAGTATCCCAATGAGACAAACCAAAACCAGCTGGAATTAATCCCAAAGCTATGTTCAGCTCAGCACTTGGATGGTTTTCACTGCAGGGACATCCAGCAAATAAAAATCAATAGGGAATTAATTACTTTCCTTAATTTTTTTTGCTCTGAAGGAACCACTTTGGAAGATCCAAGCATGACTTTGCACATGGCCACATCCTCTGCTCAGCACATCCCTGGGTGACAGGTGGCAGCCAGATCAACATTCCTGAGGTCTCCTTTAGATGGCTGTGCACAACTGCAGGGAGGTAAACACTGATAACAGCCTCTAATTAGAATGGATGAGGTACTGCCTGCTCCTGATTGCTCTGCCTCTCTCCTTTCCAGCCTGGTCTGCCACAGAAACAACAACATCCATCCCAGGGCAGAGCACAGGAAGAGGCAGAAGATGCTGGAGAATCTTCATCCTCCCATGGCAGCAGGGCCAGGAGAGCTGGGATGCCCAGAGAGACCTCAGCAGCTTGCAAGGCATCCCAGAAAAGGCAAACCACTGGGCTCCTAGGGCTGTATCATCCCCAACACCAGAAATTCATCATGGTGCTCAAGGATCTCTCCCTGGTCACCCTCCAAAGCTAACCTTAGCTCCTTTGAGCAAACCACTGCTGTGTTCTGAGCATTATTTTCAACAGTAGCAGGACAACCCTTCAGAGGGACACTGCAGTAACCACAGCTTTGTGGAGTCCAAAGAGAACCTGGGCAGAAGCCACACAAGGAGTGAGAAGTTCTGCAGATGAACAGGGGGAAAGCAGTGTAGAAAAGAACAGAGAAAACTTCTCACCAATGAAAAATAAATTAGATCACTTCAGTGGTGTCAGATTGTTTTCCACAGAAGCAGGTTGGATGCAGTCAGAACAATCCCAAGCTGGGACCTGATCTGGTAGCACAGTTAATATTAGAATCTATCAAATTCTAATCTGATTTGTTGGCTTTCCTGAATCAACAAAGTGCTAGGTGGAGCCTTACACAACTGTCCTCTTGTCAGGAAGACTACATTCCAGAAGGCAAGGAACATCTCCTTATCCATCCCAGCAGCACTGGGAAAATAGGTGATAATCATCTCTTGGCAAGGCAGTGCCTAGATAACAGCCAGATTTGTACTGACAAATGCCTTTAAATTATAGGTAACAATTGTTTGACAGTTTACTTTGATGTTAAGAGAGATTATTGTTCAAGGAGTGTGGAAACCTACTTGGTGACACTACCTTGCATGGCTTTGTAGACATCTAGATGCCCTGGTGGATCACGCTAAGGGTTCAGACAAAATGCAGCAAACACTAATAATACTAAGAGGTTTTGGCTGCTGACCCCCAGGAGCTGGGAGCTGTGGATGTGCTACTGGCCACACACCCCTCTGATGGTGCAGAGCAGCAGAAGGTCAGTGTGGGCTCCTCAAGCACCCCTCAGGCTCAGGAGGGATAGAGACCTTCACTGCACTGAGCAAGTCAGCTCCTCCCAGGAGCAGGGCTTGTCACAGAGCTTCCACCAGCCCTCCCTTGGCAAGGATCTGGCCATGAGGGGCAAAGGCACCTCTTGTGCCCCTAGCCCCCTGAGAACCTGTCTCAGCCTACACCCACATGCTCTTGGCTACTCTCTGGCCATGCAGCCAGCTGAGACACATTGACTGTCTCCACTCCTAACCCTCTCAAGATACTAACAAGCCTGCCCCTCCTAGCTGCCCTAACCCTCATCTGCTTCTGGTGCCAGGCCTCAGAGTCAGATCTTCCACAGGATTTTTTTTCCTGTTTGCTGTTGTGCAACAATACAAAAACCTATTCATAAAGTTTATACATTTGTCAAGATGATAAATAGTAATATCCCTCAGAAGCCAAGTTCATTATCTGCTCTGATGCTATCAGTACTTAGCAGAGTCCTAACAGATCAGGTGAGGAGAGCATTATGGAGCAGATTGCCTTCATCTTGGGTGCCTGTGTAGGGGGAAAACAGCAGAAAAATTCATATATTTACCCAAAAATATTAATAACTGGCTGCCTTTAATGCTCAACCATCATCATACTGAAGCCACATCAATTACATTTAAAGACAAACCCTCTGCACAGCTTCTGCTCAAAGGCATGTCTCCTCTGAGTATTTTAATATATCTTTATTAAAATGAACAGAAATGTACACATTTTTCAACTGCCTTCATGCAGCTGGATAACAGATGGTAGCAATAATGGCTTTTTTTCCCTCCCAGCCCAAAGTATTTGGAGTAATTCAAAGTGTTGATGGCTATGGCTAGCACAAGAACCTCCATGTTGTGACTTCTCTCATTATTTCAGTGCCTCAGCACCTCCAGCAAGTGCTCACAGGAGACGAGTGCCCTTGGTGCAGCTGTGAGGGGAACATTGAGGTGATGGAGGACACCTGCATCTCCATGACTTGCTTTCTCCTTGAAGAGAAGGCTCTGCAGCTCAATTCCCTAATGACCTCCCACTTTAGGTTTGGCATAAATGAACTATATCAGGACAGCACAAGCTGGAGGGGAGAGGTAGAAGAGTTGATTTTCAACATCACTAGTTTAGATGTTTTCATTCATTCTGGGTGTTAGCCTCTGTTGAATCTAAGAAGTTTGCTAGAGGCCAAATCTCTCCTGCCACTCAGCAGCAGTGTCTGGACATTCAGATGCACCCAGAGGAATAGCTGGTGACTTCCACAGTGACCACACACACAGCAAACCCTGCGGATGGTCACATCCACTCCAGGGGCTGCAGTACATCACACTTAAGGTCAGAAGAATCTCCAGCATCATCTGCTTTCCTCCTGCAACCTTCAGCCCAACAGCAGTGGATGCTCTAGACAGTCTTAGACCTTCTACAGATTGGTGTTTGTATAATGGAGTTGGCAAACCATCACCACCCACAGACATCAGACCTTTAGTGGGGCAAATATTGAAAAAAGTCTTTTTAGATGCTTCTACATGATCACCCAAGGAAAGGAACAGTGAGCTGAGCTGACAAAGCTGACAGTATTGAAGGATTTGCTCTTGGACAGATGGAGACATCTCTCCATTCCCTGATGTCCATTCTCCCCACCTAGCCTCCTACCCTCTACAAGTTTAGAAACAGCCTCAATATTTATTGGGGTCACTCTTCAACCTTGCAGGTGATATTCAGACATGACACATCACATTCACATCCCAAGCATGGAAGGCAGGAGCTGTTCTGAAGCTCCCAGGACAGAGCTGCACTTCTGTCAGAGTCATCCTGACTAAAACCCTGACAAACCAGATTGTAACAAGTGAAGATGTGCACTTGGAGAAGGACTACACACTACAGCAAGGCTTGTCTCTGTTGCTCTGTGTGGTGGAAGAGCCTTCAGAGAAAGTCCTTGTGAAGTTTGAAAGAAACCATTAAGGCTTGGCCCTCAAACAGGCATTTGTTAACACTTCTCCAGTTAAAATCTTAAGTCCCTTGACAGAAAGGCAGCATTTTTCACTGAGCTCCCTCTGCAGATGGGGAAACGAGACAAAATGCTTACCTGGGCTAAATTCAGATGGAGAGTCTGGGTCAGCTGAAACTAAAACTCCTTACAAACCACAGTTCTTAGTCATCAAATCCATAGCCTTATTAAAAACACACTCAATTGATGGATTTTCCAGCAAGCAGGTGCATGGACTAGGGCTTTTTAACAAGCTAGATTTGATTTTTTTTTTTTTACACTAGAAATCACACTGTAAACCTCTTAATTTTGCTATAGACATCACTTTTCCCTCTGCTTGTTAGGGACTTGGCAAATGAATTTTTCTTTAAAATGATTTTGCTGGAGGTATGCTGTGAATCCTTGATCAGTTGTAGACAGATTGAGTTGCAGGCTTGTTTCTCTGCTACCTGCTTAAAAAATATGTACCCTAGAAACATTTGCTAGCCAGAGGCAATCCAGCATGTGCAGATCTCATCTTGCCTGCAGTAACCAACACTGTATCCAGACAGTTATGTTTTAAGGGGAAAAAACACCTCCCAATCAGCAGTTGCGTTTCTCCCTTCTAGATTTAGCTGATTTTTGTTTTTCAATCTCAAAGCCCAAATTTTAGGTTCTATTTCAGGACCAGCACAGAGTTAACACAACATCCTCATTGGACAGCAGACTTTCCAAGGGAGCTCTGAGTCCTGGAAGCCCTGAGTGTAGCTACCCTTCTCCTGCAACATTTACCCTTCGACTCCTGCCTGCTTCAGAAACTCTAATCAGGTCAGAACCTCTATTTCTAGCAGTCTTTATGCATTCTCCATTGGCAATAGTTTTTTAGCTGTGATAGAGCTATCTATTTATGCATATGCATACATATAATTCACATATTTAGACTTTATCTTAAACACTGATAGAGAGATTTGAGCACCAAATTAGGGGCAATACAAACATGCACTTAGCTCATTCCCATACCATGGTTTCACCCAGCAACTGGCTTCAGCCCTGCTGGGGCTGTAGCACCAACAGACACTACCCTTAGGTTTTGTAGTGCTCCAGGAGCAGAAGGAAAGTAACAGCAGAGGTGCAGTAAGTATAAAATAATGCTGCAAGCCTTGAACCTGGGTGGCAAACAAGCCACAGTAACTCAGAATCCAGCATGGTGAGAGGTAGAAGGGAGCTCTGAGGATCACCCAGCCCAACCCCCTGCTCCAGCAGCTTGCCCAGGGTCACCTCCAGCTGCCTTGGCAATCTCTCCCCAGGAGGAGACTCCACAGCCTCTCTGGGCAGCCTGGGCCATGGCTCCAACACCCTCACACCAAACAAGCTTCTCCTCCTGGCTTCCAGTGTGTGCACAGTGCCCCTTGGCACCACTGAGCAGAGTCTGGCCCCAGCCTCTTGCCAGGGAGAACTTCCCTCAACCTGTTGGTCACACTGTTTTTCATCCACCCTAGAAGACCATCAGCCTTCTTGGCCACAAAAGCACATTTCTGCCTCATGGTGAACTTGTTGCCCACCAGCACTCCCAGGTCCTTCTCCATGGAGCTGCTTTCCAGCAGCTCAACCCCTAACCTGTCCTGCTCCAGGAGGTTATTCCTCCCCAGGTGCAGGACTCTACCCTTGCCCCTGTTGAACTTCACAAGGTTCCTCTCCCCCAAGTCAGCCTGTCCAGCTCTCTGGATGGCAGCACACCCTGAGGTTGTGTCAGCCTCTCCTCCCAGTTGATAAGCCAAATAAATTGGTTAACGAGATGTAACAAAGGCTGAGTTCAAGCCTTGTAATTAAATGCCATGTAATTATTTTAATTAGGGGAAAAGAGAACCCAAATCCCTTTGAACAGAAGTAGCTGTGTCCCTTACTTGTGGTCAGTGTCTGAAACACATGCACTGAGCCTGCTGCTTAGGTCAGCAAGTTTATTCACACCATTTCCAGCATGACAGCTCTGCCTTGCTATCAGCCTTCAGGCTCTGGAGGTGGCTTTGCATAAATTATCCTCATGTTTAGTACTTCATGGCAAACAAAGGCTACCAGTGAGCCCTGGCACAGACAGCACAAAATATCTATGGTAAAAGAGCACTTTCAGAAGCCAAGTGATAGATACTGGTAATGGTAACTGACAAAGGGGCCAAGGAATAGACCAAGATGCACAGTGCAATAAGTTGTGTCTTTGGCCACAAAAAAAGCCATTCATGTTAGATAAAAAGATATTTAAAGCTCTGAAAGTTGTGCACTGTTCTTTTGGCTGAAGACATCCTGCTGCTCCATAGCACATGGGCAGAAGAACTGAGCTCGACTGTGCTGGCTCATTTCCATCCCTCAGGTTCAAGGTTTAACTACTGCCCTAGGAAACAACCACAGGGATATGAGGGGTAAACATAAATGATTTTTATAGAGTCTTCAGAAGGAAAACAAGAATGACTCAGAGAGAAAAGATGTGCTGCAGAAAACAGGGTCAGCTTGTCACTGGTTTGCTCTGAGTGTCAAAAATAAAGCACAAAGAATGCAGACACTGATATTTCTCAGAAGATTCCTTCAGCTGGTTGGGGCTGTAATTTGGCTTGATTGTGAACAGCAAAGGATAGTTAAGTATAAAGTATAAGCTTATGAATTATTTTCTCATCCCCATCCTTCCAAATCTGGGTTTTGAGCAGCAGACAGGCACTGCTAGCATTAGGTTTTCTTCTTGAAAGGCAGAATAAAAGCCTTTCTTTAAAGAAATAGCTAAGATCAGTAAATTATTTACTTCCTATTTATTGCTTTATTTATTGTATTTTTCATATTCTTCCTCCATGTGGGAGGGACCAACACATTCATAAGTGATCTCTCAATAGGCAAGTACAAACCTGCCTCTGTTTTCCACTGATCCATACCTGGGTTTGCTCAACAGCTACTAGCTCTAAAAAAGGAATCAAAATCTCCCGAGTTGTTTCCCTCTGCTAAGGACTCCTCCAGAGCTGGGCTGTTGGGAGCACTCCTCAGGGTCATTTTAAGACAGGACTTGCAGGAACCTTCTAAGGGCTTCTCTTAGCAGCCTAGGGCAAAAGGGAAGCACTTGGGGTGAGAAGGACAAGAGGGATGAGGACAACTCCCAGAAAACTGCTGTGCTTCTTGCCAAAAAGATAACCAATTCCACCACAAGTCTAGGGTCCTGGCAGGGAGGTCAAAGTAGCTTAGAACCAGTTCCTCAGCTGCATTCAATAAACTGGTTCAGGGTTGGGAAATAGATGATCTTTAAGGTCCCTTCCTACCCAAACCACTGTGTGATTCTAGGATTCACAGGATTTCGTTTAGCTTTACGCAGCTAGACCAGTCTTGTAGTTAACATCAACTATGGAGGGAAAAGCCTTTTCCTTCTGCAGCCTGAAGGAGTTGAAGAAACACAAGAACACCCCATGAAGTGACAGCAATTATTCAAGAGATCAAGCCAAAATACTCCAGGAAAGAACAGAACATCATGCAATCAGGGAGATTCAGCACAATTAGACCAGCACTGCAAGGCAACAACTTGAATCTTCTCCCATTCCCTTAAATGGCCAGAAAGAGATGCTGCAGTGTGATCAGCAGCACCGAGTCCACAGGCTAAGCATGCCTGCTGGGAAAGCACCAGGGCTTCCCACCTCTTCCCCCCACCTTACAGCAAGGCATGCAATTTCAGTCTGTGAAAGCCAACTGAAGTGGCCAAAGTGAGCTCTGGAATAAGCCACATCCTTCAAAATAATGATGAAATTGGGACAAATTTCAACAAAACAAAACAGGGACCCCTCCCCCCCCCTGCACAAGACCCTGCCTTCTCCTGAGCCCCCTGTGCCAACCCCTGCCTTCTCTTGTCAAGCAGCTCTTACCTCCCAGCTGGACTGCCATGTAAGTCAGTCATTATTTACTGGCTAGGGAAGAACATGACTCAAAGCATCTACACTGCTGAAACCTGAAGGATCAAATTCTGGTCTTAGAATAAGGGTAATGGAGTTGGGTTTACTCCTGGAGGATATGTGCCATGACAGGGGACATGGGAAGCTGTTGGAAAGCTGATGCTAGCACCCATGAGGTATTGGGTATAGTGCTGCTCCTTTTGGCATGGGCTTCCAACCCAGCCACATACCTTGCTGAGACTCAGCAGGGATGGCACAAGCAGAGCCAAACCTGGAGGATCAGCTCTCCATCAGCATTAATTAATAAGAAGGCCACTTGGACCTTCTGGCTGAGCTGGGCTAGAATTCCTCATGGAAACACAAGCTGATTTTGCTAGTCAAGAAGTGAGGTATTAGATGGGTCACAGCCCCCACGAACTTGGGATTTCTATACAATTCATTCACTAAGCTCCCTATGTGCCTTCAGCTGGAGAACATCACCAGGAGGGATGGCAAAGTGATGACCTCATCCACAGAACATCTGAAGTGATTAGCTGTATCTGAAGATGCACACACCAGTTCCTAAACACCAGCCTCTGCTCTGGAGCCCAGCAGAGGCTCCAACCTCCTGCCTCCAAGTGCTTGCTGGAAGCAGGCAGACATGAATGAATCTGAATTTGAAAGCCATATCTAAAAATCAACCCATCAGTTTTCTTCTCCTCAAAGCCCTTATTTGTGTCTCATCTTCATAAAAATATTTAATGCCTCAATTCATAGGTGTCACATGAAGAAGTCAATCACTGCAGAGATCTGGGTACTGCTCTATTTTTCCTATCCAAGAGTCTTTTCCCTAAATTAAACATGACATTAGAGAGCAATGTTTGTTATCTCTCAACAATAGAGGGGGTGTACAAGGAAGCATCATGTCTGAGCAGCACTGCCTGCACACAAGGCACATTAGCTCATAGCAAGCTCCACCCTGCAGTGGCTCTCTGGCTTCTGGTGCCTAAACACTTACTTGGGAACAATGACCATGTCAAAAGAGAAAGATGAACCAAAACACAGATCCAGTGTTTCCTGGGTGATGGCCCAGAGAGGGTCAAAATAATCTGTACTCTTTAAGGTAACTCCTCATAAAAGACTTGTGGATCATGACTAGATGCAATTAACTTTAAACTGCAGAGGTTCAGCCCCTTGGCCAAGTTTGGGAAATGAAGAGACTTGAAACACACTAAGCACCTGCTGGAGTCTAATGAAGTTCATTGTAAGAGAGTCACAAAGTAGACAAGCAAAGACAGAGGACAAGGGAGGTCATAAAAGAGTGAAAAACAACAAAGTGATGAAGGGGTGGAGAAAGGGACCTCTAGAAAGCTAGAGAGCAGTCAGATCAACACTCAGCACTGGAGGGAGGCCAGGAGTTCATCAATTGGTTAGGAAACACCTGCTGCTTCTCCACAAACCTCTACAGGGAGTCATCAGCAGAGCTTGGCAAATGGATTCAACAATTGTCCTCATTTCCAAGACCCCGAACTCCTCTCCAAAGAAAAGGGATGGAAAGGAAAAAGGACTTGTTACTTCTTGTGCTGATTTTCCCAAGGTGACAGTGGCAGAAGTGAACTGCTTGTTCTGGCTGGAACCAGCAGGAATGGCCCCAGGCTCAGGCTGGAGCTTTAGGCCACCTTCTCCCCACAGGGAAGGACCCCAACATACTGATGCACCACCATTCAGTTCTGACCCTGGCTGAAGTGGAGGAGCTGCCTTGCAGCAGTGATTCCACTCAGGACAGCCAGGCAGAGGTGGAACAGCCACCGTACCCCTGGGAAGTCCCCCAGGGACTCAGATCTACTGCAGAACTCTTAATTAGAAGGGAGCTTTCCTCCCTGCAGGAGGAGGGATGCTGCCACTGGTGCAGTCCTGCCACCACACAGCCCCACATCATCCTGCACTGCCTTCACCAGCCAGAGACCAGGAGGAGACTTAACTATGCAAAGGCCAAAGAAATAGAGCTGTGAAGCAACAGCTCTGCCAAAGATTCCAACCTTTGAAATTCCAACCTTTGAACAGCTGACTGGTGTAGAACCCCTCCAGCTACACAGAGCCTCCTGCATTTCTGTCCTGAAGGCAGCACCATCTTCACCAGCTTCCATGCCTCACTTCCAGAGGTGGTGGTAGAAGAGATAGCTAATGTTAGTGCAGACCATCTTCTACATCCTAACAGCTACCAGCTGCAAGGGATTACTGATCTCCAGGAGTGCAGCTAGCAGGGTGCTTGGTTTGTTCATTTATTGTTAAATTTGAGGGCAAAGGGGTTTATTTCCTTCCTATAAATATTACTGTAGTGAAAAGGAATAAAGCCATCTTCTGGACACCTGCATGATGAAGTCAAACCCTACCTAAAGTAACATACCTGTCCTATTCCAAGGAAAAGGACTCCCTAGTTGCTGTTATTTGAACTAGTTGGCAGGTACTGATAAATAACTGAAAAGTCCAATGCCTTGTTATTTAATCAGCATGAGAAATTGCTGATGTCATAATAGCCTCACATTAATGCAATTTATTACTTCCTGGCCCCATTTTAAGACATGGTGGTGGTTACAACAAACAGCCTGTCTAGCCAGAGGATAAATGCCCCATTGCTGAAGACAACCCAAATTATGAGTCTGCTCTGGCATGGAAAGTTGAGTTTCATGAAGGTACAAACATGACAGCAGCCAGTGCCTCCTCCCTCAGCAGGAGGATTAATTAGTGCATTGCAGGAGTTAAAACCTGCCCTAATGCCTGGGCTTTAGAGCATGCTCCCAGCTGGACCCACAGAAAGTGGGTCAAGGAAGGGGTGTGATCTCTGCCAGATGTAAATAACTAACATCTGGCTCAGCTTCATCACAAGCCCAGCAATGACTGGGACATGAGGAGCCAACCTCTGCTTGCTGCAGAAGCTGGACCCAGAAAAGCTCAAGGTATACAACTTGATTCAGTTTTCCCACAACCCAGAACACCTTTAAAAGTTCTCCAGTTTAGTTTCTCCATGGCCAATATGCAAATTATCCTGGATTACCAAGTCATTAAGTCTGAGATATGTAAAACATTGCTACATCAATTAAATGATAATAAAGAGATGGATGAACGAGCTAATATTCCGAGTTACACAGATTTACTCCATGCAGCAGCAGCTCTTTCAGAAAGCCCAACATGCAGGTTGTGATGTGCATTCAGTAACAAGCATTTGTGTTTGCAGCAGTATGGAAAAGCCATGATTAGTTTAGGTCCCATTTTGTCCCATGGTTGCTATGCTCAACTCTACCCTTATCATTCAGCCCAAATGAGATTTAAGATAAATGTATGGGAAAAGAGCGTTAGGGCTGCAGGTATTTCACACCACTCCTGGCTGCAAATTGAAAGTTAATCTGAATACAGATTTCAGTGCTGCTTGCTCAACTCCTCTGCATTTAGAGCAGACCTCAAGCCACCCTCAAAACAAACAGAAGATACCCATGGCAAGTCGAAGTCAGTAGATGTAGAAGAGAAGCTGTAACAAGGAAGGAAAAATGAGAGGCTTTTGTCTACCGAGTACATGATTTTGGGGTGATTTATTACCATGCTTGAATTTCAGATGAAGTAGCTTGGCAATTAAAGAGAGTAATTAAAATAACCCAAAATGTTGTCCTTTTCCCTGCCTTTGATATCACATTGCTTTTCAGCAGAGAAGTATGTGGGCTCCTCCACCACGTGTCTCTGGCAGACATCTGGAACAGCTCATTAATGAGAGACTCCAATTCCTTCCCATTAACAATGCTGAGATAACAGCTAACTATTTCTCCCCTTTTTGTGCTTTTTAACCAGTTTGTTTTATCTCCTCTCCAGTCTTTTCCCCCATTGAGCAAAACCTTCAGACTCAGGATGGAGGAGGGGGAAGACTGGTTATTTTTTTTACCTATGTTTGAGTATTATGCAGAATTCAAAAGCCTTTCCCATAGAAACAGCCCTAAAGTACTCTGACAAGCACTGCAGAAGTGGGTTTATCACATCAGTGTTGTCATCACACAAGTGTTTTGTACCTTTTCTCATTTATTTTTTCCTCTCTCTGTACAAATGAATTAAATCAGCATCACTCCAACATCCATCTCAGCAAGAGAACAAAAGCTGGAAGCACCCACCTGCTTCTCTGCCTGTGGTTGACTCCCACTCATGGAGACAAGCACCAGCAGGCACAAGAGATGCTGACACTGGGCAAGGAGAGAGTTTAACCTGTAAGCAGCCCTGAGCCCCATTTCCCTGCAGGAAATCCTCCTCTTCCTCACCACCATCCCACATGTCAGCATGAGCAAGTGTCACCCACCCTCAGGTTAGAAGAATGGCAACTTGTCTGAACACAAAGTAAAATGTATTGTGAGGGACAAGGGTGGTGTTAGGCTGAAAGGGCATTAAAATACCTACTGCACAATAAAAATTGCTATAGAAACCAGTACACTTGACAGTCACAATCAACAGTCCAAAACTAAATCACTAATTGCTTGGTTAGAGACTGCTGCCACAAACCTATATCAATTAGCATGGGTACTTCTCTTTGCTCAGCCTTCAGGGACATCCCCACTCAGGGAAAAAGACTCAAACACTCCATGGGAAGCATGCCAGGATCTTCCTACCTGCCATAAGATGGGACTGGGTTTTTCTAGTCCACAGTGATTGACCACCAGCCATTTGTTTCTAAACTAAACCTCCTGATTCACCAAAAATGTGGCTTAGCTGTTGTTTAGCTCACATGGTTCATATTTAGCATTGTTTGTTCTTTCTATTTGGAAAGATCTGGTCCCACATCTTACCATGTGGTATTTTATTCTGGGGGTTAAGTCAGGGCGATTCTCAAAGTCCAGCACTGGGGACAGTGTGACCTTCTGGCTTTGGTCATTTTCCACCAAGGGACACAGACAACAGCAGAAAGCTGAGGCTTGACATCCTCTGGGCAAAGTGTCCTGCTACAGCAAGGGCTGGGATCCAGCTGCAGGGCGGCAGAGCTGGCATCACCAGCAGCTACACCAAGAGATAGAGCAGGCATGGCTGGGAGCCCACCAGCACATGGTCATTGCACTCACCCTCCCTGTGATGCTCTTGGGACACACCTCAGGGGTTCAATTCAATAGTCACAGCTCCAGGTAAGCAGGAGGTGAGATTGACTCCTGCTAGTCCATGATCCATCAAACCTGCTCTACCACTGCAAGCAGACCTAACCCTTGTGGTGCAAGTCAGTCCTCTCTGCCACTCCCAAGTGGTCCCTAAAGACAAGGAACGATGCCTGCCCAATTCATCACAGCACTGAGCATCTCAGGTACCTGGGAAGCATGCAAAGCCACAAAGTTCAGTTTAAACATCTGAGGTAAATTCAGGAGTACTCTAAAAAACAATGGCAGTTGCCCAGTAGCAGGGAAGAACTCCTCTCCTGGCTTCTTTTTCTTCTTCCACAATATTTTCTACTAACAGAAGTTGTTGTCAGTTACTGTGAGGCTTTTAGAGCCTTGCTGCTGCTGCCCTTATTGAACAGGCAAATGGAAGGGGAATAGAGCTCCTTGGTAAACATTTAAGTTCCAAACTCTTTTAATTTACACCCTAGTGACACAAACAGGTTTCCACATATGGTGTCAATGTGTTGACTGAATTTTCTCCCCCTTCTACTACCAGAGCACGAAGGCAAGCTGGCAGTCCAAGGAGGCAGCAGCTGAAGAGAGGATACCATGCTCATCCTGTGCTTGGGGAATAGTCAGGTTGCATCTGTGGGGTTCCATTTTTTTTCCTTTAAGGAGTTGTCAAGTTTAATTGGAGAGTTGACACAGCCCCAGCTCTGGTGCTGTGATTTACCCAGCAAGAGTTTCTCTCCTAGCGCTTGACACTGCCTCCTAGATCTAAAAAACCATCTGTGAACAGGCCTAGTGGAACTGGGCAAGCAGCTCCAAGAGCACTGCTTCTCCCAGGGTTTATAATGGGCACTTTTTGCCCTTTGCTGGATGCTTGTGCTTTGAACTCTTCTGCAGGTTTGATGATGTGGGTGGAGATCTCTTCATCCAGGAGTACCTGACCTGTGACACCTGGCACATGCCAGCCCTGCCCCAACACCCTCCAGGACACCACCACCACCAACTTTGAGCCATAGTCCTATTTTCTGCAGTCCTGAGGGTTAGAAATATCAGGAGTGATGCCTCTGAAGGCAGAAAGGGCACAGTTGTCCACTTCCATTCCTCCTGAGGCTTTCTTCCCAGGCTGCAGGATCACTTTGGAGATCAGTAAGTGATGTTTTCCCTCCCTCCCAGCATCACTTTCTCCTCACCAGCTACTGCACTTACAGCCCTCAGCTGCCTCTGGAAACCATCACAGCCTGAAGAGACATCCCCTTCTGCATGTGCATAAGCATAAACCTCACACAGATTTGTATGTAAATAAAGTTTGTTTGGAGTAATATTTTATGAATTTTGAGGTTGGAAGCTGAGCAGCACAGGTACAAGCTGGGATCAGAAAAGCATAATTCAGAACAGAAGGAATTTCTTCAGTATCTAAAGAGCCCTTTAACATCTCTCAGGAAAAGTAGATGAGATCATGTCAGTGTCCTCTGCCTGGTGGTTGAAGAACACTGCAGCTTAAACCAATGAGCCTTCAACAAGTGAGACCACAGCAAATCCCACAGGGCACATCTGGGATGGATTGAGAGATGCTCAGGTGCTCACTTGCATATAAACAACCTCTCCATTCTCTTTTTGGGGCACAAATAAAAAGTTTGCTGAACCTTGCATCACCAGACAGCCCCATGGGGCAGCCCAAGCTGACCAGCAGCTCTTTGGAAGGGTGAGTTTGGTTTCTAAACACCCTTTGACTGGCAGTTGCAGGATACTTCTGCAGGAACAAGAGTTACCTGTCTGCCTAGAGACCAGGAGGACTAAGCCTGAAGTGGAGTGTGCCAAAGCCCTCCCTCACAAAACAAGGATTGCTGCAACTCTTCCATGGAATTGATCTGAATAAGTTTCTCTGTTATCAGATGCAATAGAACTGGTAGAAATCTCCTTTTAAATCCATCCAGAGAAGGGGAGAAACAACTTTGCTCATCCATGTCATCACACATCAGCAGATGAGCTCCCAAAGGCACAGGGTGTGGCTTGTGCCCAGCTGATGCTGGGTTTAGGGCAGCTCCTGCTGTCTTTCAGAAGATGTTGGAGCTCCTGCTCCCTCCCACCCACTCTAATGCAGTGCCTGTTTGTTTTGCCTCCAGCACCTCACTACCTGCGACTTGTAAACTAATATGAATGTGAAGAGATTGCTGAGCCAGGGATTGAGTCATAAAAGCCTTTTGCAGCACTTCACCTTAGGGGGGAAAAAAACCCCAGCCTCATATAACCTCAGTGAGCTCCCAGTTGCATTATGCAAGCAGCATTCTGGGGTGTTAACCCATCTCTGTCCCAGAGGAGATGCCTGCCACTAGATGAGT